>JBBPBQ010000009.1:997784-1022266 GCA_037974755.1 Cicer yamashitae | reverse complement strand
ATTGGTTGAACATTTACGTCATTTTCGTCCTCCATAGGCTTATTCTAATCCAATTACGGTGTTTAACCTATCTTGTGCATCCAATATGTGATTTTGTGTCATTTTGAGTCATTGGTTGAACATTTAGATCATATTCGTCCTCCCTGGCTTATTCTAATCCAATTAGGGTTTATAACCAATCTTGTGCATCCAATACGTGATATTGTGTCATTTTGTGTCATTGGTTGAACATTTAGGCCATTTTTGTCCTCCCTAGGCTTATTCTAATCCACATAGGATTTTTAACCAATCTTGTGCATCCAATATGTGATTTTGTGTCATTTTGTGTCATTGGTTGAACATTTAGGTCATTTTCGTCCTCCCTAGGCTTATTCTAATCCAATTAGGGTTTTTAACCAATCTTGTGCATCCAATATGTGATTTTGTGTCATTTTGTGTCATCAGTTGAACATTTAGGTCGTTTTCGTCCTCCCTAGGCTTATTCTAATCCAATTAGGGTTTTCAACCAATTTGTGCATCCAATATGTGATTTTGTGTCATTTTGTGTCATTGGTTGAACATTTAGGTCATTTTCGTCCTCCCTAGGCTTATTCTAATCCAATTAGGGTTTTTAACCAATCTTGTGCATCCAATATGTGATTTTGTGTCATTTTGTGTCATTGGTTGAACATTTAGGTCATATTCGTCCTCCCTAGGCTTATTCTAATCCAATTAAGGTTTTTAACCAATCTTGTGCATCCAATATGTGATTTTGTGTCATTTTGTGTCATTGGTTGAACATTTAGGTCATTTTCGTCCTCCCTAGGCTTATTCTAATCCAATTAGGGTTTTTAACCAATCTTGTGCATCCAATATGTGATTTTGTGTCATTTTGTGTCATTGGTTGAACATTTAGGTCATTTTTATCCTCCCTAGGCTTATTCTAATCCAATTAGGGTTTTTAACCAATCTTGTGCATCCAATATGTGATTTTGTGTCATTGGTTGAACATTTAGGTCATTTTCGTCCTCCCTAGGCTTATTCTAATCCAATTAGGTTTTTTAACCAATCTTGTGCATCCAATAAGTGATTTTGTGTCATTGGTTGAACATTTAGGTCATTTTTGTCCTCGCTAGGCTTATTCTAATCCAATTAGGGTTTTTAACCAATCTTGTGCATTTAATATGTGATTTTGTGTCATTTTGGGTCATTGGTTGAACATTTAAGTCATTTTCGTCCTCCCTAGGCTTATTCTAATCCAATTAGGGTTTTTAACCAATCTTGTGCATCCAATAAGTGATTTTGTGTCATTGGTTGAACATTTAGGTCATTTTCGTCCTCCCTAGGCCTATTCTAATCCAATTAGGTTTTTTAACCAATCTTGTGCATCCAATAAGTGATTTTGTGTCATTGGTTGAACAGTTAGGTCATTTTCGTCCTCGCTAGGCTTATTCTAATCCAATTAGGGTTTTTAACCAATCTTGTGCATTTAATATGTGATTTTGTGTCATTGGTTGAACATTTAAGTCATTTTCGTCCTCCCTAGGCTTATTCTAATCCAATTAGGGTTTTTAACCAATCTTGTGCATCCAATAAGTGATTTTGTGTCATTGGTTGCACATTTAGGTCATTTTTGTCCTCCCTAAGCTTATTCTAATCCAAGTAGGGTTTTTTACCAATCTTGTGCATCCAATATGTGATTTGGTGTCATTTTGTGTCATTGGTTGAACATTTAGGTCATTTTCGTCCTCCCTCAGCTTATTCTAATCCAATTAGGTTTTTTAACCAATCTTGTGCATCCAATAAGTGATTTTGTGTCATTGGTTGAACATTTAGGTCATTTTCGTCCTCGCTAGGCTTATTCTAATCCAATTAGGGTTTTTAACCAATCTTTTGCATTTAATATGTGATTTTGTGTCATTTTGGGTCATTGGTTGAACATTTAAGTCATTTTCGTCCTCCCTTGGCTTATTCTAATCAAATAAGGGTTTTTAACAAATCTTGTGCATCCAATATGTGATTTTGTGTTCTTGGTTGCACATTTAGGTCATTTTCGTCCTCGCTAGGCATATTCTAATCCAATTATGGTTTTTAACCAATCTTGTGCATTTAATATGTGATTTTGTGTCATTTTGGGTCATTGGTTGAACATTTAAGTCATTTTCGTCCTCCCTAGGCTTATTCTAATCCAATTAGGGTTTTTAACCAATCTTGTGCATCCAATAAGTGATTTTGTGTCATTGGTTGCACATTTAGGTCATTTTCGTCCTCCCTAAGCTTATTCTAATCCAAGTAGGGTATTTTACCAATCTTGTGCATCCAATATGTGATTTGGTGTCATTTTGTGTCATTGGTTGAACATTTAGGTCATTTTCGTCCTCCCTCAACTTATTCTAATCCAATTAGGTTTTTTAACCAATCTTGTGCATCCAATAAGTGATTTTGTGTCATTGGTTGAACATTTAGGTCATTTTCGTCCTCGCTAGGCTTATTCTAATCCAATTAGGGTTTTTAACCAATCTTGTGCATTTAATATGTGATTTTGTGTCATTTTGGGTCATTGGTTGAACATTTAAGTCATTTTCGTCCTCCCTAGGCTTATTCTAATCCAATTAGGGTTTTTAAGCAATCTTGTGCATCCAATATGTGATTTTGTGTTCTTGGTTGCACATTTAGGACATTTTCGTCGTCGCTAGGCTTATTATAATCCAATTAGGGTTTTTAACCAATCTTGTGCATACAATAAGTGATTTTGTGTCATTGGTTGAACATTTAGGTCATTTTCGTCCTCGCTAGGCTTATTCTAATCCAATTAGGGTTTTTAACCAATCTTGTGCATCCAATAAGTGATTTTGTGTCATTGGTTGAACATTTAGGTCATTTTCGTCCTCCCTAGGCTTATTCTAATCCAATTAGGTTTTTTAACCAATCTTGTGCATCCAATAAGTGATTTTGTGTCATTGGTTGAACATTTAGGTCATTTTTATCCTCGCTAGGCTTATTCTAATCCAATTAGGGTTTTTAACCAATCTTGTGCATTTAATATGTGATTTTGTGTCATTTTGGGTCATTGGTTGAACATTTAAGTCATTTTCGTCCTCCCTAGGCTTATTCTAATCCAATTAGGGTTTTTAACCAATCTTGTGCATCCAATAAGTGATTTTGTGTCATTGGTTGCACATTTAGGTGATTTTCGTCCTCCCTAAGCTTATTCTAATCGAAGTAGGGTTTTTTACCAATCATGTGCATCCAATATGTGATTTGGTGTCATTTTGTGTCATTGGTTGAACATTTAGGTCATTTTCGTCCTCCCTCAGCTTATTCTAATCCAATTCGGGTTCTTAACCAATCTTTTGTATATAATAAGTGATTTTGTGTCATTGGTTGAACATTTAGGTCATTTTCGTCCTCGCTAGGCTTATTCTAATCCAATTAGGGTTTTTAACCAATCTTGTGCATTTAATATGTGATTTTGTGTCATTTTGGGTCATTGGTTGAACATTTAAGTCATTTTCGTCCTCCCTAGGCTTATTCTAATCCAATTAGGGTTTTTAACCAATCTTGTGCATCAAATATGTGATTTTGTGTTCGTGGTTGCACATTTAGGTCATTTTCGTCCTCGCTAGGCTTATTATAATCCAATTAGGGTTTTTAACCAATCTTGTGCATCCAATAAGTGATTTTGTGTCATTGGTTGAACATTTAGGTCATTTTCGTCCTCCCTAGGCTTATTCTAATCCAATTAGGTTTTTTAACCAATCTTGTGCATCCAATAAGTGATTTTGTGTCATTGGTTGAACATTTAGGTCATTTTCGTCGTCGCTAGGCTTATTCTAATCCAATTAGGGTTTTTAACCAATCTTGTGCATCCAATAAGTGATTTTGTGTCATTTTAGGTCATTGGTTGAACATTTAGGTCATTTTCGTCCTCCCTAGGCTTATTCTAATCCAATTAGGTTTTTTAACCAATCTTGTGCATCCAATAAGTGATTTTGTGTCATTGGTTGAACATTTAGGTCATTTTCGTCCTCCCTAGGCTTATTCTAATCCAATTAGGTTTTTTAACCAATCTTGTGCATCCAATAAGTGATTTTGTGTCATTGGTTGAACATTTAGGTCATTTTCGTCCTCGCTAGGCTTATTCTAATCCAATTAGGGTTTTTAACCAATCTTGTGCATTTAATATGTAATTTTGTGTCATTTTGGGTCATTGGTTGAACATTTAAGTCATTTTCGTCCTCCCTAGGCTTATTCTAATCCAATTAGGGTTTTTAACCAATCTTGTGTATCCAATAAGTGATTTTGTGTCATTGGTTGCACATTTAGGTCATTTTCGTCCTCCCTCAGCTTATTCTAATCCAAGTAGGGTTTTTTACCAAACTTGTGCATCCAATATGTGATTTGGTGTCATTTTGTGTCATTGGTTGAACATTTAGGTCATTTTCGTCCTCCCTAAGCTTATTCTAATCCAATTAGGTTTTTTAACCAATCTTGTGCATCCAATAAGTGATTTTGTGTCATTGGTTGCACATTTAGGTCATTTTTGTCCTCCCTAGGCTTATTCTAATCCAATTAAGTTTGTTAACCAATCTTGTGCATCCAATAAGTGATTTTGTGTCATTGGTTGAACATTTAGGTCATTTTCGTCCTCCCTAGGCTTATTCTAATCCAATTAGGTTTTTTAACCAATCTTGTGCATCCAATAAGTGATTTTGTGACATTGGTTGAACATTTAGGTCATTTTCCTCCTCGCTAGGCTTATTCTAATCCAATTAGGGTTTTTAACCAATCTTGTGCATCCAATAAGTGATTTTGTGTCATTTTAGGTCATTGGTTGAACATTTAGGTCATTTTCGTCCTCCCTAGGCTTATTCTAATCCAATTAGGGTTTTTAACCAATCTTGTGTATCCAATAAGTGATTTTGTGTCATTGGTTGCACATTTAGGTCATTTTCGTCCTCCCTAAGCTTATTCTAATCCAAGTAGGGTATTTTACCAATCTTGTGCATCCAATATGTGATTTGGTGTCATTTTGTGTCATTGGTTGAACATTTAGGTCATTTTCGTCCTCCCTCAACTTATTCTAATCCAATTAGGTTTTTTAACCAATCTTGTGCATCCAATAAGTGATTTTGTGTCATTGGTTGAACATTTAGGTCATTTTCGTCCTCGCTAGGCTTATTCTAATCCAATTAGGGTTTTTAACCAATCTTGTGCATTTAATATGTGATTTTGTGTCATTTTGGGTCATTGGTTGAACATTTAAGTCATTTTCGTCCTCCCTAGGCTTATTCTAATCCAATTAGGGTTTTTAACCAATCTTGTGCATCCAATATGTGATTTTGTGTTCTTGGTTGCTTATTTAGGTCATTTTCGTCCTCGCTAGGCTTATTATAATCCAATTTGGGTTTTAAACCAATCTTGTGCATCCAATAAGTAATTTTGTGTCATTGGTTTAACATTTAGGTCATTTTCGTCCTCTCTAAGCTTATTCTAATCCAATTAGGTTTTTTAACCAATCTTGTGCATCCAATAAGTGATTTTGTGTCATTGGTTGAACATTTAGGTCATTTTCGTCCTCGCTAGGCTTATTCTAATCCAATTAGGGTTTTTAACCAATCTTGTGCATTTAATATGTGATTTTGTGTCATTTTGGGTCATTGGTTGAACATTTAAGTCATTTTTGTCCTCCCTAGGCTTATTCTAATCCAATTAGGGTTTTTAACCAATCTTGTGCATCCAATATGTGATTTTGTGTAATTGGTTGAACATTTAGGTCATTTTCGTCCTCCCTAAGCTTATTCTAATCCAATTAGGTTTTTTAACCAATCTTGTGCATCCAATAAGTGATTTTGTGTCATTGGTTGAACATTTAGGTCATTTTCGTCCTCGCTAGGCTTATTCTAATCCAATTAGGGTTTTTAACCAATCTTGTGCATTTAATATGTGACACTATGTCATTTTGGGTCATTGGTTGAACATTTAAGTCATTTTCGTCCTCCCTAGGCTTATTCTAATCCAATTAGGGTTTTTAACCAATCTTGTGCATCCAATAAGTGATTTTGTGTCATTGGTTGCACATTTAGGTCATTTTCGTCCTCCCTAAGCTTATTCTAATCCAAGTAAGGTTTTTTACCAATCTTATGCATCCAATATGTGATTTGGTGTCATTTTGTGTCATTGGTTCAACATTTAGGTAATTTTTGTCCTCCCTAAGCTTATTCTAATCCAATTAGGTTTTTTAACCAATCTTGTGCATCCAATAAGTGATTTTGTGTCATTGGTTAAACATTTAGGTCATTTTCGTCCTCCCTAAGCTTATTCTAATCCAAGTAGGGTTTTTTACCAATCTTGTGCATCCAATATGTGATTTGGTGTCATTTTGTGTCATTGGTTCAACATTTAGGTCATTTTCATCCTCCCTAAGCTTATTCTAATCCAATTAGGTTTTTTAACCAATCTTGCGCATCCAATAAGTGATTTTGTGTCATTGGTTAAACATTTAGGTCATTTTCTTCCTCGCTAGGCTTATTCTAATCCAATTAGGGGTTTTAACCAATCTTGTGCATTTAATATGTGATTTTGGGTCATTTTGGGACATTGGTTGAACATTTAAGTCATTTTCGTCCTCCCTCGGCTTATTCTATTCCAATTAGGGTTTTTAACCAATCTTGTGCATCCAATATGTGATTTTGTGTTCTTGGTTGCACATTTAGGTCATTTTCTTCCTCGCTAGGCTTATTCTAATCCAATTAGGGTTTTTAACCAATCTTGTGCATCCAATAAGTGATTTTGTGTCATTGATTGAACATTTAGGTCATTTTCTTCCTCGCTAGGCTTATTCTAATCCAATTAGGGATTTTAACCAATCTTGTGCATCCAATAACTGATTTTGTGTCATTGGTTGAAGATTTAGGTCATTTTCGTCCTCCCTAGGCTTATTCTAATCCAATTAGGTTTTTTAACCAATCTTGTGCATCCATTAAGTGATTTTGTGTCATCGGTTGAACATTTAGGTCATTTTCGTCCTCGCTAGGGTTATTCTAATCCAATTAGGGTTTTTAACCAATCTTGTGCATCCAATATGTGATTTTGTGTTCTGGGTTGCACATTTAGGTCATTTTCGTCCTCGCTAGGCTTATTCTAATCCAATTAGGGTTTTTAACCAATCTTGTGCATCCAATAAGTGATTTTGTGTCATTGGTTGAACATTTAGGTCATTTTCGTCCTCGCTAGGCTTGTTCTAATCCAATTAGGGTTTTTAACCAATCTTGTGCATCCAATAAGTGATTTTGTATCATTGGTTGAACATTTAGGTCATTTTCGTCCTCGCTAGGCTTATTCTAATCCAATTAGGGTTTTTAACCAAGCTTGTGCATTTAATATGTGATTTTGTGTCATTTTGGGTCATTGGTTGAACATTTAAGTCATTTTCGTCCTCCCTAGGCTTATTCAAATCCAATTAGGGTTTTAACCAATCTTGTGCATCCAATATGTGGTTTGGTGTCATTTTGTGTCATTGGTTGAACATTTAGGTCATTTTCGTCCTCCCTAAGCTTATTCTAATCCAATTAGGGTTCTTAACCAATCTTGTGCATATAATAAGTGATTTTGTGTCATTGGTTGAATATTTAGGTCATTTTCATCCACCCTAGGCTTATTCTAATCCAATTAGGTTTTTTAACCAATCTTGTGCATCCAATAAGTGATTTTGTGTCATTGGTTGAACATTTAGATCATTTTCGTCCTCGTTAGACTTATTCTAATCCAATTAGGGTTTTTAACCAATCTTGTGCATTTAATATGTGATTTTGTGTCATTTTGGGTCATTGTTTGAACATTTAAGTCATTTTCGTCCTCCCTAGGCTTATTCTAATCCAATTAGGGTTTTTAACCAATCTTGTGCATCCAATAAGTGATTTTTGTGTCATTGGTTGCACATTTAGGTGATTTTCGTCCTCCCTAAGCTTATTCTAATCCAAGTAGGGTTTTTTACCAATCTTGTGCATCCAATATGTGATTTGGTGTCATTTTGTGTCATTGGTTGAACATTTACGTCATTTTCGTCCTCCCTCAGCTTATTCTAATCCAATTAGGTTTTTTAACCAATCTTGTGCATCCAATAAGTGATTTTGTGTCATTGGTTGAACATTTAGGTCATTTTCGTCCTCGCTATGCTTATTCTAATCCAATTAGGGTTTTTAACCAATCTTGTGCATTTAATATGTGATTTTGTGTCATTTTGGGTCATTGGTTGAACATTTAAGTCATTTTCGTCCTCCCTAGGCTTATTCTAATCCAATTAGGGTTTTTAATCAATCTTGTGCATCCAATAAGTGATTTTGTGTCATTGGTTGCACATTTAGGTCATTTTCGTCCTCCCTAAGCTTATTCTAATCCAAGTAGGGTTTTTTACCAATCTTGTGCATCCAATATGTGATTTGGTGTCATTTTGTGTCATTGGTTCAACATTTAGGTCATTTTCGTCCTCCCTAAGCTTATTCTAATCCAATTAGGTTTTTTAACCAATCTTGTGCATCCAATAAGTGATTTTGTGTCATTGGTTAAACATTTAGGTCATTTTCTTCCTCGCTAGGCTTATTCTAATCCAATTAGGGGTTTTAACCAATCTTGTGCATTTAATATGTGATTTTGGGTCATTTTGGGTCATTGGTTGAACATTTAAGTCATTTTCGTCCTCCCTCGGCTTATTCTAATCCAATTAGGGTTTTTAACCAATCTTGTGCATCCAATATGTGATTTTGTGTTCTTGGTTGCACATTTAGGTCATTTTCTTCCTCGCTAGGCTTATTCTAATCCAATTAGGGTTTTTAACCAATCTTGTGCATCCAATAAGTGATTTTGTGTCATTGATTGAACATTTAGGTCATTTTCTTCCTCGCTAGGCTTATTCTAATCCAATTAGGGATTTTAACCAATCTTGTGCATCCAATAACTGATTTTGTGTCATTGGTTGAAGATTTAGGTCATTTTCGTCCTCCCTAGGCTTATTCTAATCCAATTAGGTTTTTTAACCAATCTTGTGCATCCATTAAGTGATTTTGTGTCATCGGTTGAACATTTAGGTCATTTTCGTCCTCGCTAGGGTTATTCTAATCCAATTAGGGTTTTTAACCAATCTTGTGCATTTAATATGTGATTTTGTGTCATTTTGGGTCATTGGTTTAACATTTAAGTCATTTTCGTCCTCCCTAGGCTTATTCTAATCCAATTAGGGTTTTTAACCAATCTTGTGCATCCAATATGTGATTTGGTGTCATTTTGTGTCATTGGTTGAACATTTTGGTCATTTTCGTCCTCCCTAAGCTTATTTTAATCCAATTAGGGTTCTTAACCAATCTTGTGCATATAATAAGTGATTTTGTGTCATTGGTTGAATATTTAGGTCATTTTCATCCACCCTAGGCTTATTCTAATCCAATTAGATTTTTAACCCAATCTTGTGCATCCAATAAGTGATTTTGTGTCATTGGTTGAACATTTAGGTCATTTTCGTCCTCGTTAGGCTTATTCTAATCCAATTAGGGTTTTTAACCAATCTTGTGCATTTAATATGTGATTTTGTGTCATTTTGGGTCATTGTTTCAACATTTATGTCATTTTCGTCCTCCCTAGGCTTATTCTAATCCAATTAAGGTTTTTAACCAATCTTGTGCATCCAATAAGTGATTTTTGTGTCATTGGTTGCACATTTAGGTGATTTTCGTCCTCCCTAAGCTTATTCTAATCCAAGTAGGGTTTTTTACCAATCTTGTGCATCCAATATGTGATTTGGTGTCATTTTGTGTCATTGGTTGAACATTTAGGTCATTTTCGTCCTCCCTCAGCTTATTCTAATCCAATGAGGGTTCTTAACCAATCTTTTGCATATAATAAGTGATTTTGTGTCATTGGTGGAAGATTTAGGTCATTTTCTTCCTCCCTAGGCTTATTCTAATCCAATTAGGGTTTTTAACCAATCTTGTGCATCCAATATGTGATTTTGTGTTCTTGGTTGCACATTTAGGTCATTTTCGTACTCGCTAGACTTATTCTAATCCAATTAGGGTTTTTAACCAATGTTGTGCATCCAATAAGTGATTTTGTGTTCTTGGTTGCACATTTAGGTCATTTTCGTCCTCGCTAGGTTTGTTCTAATCCAATTAGGGTTTTTAACGAATCTTGTGCATCCAATAAGTGATTTTGTATCATTGGTTGAACATTTAGGTCATTTTCGTCCTCGCTAGGGTTATTCTAATCCAATTAGGGTTTTTAACCAATCTTGTGCATCCAATATGTGATTTTGTGTTCTGGGTTGCACATTTAGGTCATTTTCGTCCTCGCTAGGCTTATTCTAATCCAATTAGGGTTTTTAACCAATCTTGTGCATCCAATAAGTGATTTTGTGTCATTGGTTGAACATTTAGGTCATTTTCGTCCTCGCTAGGCTTGTTCTAATCCAATTAGGGTTTTTAACCAATCTTGTGCATCCAATAAGTGATTTTGTGTCATTGGTTGAACATTTAGGTCATTTTCGTCCTCGCTAGGCTTATTCTAATCCAATTAGGGTTTTTAACCAATCTTGTGCATCCAATAAGTGATTTTGTGTCATTGGTTGAAGATTTAGGTCATTTTCGTCCTCCCTAGGCTTATTCTAATCCAATTAGGTTTTTTACCAATCTTGTGCTTCCAATATGTGATTTTGTGTTCTTGGTTGCACATTTAAGTCATTTTCGTCCTCGCTAGGGTTATTCTAATCCAAGTAGGGTTTTTAACCAATCTTGTGCTTCCAATATGTGATTTTGTGTTCTTGGTTGCACATTTAGGTCATTTTCGTCCTCGCTAGGCTTATTCTAATCCAATTAGGGTTTTTAACCAATCTTGTGCATCCAATAAGTGATTTTGTGTCATTGGTTGAACATTTAGGTCATTTTTGTCCTCGCTAGGCTTATTCTAATCCAATTAAGGTTTTTAACCAATCTTGTGCATCCAATATGTGATTTTGTGTCATTGGTTGAACATTTAGGTCATTTTCGTCCTCCCTAGGCTTATTCTAATCCAATTAGGGTTCTTAACCAATCTTGTGCATCCAATATGTGATTTTGTGTTCTTGGTTGCACATTTAGATCATTTTCGTCATCGCTAGCCTTATTCTAATCCAAATAGGATTTTTAACCAATCTTGTGCATCCAATAAATGATTTTGTGTCATTCATTGCACATTTAGGTCATTTTCGTCCTCCCTAGGCTTATTCTAATCGAAGTAGGGTTTTTAACCAATCTTGTGCATCCAATATGTGATTTTGTGTCATTTTGTGTCATTGTATGAACATTTGGGTCATTTTCGTCCTCCCTAAGCTTATTCTAATCCAATTAGGGTTCTTAACCAATCTTGTGCTTCCAATATGTCATTTTGTGTTCTTGGTTGCACATTTAGGTCATTTTCGTCCTCGCTAGGCTTATTCTAATCCAATTAGGGTTTTTAACCAATCTTGTGCATCCAATATGTGATTTTGTGTTCTTGGTTGCACATTTAGGTCATTTTCGTCCTCGCTAGGCTTATTCTAATCCAATTAGGGTTTTTAACCAATCTTGTGCATCCAATAAGTGATTTTGTGTCATTGATTGAACATTTAGGTCATTTTCTTCCTCGCTAGGCTTATTCTAATCCAATTAGGGTTTTTAACCAATCTTGTGCATCCAATAAGTGATTTTGTGTCATTGGTTGAAGATTTAGGTCATTTTCGTCCTCCCTAGGCTTATTCTAATCCAATTAGGTTTTTTAACCAATCTTGTGCATCCATTAAGTGATTTTGTGTCATCGGTTGAACATTTAGGTCATTTTCGTCCTCGCTAGGGTTATTCTAATCCAATTAGGGTTTTTAACCAATCTTGTGCATCCAATATGTGATTTTGTGTTCTGGGTTGCACATTTAGGTCATTTTCGTCCTCGCTAGGCTTATTCTAATCCAATTAGGGTTTTTAACCAATCTTGTGCATCCAATAAGTGATTTTGTGTCATTGGTTGAACATTTAGGTCATTTTCGTCCTCGCTAGGCTTGTTCTAATCCAATTAGGGTTTTTAACCAATCTTGTGCATCCAATAAGTGATTTTGTGTCATTGGTTGAACATTTAGGTCATTTTCGTCCTCGCTAGGCTTATTCTAATCCAATTAGGGTTTTTAACCAATCTTGTGCATCCAATAAGTGATTTTGTGTCATTGGTTGAACATTTAGGTCATTTTTGTCCTCGCTAGGCTTATTCTAATCCAATTAGGGTTTTTAACCAATCTTGTGCATTTAATATGTGATTTTGTGTCATTTTGGGTCATTGGTTGAACATTTAAGTCATTTTCGTCCTCCCTAGGCTTATTCTAATCCAATTAGGAATTTTAACCAATCTTGTGCATCCAATAAGTGATTTTGTGTCATTGGTTGCACATTTAGGTGATTTTCGTCCTCCCTAAGCTTATTCGAATCCAAGTAGGGTTTTTTACCAATCTTGTGCATCCAATATGTGATTTGGTGTCATTTTGTGTCATTGGTTGAACATTTAGGTCATATTCGTCCTCCCTAAGCTTAATCTAATCCAATTAGGGTTCTTAACCAATCTTTTGCATATAATAAGTGATTTTGTGTCATTGGTTGAACATTTAGGTCATTTTCGTCCTCCCGAGGCTTATTCTAATCCAATTAGGTTTTTTAATAAATCTTGTGCATCCAATAAATGATTTTGTGTCATTGGTTGATCATTTAGGTCATTTTTGTCCTCGCTAGGCTTATTCTAATCCAATTAGGGTTTTTAACCAATCTTGTGCATTTAATATGTGATTTTGTGTCATTTTGGGTCATTGGTTGAACATTTAAGTCATTTTCGTCCTCCCTAGGCTTATTCTAATCCAATTAGGGTTTTTAACCAATCTTGTGCATCAAATATGTGATTTTGTGTCATTGGTTGCACATTTAGGTCATTTTCGTCCTCCCTAGGCTTATTCTAATCCAATTAGGTTTTTTATCCAATCTTGTGCGTCCAATAAGTGATTTTGTGTCATTGGTTGAACATTTAGGTCATTTTCGTCCTCGCTAGGCTTATTCTAAACCAATTAGGGTTTTTAACCAATCTTTTGCATTTAATATGTGATTTTATGTCATTTTGGGTCATTGGTTGAACATTTAAGTCATTTTCGTCCTCCCTAGGCTTATTCTAATCCAATTAGGGTTTTTAACCAATCTTGTGCATCCAATAAGTGATTTTGTGTCATTGGTTGCACATTTAGGTCATTTTTGTCCTCCCTAAGCTTATTCAAATCCAAGTAGGGTTTTTTACCAATCTTGTGCATCCAATATGTGATTTGGTGTCATTTTGTGTCATTGGTTGAACATTTAGGTCATTTTCGTCCTCCCTAGGCTTATTCTAATCCAATTAGGTTTTTTAACCAATCTTGTGCGTCCAATAAGTGATTTTGTGTCATTGGTTGAACATTTAGGTCATTTTCGTCCTCGCTAGGCTTATTCTAATCCAATTAGGGTTTTTAACCAATCTTTTGCATTTAATATGTGATTTTATGTCATTTTGGGTTATTGGTTGAACATTTAAGTCATTTTCGTCCTCCCTAGGCTTATTCTAATCCAATTAAGGTTTTTAACCAATCTTGTGCATCCAATAAGTGATTTTGTGTCATTGGTTGCACATTTAGGTCATTTTCGTCCTCCCTAAGCTTATTCTAATCCAAGTAGGGTTTTTTACCAATCTTATGCATCCAATATGTGATTTGGTGTCATTTTGTGTCATTGGTTGAACATTTAGGTCATTTTCGTCCTCCCTAGGCTTATTCTAATCCAATTAGGTTTTTTAACCAATCTTGTGCATCCAATAAGTGACTTTTTGTCATTGGTTGAACATTTAGGTCATTTTCGTCCTCGCTAGGCTTATTCTAATCCAAGTAGGGTTTTTGACCAATCTTGTGCATCCAATATGTGATTTGGTGTCATTTTGTGTCATTGGTTGAACATTTAGGTCATTTTCGTCCTCCCTCAGCTTATTCTAATCCAATTCTGGTTCTTAACCAATCTTTTGCATATAATAAGTGATTTTGTGTCATTGGTTGAACATTTAGGTCATTTTCGTCCTCGCTAGGCTTATTCTAATCCAATTAGGGTTTTTAACCAATCTTTTGCATTTAATATGTGATTTTGTGTCATTTTGGGTCATTGGTTGAACATTTAAGTCATTTTTGTCCTCCATTGGCTTATTCTAATCCAATAAGGGTTTTTAACCAATCTTGTGCATCCAATATGTGATTTTGTGTTCTTAGTTGTACATTTAGGTCATTTTCGTCCTCGCTAGGCTTATTCTAATCCAATTAGGGTTTTTAACCAATCTTGTGCATTTAATATGTGATTTTGTGTCATTTTGGGTCATTGGTTGAACATTTAAGTCATTTTCGTCCTCCCTAGGCTTATTCTAATCCAATTAGGGTTTTTAACCAATCTTGTGCATCCAATAAGTGATTTTGTGTCATTGGTTGCACATTTAGGTGATTTTCGTCCTCCCTAAGCTTATTCAAATCCAAGTAGGGTTTTTTAACAATCTTGTGCATCCAATATGTGATTTGGTGTCATTTTGTGTCATTGGTTGAACATTTAGGTCATTTTCGTCCTCCCTCAGCTTATTCTAATCCAATGAGGGTTCTTAACCAATCTTTTGCATATAATAAGTGATTTTGTGTCATTGGTTGAACATTTAGGTCATTTTCGTACTCCCTAAGCTTATTCTAAACCAATTAGGTTTTTTAACCAATCTTGTGCATCCAATAAGTGATTTTGTGTCATTGGTTAAACATTTAGGTCATTTTCGTCCTCGCTTGGCTTATTCTAATCCAATTAGGGGTTTTAACAATTCTTGTGCATTTAATATGTGATTTTGGGTCATTTTGGGTCATTGGTTGAACATTTAAGTCATTTTCGTCCTCCGTAGGCTTATTCTAATCCAATAAGGGTTTTTTACCAATCTTGTGCATCCAATATGTGATTTTGTGTTCTTGGTTGCACATTTAGGTCACTTTCGTCCTCGCTAGGCATATTCTAATCCAATTAGGGTTTTTTACCAATCTTGTGCATCCAATATGTGATTTTGTGTTCTTGGTTGCACATTTAGGTCATTTTCGTCCTCGCTAGGCTTATTCTAATCCAATTAGGGTTTTTAACCAATCTTGTGCATCCAATAAGTGATTTTGTGTCATTGGTTGAACATTTAGGTCATTTTCGTCCTCGCTAGGCTTGTTCTAATCCAATTAGGGTTTTTAACCAATCTTGTGCATCCAATAAGTGATTTTGTGTCATTGGTTGAACATTTAGGTCATTTTTGTTCTCGCTAGGCTTATAATAATCCAATTAGGGTTTTTAACCAATCTTGTGCATCCAATAAGTGATTTTGTGTCATTGGCTAAACATTCAGGTCATTTTCGTCCTCGCTAGGCTTATTCTAATCCAATTAGGGGTTTTAACAATTCTTGTGCATTTAATATGTGATTTTGGGTCATTGGTAGAACATTTAAGTCATTTTCGTCCTCCCTAGGCTTATTCTAATCCAATTAGGGTTTTTTACCAATCTTGTGCATCCAATATGTGATTTTGTGTTCTTGGTTCCACATTTAGGTCATTTTCGTCCTCGCTAGGCTTATTCTAATCCAATTAGGGTTTTTAACCAATCTTGTGCATCCAATAAGTGATTTTGTGTCATCGGTTGAACAATTAGGTCATTTTCGTCCTCGCTAGGGTTATTCTAATCCAATTAGGGTTTTTAACCAATCTTGTGCTTCCAATATGTGATTTTGTGTTCTTGGTTGCACATTTAGGTCATTTTCGTCCTCGCTAGGCTTATTCTTATACAATTAGGGTTTTTAACCAATCTTGTGCATCCAATAAGTGATTTTGTGTCATTGGTTGAACATTTAGGTCATTTTCGTCCTCGCTAGGCTTGTTCTAATCCAATTAGGGTTTTTAACCAATCTTGTGCATCCAATAAGTGATTTTGTGTCATTGGTTGAACATTTAGGTCATTTTCGTCCTCGCTAGGCTTATTCTAATCCAATTAGGGTTTTTAACCAATCTTGTGCATCCAATAAGTGATTTTGTGTCATTGGTTGAAGATTTAGGTCATTTTCGTCCTCCCTAGGCTTATTCTAATCCAATTAGGTTTTTTAACCAATCTTGTGCTTCCAATATGTGATTTTGTGTTCTTGGTTGCACATTTAGGTCATTTTCGTCCTCGCTAGGGTTATTCTAATCCAATTAGGGTTTTCAACCAATCTTGTGCATCCAATATGTGATTTTGTGTTCTTGGTTGCACATTTAGGTCATTTTCGTCCTCGCTAGGCTTATTCTAATACAATTAGGGTTTTTAACCAATCTGTTGCATCCAATAAGTGATTTTGTGTCGTTGGTTGAATTTTTAGGTCATTTTCGTCCTCGTTAGGCTTGTTCTAATCCAATTAGGGTTTTTAACCAATCTTGTGCATCCAATAAGTGATTTTGTGTCATTGGTTGAACATTTAGGTCATTTTCGTCCTCGCTAGGCTTGTTCTAATCCAATTAGGGTTTTTAACCAATCTTGTGCATCCAATAAGTGATTTTGTGTCATTGGTTAAACATTCAGGTCATTTTCGTCCTCGCTAGGCTTATTCTAATCCAATTAGGGGTTTTAACAATTCTTGTGCATTTAATATGTGATTTTGGGTCATTGGTTGAACATTTAAGTCATTTTCAACCTCCCTAGGCTTATTCTAATCCAATTAGGGTTTTTTACCAATCTTGTGCATCCAATATGTGATTTTGTGTTCTTGGTTGCACATTTAGGTCATTTTCGTCCTCGCTAGGCTTATTCTAATCCAATTAGGGTTTTTAACCAATCTTGTGCATCCAATAAGTGATTTTGTGTCATTGGTTGAACAATTAGGTCATTTTCGTCCTCGCTAGGCTTGTTCTAATCCAATTAGGGTTTTTAACCAATCTTGTGCATCCAATATGTGATTTTGTGTCATTGGTTGAACATTTAGGTCATTTTCGTCCTCGCTAGGCTTATTCTAATCCAATTAGGGTTTTTAACCAATCTTGTGCATCCAATAAGTGATTTTGTGTCATGGGTTGCACATTTAGGTCATTTTCGTCCTCCCTAAGCTTATTCTAATCCAAGTAGGGTTTATTACCAATCTTGTGCATCCAATATGTGATTTGGTGTCATTTTGTGTCATTGGTTGAACATTTAGGTCATTTTCGTTCTCCCTAAGCTTATTCTAATCCAATTAGGTTTTTTAACCAATCTTGTGCATCCAATAAGTGATTTTGTGTCATTGGTTGCACATTTAGGTCATTTTCGTCCTCCCTAGGCTTATTCTAATCCAAGTAGGGTCTTTTTACCAATCTTGTGCATCCAATATGTGATTTGGTGTCATTTTGTGTCATTGGTTGAACATTTAGGTCATTTTCGTCCTCCCTAAGCTTATTCTAATCCAATTAGGGTTCTTAACCAATCTTGTGCATATAATAAGTGATTTTGTGTCATTGGTTGAACATTTAGGTCATTTTCGTCCTCGCTAGGCTTATTCTAATCCAATTAGGGTTTTTAACCAATCTTGTGCATTTAATATGTGATTTTGTGTCATTTTGGGTCATTGGTTGAACATTTAAGTCATTTTCGTCCTCCCTAGGCTTATTCTAATCCAATTAGGGTTTTTAACGAATCTTGTGCATCCAATAAGTGATTTTGTGTCATTGGTTGCACATTTAGGTGATTTTCGTCCTCCCTAAGCTTATTCTAATCCAAGTAGGGTTTTTTACCAATCTTGTGCATCCAATATGTGATTTGGTGTCATTTTGTGTCATTGGTTGAACATTTAGGTCATTTTCGTCCTCCCTAGGCTTATTCTAATCCAATTAGGGTTTTTAACCAATCTTGTGCATCCAATATGTGATTTTGTGTCATTGGTTGAACATTTAGGTCATTTTCGTCTTCCCTAGGCTTATTCCAATCCAGTTAGGGTTTTTAACCAATCTTTTGCACCCAATATGTCATTTTGTGTCATTGGTTGAACATTTAGGTCATTTTCGTCCTCCATAGGCTTATTCTAATCCAATTAGGGTTTTTAGCCAATCTTGTGCATCCAATATGTGATTTTGTGTCATTTTGTGTCATTGGTTGAACATTTAGGTCATTTTCGTCCTCCCTAGGCTTATTCTAATCCAATTAGGGTTTTTAACCAATCTTGTGCATCCAATATGTGATTTTGTGTCATTTTGTGTCATTGGTTGAACATTTAGGTCATTTTTGTCCTCCCTAGGCTTATTCTAATCCAATAAGGGTTTTTAACCAATCTTGTGCATCCAATATGTGATTTTGTGTCATTTTGTGTCATTGGTTGAACATTTAGGTCATTTTCGTCCTCCCTAGGCTTATTCTAATCCAATTAGGATTTTTAACCAATCTTGTGCATCCAATATGTGATTTTGTATCATTGGTTGAACATTTAGGTCATTTTCGTCCTCGCTATGCTTATTCTAATCCAATTAGGGTTTTTAGCCAATCTTGTGCATCCAATATGTGATTTTGTGTCATTTTTGTGTCATTGGTTGAACATTTAGGTCATTTTCGTCCTCGCTTGGCTTATTCTAATCCAATTAAGGTTCTTAACCAATCTTGTGCATCCAATGTGTGATTTTGTGTTATTGGTTGAACATTTAGGTCATTTTCGTCCTCCCTAGGCTTATTCTAATCCAATTAGGGTTTTTAACCAATCTTGTGCATCCAATATGTGATTTTGTGTCATTTTGTGTCATTGGTTGAACATTTAGGTCATTTTCGTCCTCCCTAGGCTTATTCTAATCCAATTAGGGTTTTTAACCAATCTTGTGCATCCAATAAGTGATTTTGTGTCATTGGTTGAACATTTAGGTCATTTTTGTCCTCCCTAGGCTTATTCTAATCCAATTAGGGTTTTTAACCAATCTTGTGTATCCAATAAGTGATTTTGTGTCATTGGTTGCACATTTAGGTCATTTTCGTCCTCCCTAAGCTTATCCAAATCCAAGTAGGGTTTTTTTACCAATCTTGTGCATCCAATATGTGATTTGGTGTCATTTTGTGTCATTGGTTGAACATTTAGGTCAATTTCATTTTCCCTAAGCTTATTCTAATCCAATTAGGGTTTTTAACCAATCTTGTGCATCCAATAAGTGATTTTGTGCATTGGTTGCACATTTAGGTGATTTTCGTCCTCCCTAAGCTTATTCTAATCCAAGTAGGGTTTTTTACCAATCTTGTGCATCCAATATGTGATTTGGTGTCATTTTGTGTCATTGGTTTAACATTTAGGTCATTTTCGTCCTCCCTTAGCTTATTCTAATCCAATGAGGGTTCTTAACCAATCTTTTGCATATAATAAGTGATTTTGTGTCATTGGTTGAACATTTAGGTCATTTTCGTCCTCACAAGGCTTATTCTAATCCAATTAGGATTTTTAACCAATCTTGTGCATTTAATATGTGATTTTGTGTCATTTTGGGTCATTGGTTGAACGTTTAAGTCATTTTCGTCCTCCCTAGGCTTATTCTAATCCAATTAGGGTTTCTAACCAATCTTGTGCATCCAATAAGTGATTTTGTGTCATTGGTTGCACATTTAGGTGATTTTCGTCCTCCCTAAGCTTATTCTAATCCAAGTAGGGTTTTTTACCAATCTTGTGCATCCAATATGTGATTTGGTGTGATTTTGTGTCATTGGTTGAACATTTAGGTCATTTTCGTCCTCCCTCAGCTTATTCTAATCCAATGAGGGTTCTTAACCAATCTTTTGCATATAATAAGTGATTTTGTGTCATTGGTTGAACATTTAGGTCATTTTCGTCCTCGCTAGGCTTATTCTAATCCAATTAGGGTTTTTAACCAATCTTGTGCATTTAATATGTGATTTTGTGTCATTTTGGGTCATTGGTTGAACATTTAAGCCGTTTTCGTCCTCCTTAGGCTTATTCTAATCCAATGAGGTTTTTTAACAAATCTTGTGCATCCAATAAGTGATTTTGTGTCATTGGTTGAACATTTAGGTCATTTCCGTCCTCGCTAGGCATATTCTAATCCAATTACGGTTTTTAACCAATCTTGTGCATTTAATATGTGATTTTGTGTCATTTTGGGTCATTGGTTGAACATTTAAGTCATTTTCGTCCTCCCTAGGCTTATTCTAATCCAATTAGGGTTTTTAACCAATCTTGTGCATCCAATAAGTGATTTTGTGTCATTGGTTGCACATTTAGGTCATTTTTGTCCTCCCTAAGCTTATTCTAATCCAAGTAGGGTTTTTTACCAATCTTGTGCATCCAATATGTGATTTGCTGTCATTTTGTGTCATTGGTTGAACATTTAGGTCATTTTCGTCCTCCCTAAGCTTATTCAAATCCAATTCGGTTTTTTAACCAATCTTGTGCATCCAATAAGTGATTTTGTGTCATGGGTTGAACATTTAGGTCATTTTCGTCCTCGCTAGGATTATTCTAATCCAATTAGGGTTTTTAACCAATCTTGTGCATTTAATATGTGATTTTGTGTCATTTTGGGTCATTGGTTGAACATTTAAGTCATTTTCATCCTCCCTAAGCTTATTCAAATCCAATTAGGGTTTTTAACCAATCTTGTGCATATAATAAGTGATTTTGTGTCATTGGTTGAATATTTAGGTCATTTTCGTCCTCCCTAAGCTTATTCTAATCCAATTAGGTTTTTTAACCAATCATGTGCATCCAATAAGTGATTTTGTGTCATTGGTTAAACATTTAGGTCATTTTCGTCCTCCCTAGGCTTATTCTAATCCAATTAGGGGTTTTAACCAATCTTGTGCATTTAATATGTGATTTTGGGTCATTTTGGGTCATTGGTTGAACATTTAAGTCATTTTCGTCCTCCCTAGGCTTATTCTAATCCAATTAGGGTTTTTAACCAATCTTGTGCATCCAATATGTTATTTTGTGTTCTTGGTTGCACATTTAGGTCATTTTCGTACTCGCTAGGCTTATTCTAATCCAATTAGGGTTTTTAACCAATCTTGTGCATCCAATAAGTGATTTTGTGTCATCGGTTGAATATTTAGGTCATTTTCGTCCTCGCTAGGGTCATTCTAATCCAATTAGGGTTTTTAACCAATCTTGTGCATCCAACATGTGATTTTGTGTTCTTGGTTGCACATTTAGGTCATTTTCGTCCTCGCTAGGCTTATTCTAATCCAATTAGGGTTTTTAACCAATCTTGTGCATCCAATATGTGATTTTGTGTCATTGGTTGAACATTTAGGTCATTTTCGTCCTCGCTAGGCTTATTCTAATCCAATTAGGGTTTTTAACCAATCTTGTGCATCCAATAAGTGATTTTGTGTCATGGGTTGCACATTTAGGTCATTTTCGTCCTCCCTAAGCTTATTCTAATCCAAGTAGGGTTTATTACCAATCTTGTGCATCCAATATGTGATTTGGTGTCATTTTGTGTCATTGGTTGAACATTTAGGTCATTTTCGTTCTCCCTAAGCTTATTCTAATCCAATTAGGTTTTTTAACCAATCTTGTGCATCCAATAAGTGATTTTGTGTCATTGGTTGCACATTTAGGTCATTTTCGTCCTCCCTAGGCTTATTCTAATCCAAGTAGGGTCTTTTTACCAATCTTGTGCATCCAATATGTGATTTGGTGTCATTTTGTGTCATTGGTTGAACATTTAGGTCATTTTCGTCCTCCCTAAGCTTATTCTAATCCAATTAGGGTTCTTAACCAATCTTGTGCATATAATAAGTGATTTTGTGTCATTGGTTCAATATTTAGGTCATTTTCGTCCTCCCGAGGCTTATTCTAATCCAATTAGGTTTTTTTAACCAATCTTGTGCATCCAATAAATGATTTTGTGTCATTGGTTGAACATATAGGTCATTTTTGTCCTCGCTAGGCTTATTCTAATCCAATTAGGGTTTTTAACCATTCTTGTGCATTTAATATGTGATTTTGTGTCATTTTGGGTCATTGGTTGAACATTTAAGTCATTTTCGTCCTCCCTAGGCTTATTCTAATCCAATTAGGGTTTTTAACCAATCTTGTGCATCCAATAAGTGATTTTGTGTCATTGTTTGCACATTTAGGTGATTTTTTTCCTCCCTAAGCTTATTCTAATCCAAGTAGGGTTTTTTACCAATCTTGTGCATCCAATATGTGATTTGGTGTCATTTTGTGTCATTGGTTGAACATTTAGGTCATTTTCGTCCTCCCTAAGCTTATTCTAATCCAATTAGGGTTCTTAACCAATCTTTTGCATATAATAAGTGATTTTGTGTCATTGGTTGAACATTTAGGTCATTTTCGTCCTCCCGAGGCTTATTCTAATCCAATTAGGTTTTTTATTAAATCTTGTGCATCCAATAAATGATTTTGTGTCATTGGTTGAACATTTAGGTCATTTTTGTCCTCGCTAGGCTTATTCTAATCCAATTAGGGTTTTTAACCAATCTTGTGCATTTAATATGTGATTTTGTGTCATTTTGGGTCATTCGTTGAACATTTAAGTCATTTTCGTCCTCCCTAGGCTTATTCTAATCCAATTAGGGTTTTTAACCAATCTTGTGCTTCCAATATGTGATTTTGTGTTCTTGGTTGCACATTTAGGTCATTTTCGTCCTCACTAGGCTTATTATAATCCAATTAGGGTTTTTAACCAATCTTGTGCATCCAATAAGTGATTTTGTGTCATTGGTTGAACATTTAGGTCATTTTCGTCCTCGCTAGGCTTATTCTAATCCAATTAGGGTTTTTAACCAATCTTGTGCATCCAATAAGTGATTTTGTGTCATTGGTTGAACATTTAGGTCATTTTCGTCCTCGCTAGGCATATTCTAATCCAATTAGGGTTTTTAACCAATCTTGTGCATTTAATATGGGATTTTGTGTCATTTTGGGTCATTGGTTGAACATTTAAGTCATTTTCGTCCTCCCTAGGCTTATTCTAATCCAATTAGGTTTTTTAACCAATCTTGTGCATTCAATAAGTGATTTTGTGTCATTGGTTGAACATTTAGGTTATTTTCGTCCTCGCTAGGCATATTCTAATCCAATTAGGGTTTTTAACCAATCTTGTGCATTTAATATGTGATTTTGTGTCATTTTGGGTCATTGGTTGAACATTTAAGTCATTTTCGTCCTCCCTAGGCTTATTCTAATCCAATTAGGTTTTTTAACCAATCTTGTGCATCCAATAAGTGATTTTGTGTCATTGGTTGAACATTTAGGTCATTTTCGTCCTCGCTAGGCTTATTCTAATCCAATTAGGGTTTTTAACCAATCTTGTGCATTTAATATGTGATTTGGTGTCATTTTGTGTCATTGGTTGAACATTTAAATCATTTTCATCCTCCCTAAGCTTATTCAAATCCAATTAGGGTTTTTAACCAATCTTGTGCATATAATAAGTGATTTTGTGTCATTGGTTGAATATTTAGATCATTTTCGTCCTCCCTAAGCTTATTCTAATCCAATTAGGTTTTTTAACCAATCATGTGCATCCAATAAGTGATTTTGTGTCATTGGTTAAACATTTAGGTCATTTTCGTCCTCCCTAGGCTTATTCTAATCCAATTAGGGGTTTTAACCAATCTTGTGCATTTAATATGTGATTTTGGGTCATTTTGGGTCATTGGTTGAACATTTAAGTCATTTTCGTCCTCCCTAGGCTTATTCTAATCCAATTAGGGTTTTTAACCAATCTTGTGCATCCAATATGTTATTTTGTGTTCTTGGTTGCACATTTAGGTCATTTTCGTACTCGCTAGGCTTATTCTAATCCAATTAGGGTTTTAAACCAATCTTGTGCATCCAATAAGTGATTTTGTGTCATCGGATGAATATTTAGGTCATTTTCGTCCTCGCTAGGGTCATTCTAATCCAATTAGGGTTTTTAACCAATCTTGTGCATCCAACATGTGATTTTGTGTTCTTGGTTGCACATTTAGGTCATTTTCGTCCTCGCTAGGCTTATTCTAATCCAATTAGGGTTTTTAACCAATCTTGTGCATCCAATTAGTGATTTTGTGTCATTGGTTGAACAATTAGGTCATTTTCGTCCTCGCTAGGCTTGTTCTAATCCAATTAGGGTTTTTAACCAATCTTGTGCATCCAATATGTGATTTTGTGTCATTGGTTGAACATTTAGGTCATTTTCGTCCTCGCTAGGCTTATTCTAATCCAATTAGGGTTTTTAACCAATCTTGTGCATCCAATAAGTGATTTTGTGTCATGGGTTGCACATTTAGGTCATTTTCGTCCTCCCTAAGCTTATTCTAATCCAAGTAGGGTTTATTACCAATCTTGTGCATCCAATATGTGATTTGGTGTCATTTTGTGTCATTGGTTGAACATTTAGGTCATTTTCGTTCTCCCTAAGCTTATTCTAATCCAATTAGGTTTTTTAACCAATCTTGTGCAT
>JBBPBQ010000009.1:960292-971248 GCA_037974755.1 Cicer yamashitae | reverse complement strand
GCTTATTCTAATCCAATTAGGGGTTTTAACAATTCTTGTGCATTTAATATGTGATTTTGGGTCATTGGTTGAACATTTAAGTCATTTTCGTCCTCCCTAGGCTTATTCTAATCCAATTAGGGTTTTTTACCAATCTTGTGCATCCAATATGTGATTTTGTGTTCTTGGTTGCACATTTAGGTCATTTTCGTCCTCGCTAGGCTTATTCTAATCCAATTAGGGTTTTTAACCAATCTTGTGCATCCAATAAGTGATTTTGTGTCATTGGTTGAACATTAAGGTAATTTTCGTCCTCGCTAGGCTTATTCTAATCCAATTAGGGTTTTTAACCAATCTTGTGCATCCAATAAGTGATTTTGTGTCATTGGTTGAACATTTAGGTCATTTTCGTCCTCCCTAGGCTTATTCTAATCCAATTAGGTTTTTTAACCAATCTTGTGCATTTAATATGTGATTTTGTGTCATTTTGGGTCATTGGTTGAACATTTAAGTCATTTTCGTCCTCCCTAGGCTTATTCTAATCCAATTAGGGTTTTTAACCAATCTTGTGCATCCAATATGTGATTTTGTGTTCTTGGTTGCACATTTAGGTCATTTTCGTCCTCGCTAGGCTTATTCTAATCCAATTAGGGTTTTTAACCAATCTTGTGCATCCAATAAGTGATTTTGTGTCATTGGTTGAACATTAAGGTAATTTTCGTCCTCGTTAGGCTTATTCTAATCCAATTAGGGTTATTAACCAATCTTGTGCATCCAATAAGTGATTTTGTGTCATTGGTTGAACATTTAGGTCATTTTCGTCCTCCCTAGGCTTATTCAAATCCAATTAGGGTTTTTAACCAATCTTGTGCATCCAATAAGTGATTTTGTGTCATTGGTTGAACATTTAGGTCATTTTCGTCCTCGCTAGGCTTATTCTAATCCAATTAGGGTTTTTAACCAATCTTGTGCATTTAATATGTGATTTTGTGTCATTTTGGGTCATTGGTTGAACATTAAAGTCATTTTCGTCCTCCCTAGGCTTATTCTAATCTAATTAGGGTTTTTAACCAATCTTGTGCATCCAATAAGTGATTTTGTGTTTTTGGTTGACAATTTAGGTCATTTTTGTCCTCCCTAAGCTTATTCTAATCCAAGTAGGGTTTTTTACCAATCTTGTGCATCCAATATGTGATTTGGTGTCATTTTGTGTCATTGGTTGAACATTTAGGTCATTTTCGTCCTCCCTCAGCTTATTCTAATCCAATTAGGGTTCTTAACCAATCTTTTGCATATAATAAGTGATTTTGTGTCATTGGTTGAACATTTAGGTCATTTTCGTCCTCGCTAGGCTTATTCTAATCCAATTAGGGTTTTTAACCAATCTTGTGCATTTAATATGTGATTTTGTGTCATCTTGGGTCATTGGTTGAACAGTTAAGTCGTTTTCGTCCTCCCTAGGCTTTTTCTAATCCAATTAGGGTTTTTAACCAATCTTGTGCATCCAATAAGTGATTTTGTGTCATTGGTTGCACATTTAGGTCATTTTCGTCCTCCCTAGGCTTATTCTAATCCAAGTAGGGTTTTTTACCAATCTTGTGCATCCAATATGTGATTTGGTGTCATTTTGTGTCATTGGTTGAACATTTAGGTCATTTTCGTCCTCCCTCAGCTTATTCTAATCCAATGAGGGTTCTTAACCAATCTTTTGCATATAATAAGTGATTTTGTGTCATTGGTTGAAGATTTAGGTCATTTTCTTCCTCCCTAGGCTTATTCTAATCCAATTAGGTTTTTTAACCAATCTTGTGCATCCAATAAGTGATTTTGTGTCATCGGTTGAACATTTAGGTCATTTTCGTCCTCGCTAGGCTTATTCTAATCCAATTAGGGTTTTTAACCAATCTTGTGCATCCAATATGTGATTTTGTGTTCTTGGTTGCACATTTAGGTCATTTTCGTCCTCGCTAGGCTTATTCTAATCCAATTAGGGTTTTTAACCAATCTTGTGCATCCAATAAGTGATTTTGTGTCATTGATTGAACATTTAGGTCATTTTCTTCCTCGCTAGGCTTATTCGAATCCAATTAGGGTTTTTAACCAATCTTGTGCATCCAATAACTGATTTTGTGTCATTGGTTGAAGATTTAGGTCATTTTCGTCCTCGCTATGCTTATTCTAATCCAATGAGGGTTTTTAACCAATCTTGTGCATTTAATATGTGATTTTGTGTCATTTTGGGTCATTGGTTGAACATTTAAGTCATTTTCGTCCTCCCTAGGCTTATTCTAATCCAATTAGGGTTTTTAACCAATCTTGTGCATCCAAAAAGTGATTTTGTGTCATTGGTTGAACATTTAGGTCATTTTCGTCCTCCCTAGGCTTATTCTAATCCAATTAGGGTTTTTAACCAATCTTGTGCATCCAATAAGTGATTTTGTGTCATTGGTTGAACATTTAGGTCATTTTCGTCCTCCATAGGCTTATTCTAATCCAATTAGGGTTTTTAACCAATCTTGTGCATCCAATATGTGATTTTGTGTCATTGGTTGAACATTTAGGTCATTTTCGTCCTCGCTAGGCTTATTCTAATCCAATTAGGGTTTTTAACCAATCTTGTGCATCCAATAAGTGATTTTGTGTCATGGGTTGCACATTTAGGTCATTTTCGTCCTCCCTAAGCTTATTCTAATCCAAGTAGGGTTTATTACCAATCTTGTGCATCCAATATGTGATTTGGTGTCATTTTGTGTCATTGGTTGAACATTTAGGTCATTTTCGTTCTCCCTAAGCTTATTCTAATCCAATTAGGTTTTTTAACCAATCTTGTGCATCCAATAAGTGATTTTGTGTCATTGGTTGCACATTTAGGTCATTTTCGTCCTCCCTAGGCTTATTCTAATCCAAGTAGGGTCTTTTTACCAATCTTGTGCATCCAATATGTGATTTGGTGTCATTTTGTGTCATTGGTTGAACATTTAGGTCATTTTCGTCCTCCCTAAGCTTATTCTAATCCAATTAGGGTTCTTAACCAATCTTGTGCATATAATAAGTGATTTTGTGTCATTGGTTGAATATTTAGGTCATTTTCATCCACCCTAGGCTTATTCTAATCCAATTAGGTTTTTTAACCAATCTTGTGCATCCAATAAGTGATTTTGTGTCATTGGTTGAACATTTAGATCATTTTCGTCCTCGTTAGACTTATTCTAATCCAATTAGGGTTTTTAACCAATCTTGTGCATTTAATATGTGATTTTGTGTCATTTTGGGTCATTGTTTGAACATTTAAGTCATTTTCGTCCTCCCTAGGCTTATTCTAATCCAATTAGGGTTTTTAACCAATCTTGTGCATCCAATAAGTGATTTTTGTGTCATTGGTTGCACATTTAGGTGATTTTCGTCCTCCCTAAGCTTATTCTAATCCAAGTAGGGTTTTTTACCAATCTTGTGCATCCAATATGTGATTTGGTGTCATTTTGTGTCATTGGTTGAACATTTACGTCATTTTCGTCCTCCCTCAGCTTATTCTAATCCAATTAGGTTTTTTAACCAATCTTGTGCATCCAATAAGTGATTTTGTGTCATTGGTTGAACATTTAGGTCATTTTCGTCCTCGCTATGCTTATTCTAATCCAATTAGGGTTTTTAACCAATCTTGTGCATTTAATATGTGATTTTGTGTCATTTTGGGTCATTGGTTGAACATTTAAGTCATTTTCGTCCTCCCTAGGCTTATTCTAATCCAATTAGGGTTTTTAATCAATCTTGTGCATCCAATAAGTGATTTTGTGTCATTGGTTGCACATTTAGGTCATTTTCGTCCTCCCTAAGCTTATTCTAATCCAAGTAGGGTTTTTTACCAATCTTGTGCATCCAATATGTGATTTGGTGTCATTTTGTGTCATTGGTTCAACATTTAGGTCATTTTCGTCCTCCCTAAGCTTATTCTAATCCAATTAGGTTTTTTAACCAATCTTGTGCATCCAATAAGTGATTTTGTGTCATTGGTTAAACATTTAGGTCATTTTCTTCCTCGCTAGGCTTATTCTAATCCAATTAGGGGTTTTAACCAATCTTGTGCATTTAATATGTGATTTTGGGTCATTTTGGGTCATTGGTTGAACATTTAAGTCATTTTCGTCCTCCCTCGGCTTATTCTAATCCAATTAGGGTTTTTAACCAATCTTGTGCATCCAATATGTGATTTTGTGTTCTTGGTTGCACATTTAGGTCATTTTCTTCCTCGCTAGGCTTATTCTAATCCAATTAGGGTTTTTAACCAATCTTGTGCATCCAATAAGTGATTTTGTGTCATTGATTGAACATTTAGGTCATTTTCTTCCTCGCTAGGCTTATTCTAATCCAATTAGGGATTTTAACCAATCTTGTGCATCCAATAACTGATTTTGTGTCATTGGTTGAAGATTTAGGTCATTTTCGTCCTCCCTAGGCTTATTCTAATCCAATTAGGTTTTTTAACCAATCTTGTGCATCCATTAAGTGATTTTGTGTCATCGGTTGAACATTTAGGTCATTTTCGTCCTCGCTAGGGTTATTCTAATCCAATTAGGGTTTTTAACCAATCTTGTGCATCCAATATGTGATTTTGTGTTCTGGGTTGCACATTTAGGTCATTTTCGTCCTCGCTAGGCTTATTCTAATCCAATTAGGGTTTTTAACCAATCTTGTGCATCCAATAAGTGATTTTGTGTCATTGGTTGAACATTTAGGTCATTTTCGTCCTCGCTAGGCTTGTTCTAATCCAATTAGGGTTTTTAACCAATCTTGTGCATCCAATAAGTGATTTTGTGTCATTGGTTGAACATTTAGGTCATTTTCGTCCTCGCTAGGCTTATTCTAATCCAATTAGGGTTTTTAACCAATCTTGTGCATCCAATAAGTGATTTTGTGTCATTGGTTGAAGATTTAGGTCATTTTCGTCCTCCCTAGGCTTATTCTAATCCAATTAGGTTTTTTAACCAATCTTGTGCTTCCAATATGTGATTTTGTGTTCTTGGTTGCACATTTAGGTCATTTTCGTCCTCGCTAGGGTTATTCTAATCCAATTAGGGTATTCAACCAATCTTGTGCATCCAATATGTGATTTTGTGTTCTTGGTTGCACATTTAGGTCATTTTCGTCCTCGCTAGGCTTATTCTAATACAATTAGGGTTTTTAACCAATCTGTTGCATCCAATAAGTGATTTTGTGTCGTTGGTTGAATTTTTAGGTCATTTTCGTCCTCGTTAGGCTTGTTCTAATCCAATTAGGGTTTTTAACCAATCTTGTGCATCCAATAAGTGATTTTGTGTCATTGGTTGAACATTTAGGTCATTTTCGTCCTCGCTAGGCTTGTTCTAATCCAATTAGGGTTTTTAACCAATCTTGTGCATCCAATAAGTGATTTTGTGTCATTGGTTGAACATTTAGGTCATTTTCGTCCTCGCTAGGCTTATTCTAATCCAATTAGGGTTTTTAACCAATCTTGTGCATCCAATAATTGATTTTGTGTCATTGGTTGAATATTTAGGTCATTTTCGTCCTCCCTAGGCTTATTCTAATCCAATTAGGGTTTTTAACCAATCTTGTGCATCCAATAAGTGATTTTGTGTCATGGGTTGCACATTTAGGTGATTTTCGTCCTCCCTAAGCTTATTCAAATCCAAGTAGGGTTTTTTAACAATCTTGTGCATCCAATATTTGATTTGGTGTCATTTTGTGTCATTGGTTGAACATTTAGGTCATTTTCGTCCTCCCTCAGCTTATTCTAATCCAATGAGGGTTCTTAACCAATCTTTTGCATATAATAAGTGATTTTGTGTCATTGGTTGAACATTTAGGTCATTTTCGTACTCCCTAAGCTTATTCTAATCTAATTAGGTTTTTTAACCAATCTTGTGCATCCAATAAGTGATTTTGTGTCATTGGTTAAACATTTAGGTCATTTTCGTCCTCGCTAGGCTTATTCTAATCCAATTAGGGGTTTTAACAATTCTCGTGCATTTAATATGTGATTTTGGGTCATTTTGGGTCATTGGTTGAACATTTAAGTCATTTTCGTCCTCCCTAGGCTTATTCTAATCCAATTAGGGTTTTTTACCAATCTTGTGCATCCAATATGTGATTTTGTGATCTTGGTTGCACATTTAGGTCATTTTCGTCCTCGCTAGGCTTATTCTAATCCAATTAGGGTTTTTAACCAATCTTGTGCATCCAATAAGTGATTTTGTGTCATTGGTTGAACATTTAGGTCATTTTCGTCCTCGCTAGGCTTGTTCTAATCCAATTAGGGTTTTTAACCAATCTTGTGCATCCAATAAGTGATTTTGTGTCATTGGTTGAACATTTAGGTCATTTTCGTCCTCGCTAGGCTTATTCTAATCCAATTAGGGTTTTTAACCAATCTTGTGCATCCAATAATTGATTTTGTGTCATTGGTTGAATATTTAGGTCATTTTCGTCCTCCCTAGGCTTATTCTAATCCAATTACGGTTTTTAACCAATCTTGTGCATCCAATAAGTGATTTTGTGTCATTGGTTAAACATTCAGGTCATTTTCATCCTCGCTAGGCTTATTCTAATCCAATTAGGGGTTTTAGCAATTCTTGTGCATTTAATATGTGATTTTGGGTCATTGGTTGAACATTTAAGTCATTTTCGTCCTCCCTAGGCTTATTCTAATCCAATTAGGGTTTTTTACCAATCTTGTGCATCCAATATGTGATTTTGTGTTCTTGGTTGCACATTTAGGTCATTTTCGTCCTCGCTAGGCTTATTCTAATCCAATTAGGGTTTTTAACCAATCTTGTGCATCGAATAAGTGATTTTGTGTCATCGGTTGAACATTTAGGTCATTTTCGTCCTCGCTAGGGTTATTCTAATCCAATTAGGGTTTTTAACCAATCTTGTGCTTCCAATATGTGATTTTGTGTTCTTGGTTGCACATTTAGGTCATTTTCGTCCTCGCTAGGCTTATTCTAATACAATTAGGGTTTTTAACCTATCTTGTGCATCCAATAAGTGATTTTGTGTCATTGGTTGAACATTTAGGTCATTTTCGTCCTCGCTAGGCTTGTTCTAATCCAATTAGGGTTTTTAACCAATCTTGTGCATCCAATAAGTGATTTTGTGTCATTGGTTAAACATTCAGGTCATTTTCGTCCTCGCTAGGCTTATTCTAATCCAATTAGGGGTTTTAACAATTCTTGTGCATTTAATATGTGATTTTGGGTCATTGGTTGAACATTTAAGTCATTTTCGTCCTCCCTAGGCTTATTCTAATCCAATTAGGGTTTTTTACCAATCTTGTGCATCCAATATGTGATTTTGTGTTCTTGGTTGCACATTTAGGTCATTTTCGTCCTCGCTAGGCTTATTCTAATCCAATTAGGGTTTTTAACCAATCTTGTGCATCGAATAAGTGATTTTGTGTCATCGGTTGAACATTTAGGTCATTTTCGTCCTCGCTAGGGTTATTCTAATCCAATTAGGGTTTTTAACCAATCTTGTGCTTCCAATATGTGATTTTGTGTTCTTGGTTGCACATTTAGGTCATTTTCGTCCTCGCTAGGCTTATTCTAATACAATTAGGGTTTTTAACCTATCTTGTGCATCCAATAAGTGATTTTGTGTCATTGGTTGAACATTTAGGTCATTTTCGTCCTCGCTTGGCTTGTTCTAATCCAATTAGGGTTTTTAACCAATCTTGTGCATCCAATAAGTGATTTTGTGTCATTGGTTAAACATTCAGGTCATTTTCGTCCTCGCTAGGCTTATTCTAATCCAATTAGGGGTTTTAACAATTCTTGTGCATTTAATATGTGATTTTGGGTCATTGGTTGAACATTTAAGTCATTTTCAACCTCCCTAGGCTTATTCTAATCCAATTAGGGTTTTTTACCAATCTTGTGCATCCAATATGTGATTTTGTGTTCTTGGTTGCACATTTAGGTCATTTTCGTCCTCGCTAGGCTTATTCTAATCCAATTAGGGTTTTTAACCAATCTTGTGCATCCAATAAGTGATTTTGTGTCATTGGTTGAACATTTAGGTCATTTTCGTCCTCGCTAGGCTTGTTCTAATCCAATTAGGGTTTTTAACCAATCTTGTGCATCCAATAAGTGATTTTGTGTCATTGGTTGAACATTTAGGTCATTTTTGTTCTCGCTAGGCTTATAATAATCCAATTAGGGTTTTTAACCAATCTTGTGCATCCAATAAGTGATTTTGTGTCATTGGCTAAACATTCAGGTCATTTTCGTCCTCGCTAGGCTTATTCTAATCCAATTAGGGGTTTTAACAATTCTTGTGCATTTAATATGTGATTTTGGGTCATTGGTAGAACATTTAAGTCATTTTCGTCCTCCCTAGGCTTATTCTAATCCAATTAGGGTTTTTTACCAATCTTGTGCATCCAATATGTGATTTTGTGTTCTTGGTTCCACATTTAGGTCATTTTCGTCCTCGCTAGGCTTATTCTAATCCAATTAGGGTTTTTAACCAATCTTGTGCATCCAATAAGTGATTTTGTGTCATCGGTTGAACAATTAGGTCATTTTCGTCCTCGCTAGGGTTATTCTAATCCAATTAGGGTTTTTAACCAATCTTGTGCTTCCAATATGTGATTTTGTGTTCTTGGTTGCACATTTAGGTCATTTTCGTCCTCGCTAGGCTTATTCTTATACAATTAGGGTTTTTAACCAATCTTGTGCATCCAATAAGTGATTTTGTGTCATTGGTTGAACATTTAGGTCATTTTCGTCCTCGCTAGGCTTGTTCTAATCCAATTAGGGTTTTTAACCAATCTTGTGCATCCAATAAGTGATTTTGTGTCATTGGTTGAACATTTAGGTCATTTTCGTCCTCGCTAGGCTTATTCTAATCCAATTAGGGTTTTTAACCAATCTTGTGCATCCAATAAGTGATTTTGTGTCATTGGTTGAAGATTTAGGTCATTTTCGTCCTCCCTAGGCTTATTCTAATCCAATTAGGTTTTTTAACCAATCTTGTGCTTCCAATATGTGATTTTGTGTTCTTGGTTGCACATTTAGGTCATTTTCGTCCTCGCTAGGGTTATTCTAATCCAATTAGGGTTTTCAACCAATCTTGTGCATCCAATATGTGATTTTGTGTTCTTGGTTGCACATTTAGGTCATTTTCGTCCTCGCTAGGCTTATTCTAATACAATTAGGGTTTTTAACCAATCTGTTGCATCCAATAAGTGATTTTGTGTCGTTGGTTGAATTTTTAGGTCATTTTCGTCCTCGTTAGGCTTGTTCTAATCCAATTAGGGTTTTTAACCAATCTTGTGCATCCAATAAGTGATTTTGTGTCATTGGTTGAACATTTAGGTCATTTTCGTCCTCGCTAGGCTTGTTCTAATCCAATTAGGGTTTTTAACCAATCTTGTGCATCCAATAAGTGATTTTGTGTCATTGGTTAAACATTCAGGTCATTTTCGTCCTCGCTAGGCTTATTCTAATCCAATTAGGGGTTTTAACAATTCTTGTGCATTTAATATGTGATTTTGGGTCATTGGTTGAACATTTAAGTCATTTTCGTCCTCCCTAGGCTTATTCTAATCCAATTAGGGTTTTTTACCAATCTTGTGCATCCAATATGTGATTTTGTGTTCTTGGTTGCACATTTAGGTCATTTTCGTCCTCGCTAGGCTTATTCTAATCCAATTAGGGTTTTTAACCAATCTTCTGCATCGAATAAGTGATTTTGTGTCATCGGTTGAACATTTAGGTCATTTTCGTCCTCGCTAGGGTTATTCTAATCCAATTAGGGTTTTTAACCAATCTTGTGCTTCCAATATGTGATTTTGTGTTCTTGGTTGCACATTTAGGTCATTTTCGTCCTCGCTAGGCTTATTCTAATACAATTAGGGTTTTTAACCTATCTTGTGCATCCAATAAGTGATTTTGTGTCATTGGTTGAACATTTAGGTCATTTTCGTCCTCGCTTGGCTTGTTCTAATCCAATTAGGGTTTTTAACCAATCTTGTGCATCCAATAAGTGATTTTGTGTCATTGGTTAAACATTCAGGTCATTTTCGTCCTCGCTAGGCTTATTCTAATCCAATTAGGGGTTTTAACAATTCTTGTGCATTTAATATGTGATTTTGGGTCATTGGTTGAACATTTAAGTCATTTTCAACCTCCCTAGGCTTATTCTAATCCAATTAGGGTTTTTTACCAATCTTGTGCATCCAATATGTGATTTTGTGTTCTTGGTTGCACATTTAGGTCATTTTCGTCCTCGCTAGGCTTATTCTAATCCAATTAGGGTTTTTAACCAATCTTGTGCATCCAATAAGTGATTTTGTGTCATTGGTTGAACATTTAGGTCATTTTCGTCCTCGCTAGGCTTGTTCTAATCCAATTAGGGTTTTTAACCAATCTTGTGCATCCAATAAGTGATTTTGTGTCATTGGTTGAACATTTAGGTCATTTTCGTCCTCGCTAGGCTTATTCTAATCCAATTAGGGTTTTTAACCAATCTTGTGCATCCAATAAGTGATTTTGTGTCATTGGTTGAAGATTTAGGTCATTTTCGTCCTCCCTAGGCTTATTCTAATCCAATTAGGTTTTTTAACCAATCTTGTGCTTCCAATATGTGATTTTGTGTTCTTGGTTGCACATTTAGGTCATTTTCGTCCTCGCTAGGGTTATTCTAATCCAATTAGGGTTTTCAACCAATCTTGTGCATCCAATATGTGATTTTGTGTTCTTGGTTGCACATTTAGGTCATTTTCGTCCTCGCTAGGCTTATTCTAATACAATTAGGGTTTTTAACCAATCTGTTGCATCCAATAAGTGATTTTGTGTCGTTGGTTGAATTTTTAGGTCATTTTCGTCCTCGTTAGGCTTGTTCTAATCCAATTAGGGTTTTTAACCAATCTTGTGCATCCAATAAGTGATTTTGTGTCATTGGTTGAACATTTAGGTCATTTTCGTCCTCGCTAGGCTT
>JBBPBQ010000009.1:925842-960282 GCA_037974755.1 Cicer yamashitae | reverse complement strand
TTCTAATCCAATTAGGGTTTTTAACCAATCTTGTGCATCCAATAAGTGATTTTGTGTCATGGGTTGCACATTTAGGTGATTTTCGTCCTCCCTAAGCTTATTCAAATCCAAGTAGGGTTTTTTAACAATCTTGTGCATCCAATATTTGATTTGGTGTCATTTTGTGTCATTGGTTGAACATTTAGGTCATTTTCGTCCTCCCTCAGCTTATTCTAATCCAATGAGGGTTCTTAACCAATCTTTTGCATATAATAAGTGATTTTGTGTCATTGGTTGAACATTTAGGTCATTTTCGTACTCCCTAAGCTTATTCTAATCTAATTAGGTTTTTTAACCAATCTTGTGCATCCAATAAGTGATTTTGTGTCATTGGTTAAACATTTAGGTCATTTTCGTCCTCGCTAGGCTTATTCTAATCCAATTAGGGGTTTTAACAATTCTCGTGCATTTAATATGTGATTTTGGGTCATTTTGGGTCATTGGTTGAACATTTAAGTCATTTTCGTCCTCCCTAGGCTTATTCTAATCCAATTAGGGTTTTTTACCAATCTTGTGCATCCAATATGTGATTTTGTGATCTTGGTTGCACATTTAGGTCATTTTCGTCCTCGCTAGGCTTATTCTAATCCAATTAGGGTTTTTAACCAATCTTGTGCATCCAATAAGTGATTTTGTGTCATTGGTTGAACATTTAGGTCATTTTCGTCCTCGCTAGGCTTATTCTAATCCAATTAGGGTTTTTAACCAATCTTGTGCATTTAATATGTGATTTTGTGTCATTTTGGGTCATTCGTTGAACATTTAAGTCATTTTCGTCCTCCCTAGGCTTATTCTAATCCAATTAGGGTTTTTAACCAATCTTGTGCTTCCAATATGTGATTTTGTGTTCTTGGTTGCACATTTAGGTCATTTTCGTCCTCACTAGGCTTATTATAATCCAATTAGGGTTTTTAACCAATCTTGTGCATCCAATAAGTGATTTTGTGTCATTGGTTGAACATTTAGGTCATTTTCGTCCTCGCTAGGCTTATTCTAATCCAATTAGGGTTTTTAACCAATCTTGTGCATCCAATAAGTGATTTTGTGTCATTGGTTGAACATTTAGGTCATTTTCGTCCTCGCTAGGCTTATTCTAATCCAATTAGGGTTTTTAACCAATGTTGTGCATTTAATATGTGATTTTGTGTCATTTTGGGTCATTGGTTGAACATTTAAGTCATTTTCGTCCTCCCTAGGCTTATTCTAATCCAATTAGGGTTTTTAACCAATCTTGTGCATCCAATAAGTGATTTTGTGTCATTGTTTGCACATTTAGGTGATTTTTTTCCTCCCTAAGCTTATTCTAATCCAAGTAGGGTTTTTTACCAATCTTGTGCATCCAATATGTGATTTGGTGTCATTTTGTGTCATTGGTTGAACATTTAGGTCATTTTCGTCCTCCCTAAGCTTATTCTAATCCAATTAGGGTTCTTAACCAATCTTTTGCATATAATAAGTGATTTTGTGTCATTGGTTGAACATTTAGGTCATTTTCGTCCTCGCTAGGCTTATTCTAATCCAATTAGGGTTTTTAACCAATCTTGTGCATCCAATAAGTGATTTTGTGTCATTGGTTGAACATTTAGGTCATTTTCGTCTTCGCTAGGCTTATTCTAATCCAATTAGGGTTTTTAACCAATCTTGTGCATCCAATATGTGATTTTGTGTCATTTTGTGTCATTGGTTGAACATTTAGGTCATTTTCGTCCTCCCTAGGCTTATTCTAATCCAATTCGGGTTTTTAACCAATCTTGTGCATCCAGTATGTGATTTTTTGTCATTTTGTGTCATTGGTTGAACATTTAGGTCATTTTCGTCCTGCCTAGGTTTATTCTAATCCAATTAGGGTTTTTAACCAATCTTGTGCATCCAATATGTGATTTTGTGTCATTGGTTGAACATTTAGGTCATTTTCGTCCTCCCTAGGCTTATTCTAATCCAATTAGGGTTTTTAACCAATCTTGTGCATCCAATATGTGATTTTGTGTCGTTTTGTGTCATTGGTTGAACATTTAGGTCATTTTCGTCCTCCCTAGGCTTATTCTAATCCAATTAGGGTTTTTAACCAATCTTGTGCATCCAATATGTGATTTTACGTCATTGGTTGAACATTTAGGTCATTTTCGTCCTCCCTAGGCTTATTCTAATCCAATTAGGGTTTTTAACCAATCTTGTGCATCCAATATGTGATTTTGTGTCATTTTGTGTCATTGGTTGAACATTTAGGTCATTTTCGTCCTCCCTTGGCTTATTCTTATCCAATTAAGGTTCTTAACCAATCTAGTGCATCCAATGTGTGATTTTGTGTCATTTTGGGTCATTGGTTGAACATTTAGGTCATTTTCGTCCTCCCTAGGCTTATTCTAATCCAATTAGGGTTTTTAACCAATCTTGTGCATCCAATATGTGATTTTGTGTCATTTTGTGTCATTGGTTGAACATTTAGGTCATTTTCGTCCTCCCTAGGGTTATTCTATTCCAATTAGGGTTTTTAACCAATCTTGTGCATCCAATATGTGATTTTGTGTCATTGGTTGAACATTTAGGTCATTTTCGTCCTCCCTAGGCTTATTCTAATCCAATTAGGGTTTTTAACCAATCTTGTGCATCCAATATGTGATTTTGTGTCATTGGTTGAACATTTTGGTCATTGAAGTCCTCCCTAGGCTTATTCTAATCCAATTAGGGTTTTTAACCAATCTTGTGCATCCAATATGTGATTTTGTGTCATTGGTTGAACATTTAGGTCATTTTCGTCCTCCCTAGGCTTATTCTAATCCAATTAGGGTTTTTAACCAATCTTGTGCATCCAATATGTGATTTTATGTCATTGGTTGAACATTTAGGTCATTTTCGTCCTCCCTAGGCGTATTCTAATCCAATTAGGGTTTTTAACCAATCTTGTGCATCCAATATGTGATTTTGTGTCATTGGTTGAACATTTAGGTCATTTTCGTCCTCCCTAGGCTTATTCTAATCCAATTAGGGTTTTTAACCAATCTTGTGCATCCAATATGTGATTTTGTGTCATTGGTTGAACATTTAGGTCATTTTCGTCCTCCCTAGGCTTATTCTAATCCAATTAGGGTTTTTAACCAATCTTGTGCATCCAATATGTGATTTAGTGTCATTGGTTGAACATTTAGGTCATTTTCGTCCTCCCTAGGCTTATTCTAATCCAATTAGGGTTTTTAACCAATCTTGTGCATCCAATATGTGATTTTGTGTAATTGGTTGAACATTTAGGTCATTTTCGTCCTCCCTAAGCTTATTCTAATCCAATTAGGTTTTTTAACCAATCTTGTGCATCCAATAAGTGATTTTGTGTCATTGGTTGAACATTTAGGTCATTTTCGTCCTCGCTAGGCTTATTCTAATCCAATTAGGGTTTTTAACCAATCTTGTGCATTTAATATGTGATTTGTGTCATTTTGGGTCATTGGTTGAACATTTAAGTCATTTTCGTCCTCCCTAGGCTTATTCTAATCCAATTAGGGTTTTTAACCAATCTTGTGCATCCAATATGTGATTTTGTGTTCTTGGTTGCACATTTAGGTCATTTTCGTCCTCGCTAGGCTTATTATAATCCAATTAGGGTTTTTAACCAATCTTGTGCATCCAATAAGTGATTTTGTGTCATTGGTTGAACATTTAGGTAATTTTCGTCCTCGCTAGGCTTATTCTAATCCAATTAGGGTTTTTAACCAATCTTGTGCATCCAATAAGTGATTTTGTGTCTTTGGTTGAACATTTAGGTCATTTTCGTCCGCGCTAGGCTTATTCTAATCCAATTAGGGTTTTTAACCAATCTTGTGCATTTAATATGTGATTTTGTGTCATTTTGGGTCATTGGTTGAACATTTAAGTCATTTTCGTCCTCCCTAGGCTTATTCTAATCCAATTAGGGTTTTTAACCAATCTTGTGCATCCAATAAGTGATTTTGTGTCATTGGTTGCACATTTAGGTCATTTTCGTCCTCCCTAAGCTTATTCTAATCCAAGTAGGGTTTTTTACCAATCTTGTGCATCCAATATGTGATTTGGTGTCATTTTGTGTCATTGGTTGAACATTTAGGTCATTTTCGTCCTCCCTAGGCTTATTCTAATCCAATTAGGTTTTTTAACCAATCTTGTGCATCCAATATGTGATTTTGTGTTCTTGGTTGCACATTTAGGTCATTTTCGTCCTCGCTAGGCATATTCTAATCCAATTAGGGTTTTTAACCAATCTTGTGCATTTAATATGTGATTTTGTGTCATTTTGGGTCATTGGTTGAACATTTAAGTCATTTTCGTCCTCCCTAGGCTTATTCTAAACCAATTAGGGTTTTTAACCAATCTTGTGCATCCAATAAGTGATTTTGTGTCATTGGTTGCACATTTAGGTGATTTTCGTTCTCCCTAAGCTTATTCTAATCCAAGTAGGGTTTTTTACCAATCTTGTGCATCCAATATATGATTTGGTGTCATTTTGTGTCATTGGTTGAACATTTAGGTCATTTTCGTCCTCCCTAAGCTTATTCTAATCCAATTAGGGTTCTTAACCAATCTTTTGCATATAATAAGTGATTTTGTGTCATTGGTTGAACATTTAGGTCATTTTCGTCCTCGCTAGGCTTATTCTAATCCAATTAGGGTTTTTAACCAATCTTGTGCATTTAATATGTGATTTTGTGTCATTTTGGGTCATTGGTTGAACATTTAAGTCATTTTCGTCCTCCCTAGGCTTATTCTAATCCAATTAGGGTTTTTAACCAATCTTGTGCATCCAATATGTGATTTTGTGTCATTGGTTGAACATTTAGGTCATTTTCGTCCTTCCTAAGCTTATTCTAATCCAATTAGGTTTTTTAACCAATCTTGTGCATCCAATAAGTGATTTTGGGACATTGGTTGAACATTTAGGTCATTTTCGTCCTCGCTAGGCTTATTCGAATCCAATTAGAGTTTTTAACCAATCTTGTGCATTAAATATGTGATTTTGTGTCATTTTGGGTCATTGGTTAAACATTTAAGTCATTTTCGTCCTCCCTAGGCTTATTCTAATCCAATTAGGGTTTTTAACCAATCTTGTGCATCCAATATGTGGTTTTGTGTTCTTGGTTGCACATTTAGGTCATTTTCGTCCTCGCTAGGCTTATTATAATCCAATTAGGGTTTTTAACCAATCTTGTGCATCCAATAAGTGATTTTGTGTCATTGGTTGAACATTTAGGTCATTTTCTTCCTCGCTAGGCTTATTCTAATCCAATTAGGGTTTTTAACCAATCTTGTGCATCCAATAAGTGATTTTGTGTCATTGGTTGAACATTTAGGTCATTTTCGTCCTCGCTAGGCTTATTCTAATCCAATTAGGGTTTTTAACCAATCTTGTGCATTTAATATGTGATTTTGTGTCATTTTGGGTCATTGGTTGAACATTTAAGTCATTTTCGTCCTCGCTAGGCTTATTCTAATCCAATTAGGGTTTTTAACCAATCTTGTGCATCCAATAAGTGATTTTGTGTCATTGGTTGAACATTTAGGTCATTTTCGTCCTCGCTAGGCTTATTCTAATCCAATTAGGGTTTTTAACCAATCTTGTGCATCCAATAAGTGATTTTGTGTCATTGGTTGAAGATTTAGGTCATTTTCGTCCTCCCTAGGCTTATTCTAATCCAATTAGGTTTTTTAACCAATCTTGTGCTTCCAATATGTGATTTTGTGTTCTTGGTTGCACATTTAGGTCATTTTCGTCCTCGCTAGGGTTATTCTAATCCAATTAGGGTTTTCAACCAATCTTGTGCATCCAATATGTGATTTTGTGTTCTTGGTTGCACATTTAGGTCATTTTCGTCCTCGCTAGGCTTATTCTAATACAATTAGGGTTTTTAACCAATCTGTTGCATCCAATAAGTGATTTTGTGTCATTGGTTGAACATTTTGGTCATTTTCGTCCTCGTTAGGCTTGTTCTAATCCAATTAGGGTTTTTAACCAATCTTGTGCATCCAATAAGTGATTTTGTGTCATTGGTTGAACATTTAGGTCATTTTCGTCCTCGCTAGGCTTGTTCTAATCCAATTAGGGTTTTTAACCAATCTTGTGCATCCAATAAGTGATTTTGTGTCATTGGTTGAACATTTAGGTCATTTTCGTCCTCGCTAGGCTTATTCTAATCCAATTAGGGTTTTTAACCAATCTTGTGCATCCAATAATTGATTTTGTGTCATTGGTTGAACATTTAGGTCATTTTTGTCCTCCCTAGGCTTATTCTAATCCAATTAGGGTTTTTAACCAATCTTGTGCATCCAATAAGTGATTTTGTGTCATTGGTTGCACATTTAGGTCATTTTCGTCCTCCCTAAGCTTATCCAAATCCAAGTAGGGTTTTTTTACCAATCTTGTGCATCCAATATGTGATTTGGTGTCATTTTGTGTCATTGGTTGAACATTTAGGTCAATTTCATTTTCCCTAAGCTTATTCTAATCCAATTAGGGTTTTTAACCAATCTTGTGCATCCAATAAGTGATTTTGTGCATTGGTTGCACATTTAGGTGATTTTCGTCCTCCCTAAGCTTATTCTAATCCAAGTAGGGTTTTTTACCAATCTTGTGCATCCAATATGTGATTTGGTGTCATTTTGTGTCATTAGATGAACATTTAGGTCATTTTCGTCCTCCCTTAGCTTATTCTAATCCAATGAGGGTTCTTAACCAATCTTTTGCATATAATAAGTGATTTTGTGTCATTGGTTGAACATTTAGGTCGTTTTCGTCCTCGCTAGGCTTATTCTAATCCAATTAGGATTTTTAACCAATCTTGTGCATTTAATATGTGATTTTGTGTCATTTTGGGTCATTGGTTGAACGTTTAAGTCATTTTCGTCCTCCCTAGGCTTATTCTAATCCAATTAGGGTTTCTAACCAATCTTGTGTATCCAATAAGTGAATTTGTGTCATTGGTTGCACATTTAGGTGATTTTCGTCTTCCCTAAGCTTATTCTAATCCAAGTGGGGTTTTTTACCAATCTTGTGCATCCAATATGTGATTTGGTGTGATTTTGTGTCATTGGTTGAACATTTAGGTCATTTTCGTCCTCCCTCAGCTTATTCTAATCCAATGAGGGTTCTTAACCAATCTTTTGTATATAATAAGTGATTTTGTGTCATTGGTTGAACATTTAGGTCATTTTCGTCCTCGCTAGGCTTATTCTAATCCAATTAGGGTTTTTCACCAATCTTGTGCATTTAATATGTGATTTTGTGTCATTTTGGGTCATTGGTTGAACATTTAAGTCATTTTCGTCCTCCCTAGGCTTATTCTAATCCAATTAGGGTTTTTAACCAATCTTGTGCATCCAATAAGTGATTTTGTGTCATTGGTTGCACATTTAGGTCATTTTCGTCCTCCCTAAGCTTATTCTAATCAAAGTAGGGTTTTTTTACCAATCTTGTGCATCCAATAAGTGATTTTGTGTCATTGGTTGCACATTTAGGTCATTTTCGTCCTCCCTAAGCTTATTCTAATCCAAGTAGGGTCTTATTACCAATCTTGTGCATCCAATATGTGATTTGGTGTCATTTTGTGTCATTGGTTGAACATTTAGGTCATTTTCATCCTCCCTAAGCTTATTCTAATCCAATTAGGGTTCTTAACCAATCTTGTGCATATAATAAGTGATTTTGTGTCATTGGTTGAATATTTAGGTCATTTTCGTCCTCCCTAGGCTTATTCTAATCCAATTAGGTTTTTTAACCAATCTTGTGCATCCAATAAGTGATTTTGTGTCATTGGTTGAACATTTAGGTCATTTTCGTCCTCGCTAGGCTTATTCTAATCCAATTAGGGTTTTTAACCAATCTTGTGCATTTAATATGTGATTTTTTGTCATTTTGGGTCATTGGTTGAACATTTAAGTCATTTTCGTCCTCCCTAGGCTTATTCTAATCCAATTAGGGTTTTTAACCAATCTTGTGCATCCAATAAGTGATTTTGTGTCATTGGTTGCACATTTAGGTGATTTTCGTCCTCCCTAAGCTTATTCTAATCCAAGTAGGGTTTTTTACCAATCTTGTGCATCCAATATGTGATTTGGTGTCATTTTGTGTCATTGGTTGAACATTTAGGTCATTTTCGTCCTCCCTCAGCTTATTCTAATCCAATGAGGGTTCTTAACCAATCTTTTGCATATAATAAGTGATTTTGTGTCATTGGTTGAAGATTTAGGTCATTTTCTTCCTCCCTAGGCTTATTCTAATCCAATTAGGTTTTTTAACCAATCTTGTGCATCCAATAAGTGATTTTGTGTCATCGGTTGAACATTTAGGTCATTTTCGTCCTCGCTAGGGTTATTCTAATCCAATTAGGGTTTTTAACCAATCTTGTGCATCCAATATGTGATTTTGTGTTCTTGGTTGCACATTTAGGTCATTTTCGTCCTCGCTAGGCTTATTCTAATCCAATTAGGGTTTTTAACCAATCTTGTGCATCCAATAAGTGATTTTGTGTCATTGGTTGAACATTTAGGTCATTTTCGTCCTCGCTAGGCTTGTTCTAATCCAATTAGGGTTTTTAACCAATCTTGTGCATCCAATAAGTGATTTTGTGTCATTGGTTGAACATTTAGGTCATTTTCGTCCTCGCTAGGCTTATTCTAATCCAATTAGGGTTTTTAACCAATCTTGTGCATCCAATATGTGATTTTGTGTCATTGGTTGAACATTTAGGTCATTTTCGTCCTCGCTAGGCTTATTCTAATCCAATTAGGGTTTTTAACCAATCTTGTGCATTTAATATGTGATTTTGTGTCATTTTGGGTCATTGGTTGAACATTTAATTCATTTTCGTCCTCCCTAGGCTTATTCTAATCCAATTAGGGTTTTTAACCAATCTTGTGCATCCAATATGTGATTTTGTGTTCTTGGTTGCACATTTAGGTCATTTTCGTCCTCGCTAGGCTTATTATAATCCAATTAGGGTTTTTAACCAATCTTGTGCATCCAATAAGTGATTTTGTGTCATTGGTTTAACATTTAGGTCATTTTCGTCCTCCCTAAGCTTATTCTAATCCAATTAGGTTTTTTAACCAATCTTGTGCATCCAATAAGTGATTTTGTGTCATTGGTTGAACATTTAGGTCATTTTCGTCCTCGCTAGGCTTATTCTAATCCAATTAGGGTTTTTAACCAATCTTGTGCATTTAATATGTGATTTTGTGTCATTTTGTGTCATTGGTTGAACATTTAAGTCATTTTCGTCCTCCCTAGGCTTATTCTAATCCAATTAGGGTTTTTAACCAATCTTGTGCATCCAATATGTGATTTTGTGTTCTTGGTTGCACATTTAGGTCATTTTCGTCCTCGCTAGGCTTATTCTAATCCAATTAGGGTTTTTAACCAATCTGGTCCATCCAATAAGTGATTTTGTGTCATTGATTGAACATTTAGGTCATTTTCGTCCTCGCTAGGCTTATTCTAATCCAATTAGGGTTTTTAACCAATCTTGTGCATCCAATAAGTGATTTTGTGTCATTGGTTGAAGATTTAGGTCATTTTCGTCCTCCCTAGGCTTATTCTAATCCAATTAGGTTTTTTAACCAATCTTGTGCATCCAATAAGTGATTTTGTGTCATCGGTTGAATATTTAGGTCATTTTCGTCCTCGCTAGGGTTATTCTAATTCAATTAGGGTTTTTAACCAATCTTGTGCATCCAATATGTGATTTTGTGTTCTTGGTTGCACATTTCGGTCATTTTCGTCCTCGCTAGGCTTATTCTAATCCAATTAGGGTTTTTAACCAATCTTGTGCATCCAATAAGTGATTTTGTGTCATTGGTTGAACAATTAGGTCATTTTCGTCCTCGCTAGGCTTGTTCTAATCCAATTAGGGTTTTTAACCAATCTTGTGCATCCAATAAGTGATTTTGTGTCATTGGTTGAACATTTAGGTCATTTCCGTCCTCGCTAGGCATATTCTAATCCAATTAGGGTTTTTAACCAATCTTGTGCATTTAATATGTGATTTTGTGTCATTTTGGGTCATTGGTTGAACATTTAAGTCATTTTCGTCCTCCCTAGGCTTATTCTAATCCAATTAGGGTTTTTAACCAATCTTGTGCATCAAATATGTGATTTTGTGTTCGTGGTTGCACATTTAGGTCATTTTCGTCCTCGCTAGGCTTATTATAATCCAATTAGGGTTTTTAACCAATCTTGTGCATCCAATAAGTGATTTTGTGTCATTGGTTGAACATTTAGGTCATTTTCGTCCTCCCTAGGCTTATTCTAATCCAATTAGGTTTTTTAACCAATCTTGTGCATCCAATAAGTGATTTTGTGTCATTGGTTGAACATTTAGGTCATTTTCGTCCTCGCTAGGCTTATTCTAATCCAATTAGGGTTTTTAACCAATCTTGTGCATTTAATATGTGATTTGGTGTCATTTTGTGTCATTGGTTGAACATTTAAATCATTTTCATCCTCCCTAAGCTTATTCAAATCCAATTAGGGTTTTTAACCAATCTTGTGCATATAATAAGTGATTTTGTGTCATTGGTTGAATATTTAGATCATTTTCGTCCTCCCTAAGCTTATTCTAATCCAATTAGGTTTTTTAACCAATCATGTGCATCCAATAAGTGATTTTGTGTCATTGGTTAAACATTTAGGTCATTTTCGTCCTCCCTAGGCTTATTCTAATCCAATTAGGGGTTTTAACCAATCTTGTGCATTTAATATGTGATTTTGGGTCATTTTGGGTCATTGGTTGAACATTTAAGTCATTTTCGTCCTCCCTAGGCTTATTCTAATCCAATTAGGGTTTTTAACCAATCTTGTGCATCCAATATGTGATTTTGTGTTCTTGGTTGCACATTTAGGTCATTTTCGTCCTCGTTAGGCTTATTCTAATCCAATTAGGGTTTTTAACCAATCTGGTCCATCCAATAAGTGATTTTGTGTCATTGATTGAACATTTAGGTCATTTTCGTCCTCGCTAGGCTTATTCTAATCCAATTAGGGTTTTTAACCAATCTTGTGCATCCAATAAGTGATTTTGTGTCATTGGTTGAAGATTTAGGTCATTTTCGTCCTCCCTAGGCTTATTCTAATCCAATTAGGTTTTTTAACCAATCTTGTGCATCCAATAAGTGATTTTGTGTCATCGGTTGAATATTTAGGTCATTTTCGTCCTCGCTAGGGTTATTCTAATTCAATTAGGGTTTTTAACCAATCTTGTGCATCCAATATGTGATTTTGTGTTCTTGGTTGCACATTTCGGTCATTTTCGTCCTCGCTAGGCTTATTCTAATCCAATTAGGGTTTTTAACCAATCTTGTGCATCCAATAAGTGATTTTGTGTCATTGGTTGAACAATTAGGTCATTTTCGTCCTCGCTAGGCTTGTTCTAATCCAATTAGGGTTTTTAACCAATCTTGTGCATCCAATAAGTGATTTTGTGTCATTGGTTGAACATTTAGGTCATTTCCGTCCTCGCTAGGCATATTCTAATCCAATTAGGGTTTTTAACCAATCTTGTGCATTTAATATGTGATTTTGTGTCATTTTGGGTCATTGGTTGAACATTTAAGTCATTTTCGTCCTCCCTAGGCTTATTCTAATCCAATTAGGGTTTTTAACCAATCTTGTGCATCCAATAAGTGATTTTGTGTCATTGGTTGAATATTTAGGTCATTTTCGTCCTCGCTAGGCTTATTCTAATCCAATTAGGGTTTTTAACCAATCTTGTGCATTTAATATGTGATTTTGTGTCATTTTGGGTCATTGGTTGAACATTTAAGTCATTTTCGTCCTCCCTAGGCTTATTCTAATCCAATTAGGGTTTTTAACCAATCTTGTGTATCCAATAAGTGATTTTGTGTCATTGGTTGCACATTTAGGTCATTTTCGTCCTCCCTAAGTTATTCTAATCCAAGTAGGGTTTTTTACCAATCTTGTGCATCCAATATGTGATTTGGTGTCATTTTGTGTCATTGGTTGAACATTTAGGTCATTTTCGTCCTCCCTAAGCTTATTCTAATCCAATTAGGTTTTTTAACCAATCTTGTGCATCCAATAAGTGATTTTGTGTCATTGGTTGAACATTTAGGTCATTTTCGTCCTCGCTAGGCTTATTCTAATCCAAATAGGGTTTTTAACCAATCTTGTGCATTTAATATGTGATTTTGTGTCATTTTGGGTCATTGGTTGAACATTTAAGTCATTTTCGTCCTCCCTAGGCTTATTCTAATCCAATTAGGGTTTTTAACCAATCTTGTGCATCCAATAAGTGATTTTGTGTCATTGGTTGAACATTTAGGTCATTTTCGTCCTCCCTAGGCTTATTCTAATCCAATTAGGGTTTTTAAACAATCTTGTGCATTAAATATGTAATTTTGTGTCATTTTGGGTCATTGGTTGAACATTTAAGTCGTTTTCGTCCTCCCTAGGCTTATTCTAATCCAATTAGGTTTTTTAACCAATCTTGTGCATCCAATAAGTGATTTTGTGTCATTGGTTGAAAATTTAGATCATTTTCGTCCTCGCTAGGCATATTCTAATGTAATTAGGGTTTTTAACCAATCTTGTGCATTTAATATGTGATTTTGTGTCATTTTGGGTCATTGGTTGAACATTTAAGTCATTTTCGTCCTCCCTAGGCTTATTCTAATCCAATTAGGGTTTTTAACCAATCTTGTGCATCAAATATGTGATTTTGTGTTCTTGGTTGCACATTTAGGTCATTTTCGTCCTCGCTAGGCTTATTATAATCCAATTAGGGTTTTTAACCAATCTTGTGCATCCAATAAGTGATTTTGTGTCATTGGTTGAACATTTAGGTCATTTTCGTCCTCCCTAGGCATATTCTAATCCAATTAGGTTTTTTAACCAATCTTGTGCATCCAATAAGTGATTTTGTGTCATTGGTTGAACATTTAGGTCATTTTCGTCCTCGCTAGGCATATTCTAATCCAATTAGGGTTTTTAACCAATCTTGTGCATTTAATATGTGATTTTGTGTCATTTTGGGTCATTGGTTGAACATTTAAGTCATTTTCGTCCTCCCTAGGCTTATTCTAATCCAATTAGGGTTTTTAACCAATCTTGTGCATCCAATAAGTGATTTTATGTCATTGGTTGCACATTTAGGTCATTTTCGTCCTCCCTAAGCTTATTCTAATCAAAGTAGGGTTTTTTACCAATCTTGTGCATCCAATAAGTGATTTTGTGTCATTGGTTGCACATTTAGGTCATTTTCGTCCTCCCTAAGCTTATTCTAATCCAAGTAGGGTCTTATTACCAATCTTGTGCATCCAATATGTGATTTGGTGTCATTTTGTGTCATTGGTTGAACATTTAGGTCATTTTCATCCTCCCTAAGCTTATTCTAATCCAATTAGGGTTCTTAACCAATCTTGTCCATATAATAAGTGATTTTGTGTCATTGGTTGAATATTTAGGTCATTTTCGTCCTCCCTAGGCTTATTCTAATCCAATTAGGTTTTTTAACCAATCTTGTGCATCCAATAAGTGATTTTGTGTCATTGGTTGAACATTTAGGTCATTTTCGTCCTCGCTAGGCTTATTCTAATCCAATTAGGGTTTTTAACCAATCTTGTGCATTTAATATGTGATTTGGTGTCATTTTGTGTCATTGGTTGAACATTTAAATCATTTTCATCCTCCCTAAGCTTATTCAAATCCAATTAGGGTTTTTAACCAATCTTGTGCATATAATAAGTGATTTTGTGTCATTGGTTGAATATTTAGATCATTTTCGTCCTCCCTAAGCTTATTCTAATCCAATTAGGTTTTTTAACCAATCATGTGCATCCAATAAGTGATTTTGTGTCATTGGTTAAACATTTAGGTCATTTTCGTCCTCCCTAGGCTTATTCTAATCCAATTAGGGGTTTTAACCAATCTTGTGCATTTAATATGTGATTTTGGGTCATTTTGGGTCATTGGTTGAACATTTAAGTCATTTTCGTCCTCCCTAGGCTTATTCTAATCCAATTAGGGTTTTTAACCAATCTTGTGCATCCAATATGTGATTTTGTGTTCTTGGTTGCACATTTAGGTCATTTTCGTCCTCGCTAGGCTTATTATAATCCAATTAGGGTTTTTAACCAATCTTGTGCATCCAATAAGTGATTTTGTGTCATTGGTTGAACATTTAGGTAATTTTCGTCCTCGCTAGGCTTATTCTAATCCAATTAGGGTTTTTAACCAATCTTGTGCATCCAATAAGTGATTTTGTGTCTTTGGTTGAACATTTAGGTCATTTTCGTCCGCGCTAGGCTTATTCTAATCCAATTAGGGTTTTTAACCAATCTTGTGCATTTAATATGTGATTTTGTGTCATTTTGGGTCATTGGTTGAACATTTAAGTCATTTTCGTCCTCCCTAGGCTTATTCTAATCCAATTAGGGTTTTTAACCAATCTTGTGCATCCAATAAGTGATTTTGTGTCATTGGTTGCACATTTAGGTCATTTTCGTCCTCCCTAAGCTTATTCTAATCCAAGTAGGGTTTTTTACCAATCTTGTGCATCCAATATGTGATTTGGTGTCATTTTGTGTCATTGGTTGAACATTTAGGTCATTTTCGTCCTCGCTAGGCTTATTCTAATCCAATTAGGGTTTTTAACCAATCTTGTGCATTTAATATGTGATTTTGTGTCATTTTGGGTCATTGGTTGAACATTTAAGTCGTTTTCGTCCTCCCTAGGCTTATTCTAATCCAATTAGGGTTTTTAACCAATCTTGTGCATCCAATAAGTGATTTTGTGTCATTGGTTGCACATTTAGGTCATTTTCGTCCGCGCTAGGCTTATTCTAATCCAATTAGGGTTTTTAACCAATCTTGTGCATCCAATATGTGATTTTATGTTCTTGGTTGCACATTTAGGTCATTTTCGTCCTCGCTAGGCTTATTCAAATCCAATTAGGGTTTTTAACCAATCTTGTGCATCCAATAAGTGATTTTGTGTCATTGGTTGCACATTTAGGTGATTTTTGTCCTCCCTAAGCTTATTCTAATCCAAGTAGGGTTTTTTACCAATCTTGTGCATCCAATAAGTGATTTTGTGTCATTGGTTGAACATTTAGGTCATTTTCGTCCTCCCTAGGCTTATTCTAATCCAATTAGGTTTTTTAACCAATCTTGTGCATCCAATAAGTGATTTTGTGTCATTGGTTGAACATTTAGGTCATTTTCGTCCTCCCTAAGCTTATTCTAATCCAATTAGGGTTCTTAACCAATATTTTGCATATAATAAGTGATTTTTTGTCATTGGTTGAACATTTAGGTCATTTTCATCCTCGCTAGGCTTATTCTAATCCAATTAGGGTTTTTAAACAATCTTGTGCATTTAATATGTGATATTGTGTCAGTTTGGGTCATTGCTTGAACATTTAAGTCGTTTTCGTCCTCCCTAGGCTTATTCTAATCCAATTTGGTTTTTTAACTAATCTTGTGCATCCAATAAGTGATTTTGTGTCATTGGTTGAAAATTTAGGTCATTTTCGTCCTTGCTAGGCATATTCTAATCCAATTAGGGTTTTTAACCAATCTTGTGCATTTAATATGTGATTTTGTGTCATTTTGGGTCATTGGTTGAATATTTAAGTCCTTTTCGTCCTCCCTAGGCTTATTCTAATCCAATTTGGGTTTTTAACCAATCTTGTGCATCCAATAACTGATTTTGTGTTATTGGTTGCACATTTAGGTCATTTTCGTCCTCCCTAAGCTTATTCTAATCCATGTAGGGTTTTTTACCAATCTTGTGCATCCAATATGTGATTTGGTGTCATTTTGTGTCATTGGTTGAATATTTTGGTCATTTTCGTCCTCCCTAAGCTTATTCTAATCCAATTAGGTTTTTTAACCAATCTTGTGCATCCAATAAGTGATTTTGTGTCATTGGTTGAACATTTAGGTCATTTTCGTCCTCGCTAGGCTTATTCTAATCCAATTAGGGTTTTTAACCAATCTTGTGCATTTAATATGTGATTTTGTGTCATTTTGGGTCATTGGTTGAACATTTAGGTCATTTTCGTCCTCCCTAAGCTTATTCTAATCCAATTAGGTTTTTTTAACCCATCTTGTGCATCCAATAAGTGACTTTTCGTCATTGGTTGAACATTTAGGTCATTTTCTTCCTCGCTAGGCTTATTCTAATCCAAGTAGGGTTTTTTACCAATCTTGTGCATCCAATATGTGATTTGATGTCATTTTGTGTCATTGGTTGAACATTTAGGTCATTTTTGTCCTCCCTGATCTTATTCTAATCCAATTCTGGTTCTTAACCAATCTTTTGCATATAATAAGTGATTTTGTGTCATTGGTTGAACATTTAGGTCATTTTCGTCCTCGCTAGGCTTATTCTAATCCAATTAGGGTTTTTAACCAATCTTTTGCATTTAATATGTGATTTTGTGTCATTTTGGGTTATTGGTTGAACATTTAAGTCATTTTCGTCCTCCCTTGGCTTATTCTAATCAAATAAGGGTTTTTAACAAATCTTGTGCATCCAATATGTGATTTTGTGTTCTTGGTTGCACATTTAGGTCATTTTCGTCCTCGCTAGGCATATTCTAATCCAATTATGGTTTTTAACCAATCTTGTGCATTTAATATGTGATTTTGTGTCATTTTGGGTCATTGGTTGAACATTTAAGTCATTTTCGTCCTCCCTAGGCTTATTCTAATCCAATTAGGGTTTTTAACCAATCTTGTGCATCCAATAAGTGATTTTGTGTCATTGGTTGCACATTTAGGTCATTTTCGTCCTCCCTAAGCTTATTCTAATCAAAGTAGGGTTTTTTTACCAATCTTGTGCATCCAATAAGTGATTTTGTGTCATTGGTTGCACATTTAGGTCATTTTCGTCCTCCCTAAGCTTATTCTAATCCAAGTAGGGTCTTATTACCAATCTTGTGCATCCAATATGTGATTTGGTGTCATTTTGTGTCATTGGTTGAACATTTAGGTCATTTTCATCCTCCCTAAGCTTATTCTAATCCAATTAGGGTTCTTAACCAATCTTGTCCATATAATAAGTGATTTTGTGTCATTGGTTGAATATTTAGGTCATTTTCGTCCTCCCTAGGCTTATTCTAATCCAATTAGGTTTTTTAACCAATCTTGTGCATCCAATAAGTGATTTTGTGTCATTGGTTGAACATTTAGGTCATTTTCGTCCTCGCTAGGCTTATTCTAATCCAATTAGGGTTTTTAACCAATCTTGTGCATTTAATATGTGATTTGGTGTAATTTTGTGTCATTGGTTGAACATTTAAGTCATTTTCATCCTCCCTAAGCTTATTCAAATCCAATTAGGGTTTTTAACCAATCTTGTGCATATAATAAGTGATTTTGTGTCATTGGTTGAATATTTAGATCATTTTCGTCCTCCCTAAGCTTATTCTAATCCAATTAGGTTTTTTAACCAATCATGTGCATCCAATAAGTGATTTTGTGTCATTGGTTAAACATTTAGGTCATTTTCGTCCTCCCTAGGCTTATTCTAATCCAATTAGGGGTTTTAACCAATCTTGTGCATTTAATATGTGATTTTGGGTCATTTTGGGTCATTGGTTGAACATTTAAGTCATTTTCGTCCTCCCTAGGCTTATTCTAATCCAATTAGGGTTTTTAACCAATCTTGTGCATCCAATATGTTATTTTGTGTTCTTGGTTGCACATTTAGGTCATTTTCGTACTCGCTAGGCTTATTCTAATCCAATTAGGGTTTTTAACCAATCTTGTGCATCCAATAAGTGATTTTGTGTCATCGGTTGAATATTTAGGTCATTTTCGTCCTCGCTAGGGTCATTCTAATCCAATTAGGGTTTTTAACCAATCTTGTGCATCCAACATGTGATTTTGTGTTCTTGGTTGCACATTTAGGTCATTTTCGTCCTCGCTAGGCTTATTCTAATCCAATTAGGGTTTTTAACCAATCTTGTGCATCCAATATGTGATTTTGTGTCATTGGTTGAACATTTAGGTCATTTTCGTCCTCGCTAGGCTTATTCTAATCCAATTAGGGTTTTTAACCAATCTTGTGCATCCAATATGTGATTTTGTGTCATTGGTTGCACATTTAGGTCATTTTCGTCCTCCCTAGGCTTATTCTAATCCAATTAGGGTTTTTAACCAATCTTGTGCATCCAATATGTGATTTTGTGTCATTTTGTGTCATTGGTTGAACATTTTGGTCATTTTCGTCCTCCCTAGGCTTATTCTAATCCAATTAGGGTTTTTAACCAATCTTGTGCATCCAATATGTGATTTTGTGCCATTTTGTGTCATTGGTTGAACATTTAGGTCATTTTCGTCCTCCCTAGGCTTATTCTAATCCATTTAGGGTTTTTAACCAATCTTGTGCATCCAATATGTGATTTTGTGTCATTGGTTGAACATTTAGGTCATTTTCGTCCTCCCTAGACTTATTCTAATCCAATTAGGGTTTTTAACCAATCTTGTGCATCCAATGTGGGATTTTGTGTCATTTTGTGTCATTGGTTGAACATTGAGGTCATTTTCGTCCTCCCTAGGGTTATTCTAATCCAATTAGGGTTTTTAACCAATCTTGTGCATCCAATATGTGATTTTGTTTCATTTTGTGTCATTGGTTGAACATTTAGGTCATTTTCGTCCTCCCTAGGCTTATTCTAATCCAATTAGGGTTTTTAACCAATCTTGTGCATCCAATAAGTGATTTTGTGTCATTGGTTGAACATTTAGGTCATTTTCGTCCTCCCTAAGCTTATTCTAATCCAATTAGGGTTCTTAACCAATATTTTGCATATAATAAGTGATTTTTTGTCATTGGTTGAACATTTAGGTCATTTTCATCCTCGCTAGGCTTATTCTAATCCAATTAGGGTTTTTAAACAATCTTGTGCATTTAATATGTGATATTGTGTTAGTTTGGGTCATTGGTTGAACATTTAAGTCGTTTTCGTCCTCCCTAGGCTTATTCTAATCCAATTTGGTTTTTTAACTAATCTTGTGCATCCAATAAGTGATTTTGTGTCATTGGTTGAAAATTTAGGTCATTTTCGTCCTTGCTAGGCATATTCTAATCCAATTAGGGTTTTTAACGAATCTTGTGCATTTAATATGTGATTTTGTGTCATTTTGGGTCATTGGTTGAATATTTAAGTCCTTTTCGTCCTCCCTAGGCTTATTCTAATCCAATTTGGGTTTTTAACCAATCTTGTGCATCCAATAAGTGATTTTGTGTTATTGGTTGCACATTTAGGTCATTTTCGTCCTCCCTAAGCTTATTCTAATCCATGTAGGGTTTTTTACCAATCTTGTGCATCCAATATGTGATTTGGTGTCATTTTGTGTCATTGGTTGAATATTTTGGTCATTTTCGTCCTCCCTAAGCTTATTCTAATCCAATTAGGTTTTTTAACCAATCTTGTGCATCCAATAAGTGATTTTGTGTCATTGGTTGAACATTTAGGTCATTTTCGTCCTCGCTAGGCTTATTCTAATCCAATTAGGGTTTTTAACCAATCTTGTGCATTTAATATGTGATTTGTGTCATTTTGGGACATTGGTTGAACATTTAAGTCATTTTCGTCCTCCCTAGGCTTATTCTAATCCAATTAGGGTTTTTAACCAATCTTGTGCATCCAATAAGTGATTTTGTGTCATTGGTTGCACATTTAGGTCATTTTCGTCCTCCCTAAGCTTATTCTAATCCAAGTAGGGTTTTTTACCAATCTTGTGCATCCAATATGTGATTTGGTGTCATTTTGTGTCATTGGTTCAACATTTAAGTCATTTTCGTCCTCCCTAGGCTTATTCTAATCCAATTAGGGTTTTTAACCAATCTTGTGCAGCCAATAAGTGATTTTGTGTCATTGGTTGAAAATTTAGGTCATTTTCGTCCTCGCTAGGCATATTCTAATGTAATTAGGGTATTTAACCAATCTTGTGCATTTAATATGTGATTTTGTGTCATTTTGGGTCATTGGTTGAACATTTAAGTCATTTTCGTCCTCCCTAGGCTTATTCTAATCCAATTAGGGTTTTTAACCAATCTTGTGCATCCAATATGTGATTTTGTGTTCTTGGTTGCACATTTAGGTCATTTTCGTCCTCGCTAGGCTTATTATAATCCAATTAGGGTTTTTAACCAATCTTGTGCATCCAATAAGTGATTTTGTGTCATTGGTTGAACATTTAGGTAATTTTCGTCCTCGCTAGGCTTATTCTAATCCAATTAGGGTTTTTAACCAATCTTGTGCATCCAATAAGTGATTTTGTGTCTTTGGTTGAACATTTAGGTCATTTTCGTCCGCGCTAGGCTTATTCTAATCCAATTAGGGTTTTTAACCAATCTTGTGCATTTAATATGTGATTTTGTGTCATTTTGGGTCATTGGTTGAACATTTAAGTCATTTTCGTCCTCCCTAGGCTTATTCTAATCCAATTAGGGTTTTTAACCAATCTTGTGCATCCAATAAGTGATTTTGTGTCATTGGTTGCACATTTAGGTCATTTTCGTCCTCCCTAAGCTTATTCTAATCCAAGTAGGGTTTTTTACCAATCTTGTGCATCCAATATGTGATTTGGTGTCATTTTGTGTCATTGGTTGAACATTTAGGTCATTTTCGTCCTCCCTAAGCTTATTCTAATCCAATTAGGGTTTTTAACCAATCTTGTGCATTTAATATGTTATTTGTGTCATTTTGGGTCATTGGTTGAACAATTAAGTCATTTTCGTCCTCCCTAGGCTTATTCTAATCCAATTAGGGTTTTTAACCAATCTTGTGCATCCAATAGGTGATTTTGTGTTCTTGGTTGCACATTTAGGTCATTTTCGTACTCGCTAGGCTTATTATAATCCAATTAGGGTATCTAACCAATCTTGTGCATCCAATAAGTGATTTTGTGTCATTGGTTGAACATTTAGGTCATTTTCGTCCTCGCTAGGCTTATTCTAATCCAATTAGGGTTTTTAACCAATCTTGTGCATTTAATTTGTGATTTGTGTCATTTTGGGTCATTGGTTGAACATTTAAGTCATTTTCGTCCTCCCTAGGCTTATTCTAATCCAATTAGGGTTTTTAACCAATCTTGTGCATCCAATATGTGATTTTGTGTTCTTGGTTGCACATTTAGGTCATTTTCGTCCTCGCTAGGCTTATTCTAATCCAATTAGGGTTTTTAACCAATCTGGTCCATCCAATAAGTGATTTTGTGTCATTGATTGAACATTTAGGTCATTTTCGTCCTCGCTAGGCTTATTCTAATCCAATTAGGGTTTTTAACCAATCTTGTGCATCCAATAAGTGATTTTGTGTCATTGGTTGAAGATTTAGGTCATTTTCGTCCTCCCTAGGCTTATTCTAATCCAATTAGGTTTTTTAACCAATCTTGTGCATCCAATAAGTGATTTTGTGTCATCGGTTGAATATTTAGGTCATTTTCGTCCTCGCTAGGGTTATTCTAATTCAATTAGGGTTTTTAACCAATCTTGTGCATCCAATATGTGATTTTGTGTTCTTGGTTGCACATTGAGGTCATTTTCGTCCTCGCTAGGCTTATTCTAATCCAATTAGGGTTTTTAACCAATCTTGTGCATCCAATAAGTGATTTTGTGTCATTGGTTGAACAATTAGGTCATTTTCGTCCTCGCTAGGCTTGTTCTAATCCAATTAGGGTTTTTAACCAATCTTGTGCATCCAATAAGTGATTTTGTGTCATTGGTTGAACATTTAGGTCATTTCCGTCCTCGCTAGGCATATTCTAATCCAATTAGGGTTTTTAACCAATCTTGTGCATTTAATATGTGATTTTGTGTCATTTTGGGTCATTGGTTGAACATTTAAGTCATTTTCGTCCTCCCTAGGCTTATTCTAATCCAATTAGGGTTTTTAACCAATCTTGTGCATCAAATATGTGATTTTGTGTTCGTGGTTGCACATTTAGGTCATTTTCGTCCTCGCTAGGCTTATTATAATCCAATTAGGGTTTTTAACCAATCTTGTGCATCCAATAAGTGATTTTGTGTCATTGGTTGAACATTTAGGTCATTTTCGTCCTCCCTAGGCTTATTCTAATCCAATTAGGTTTTTTAACCAATCTTGTGCATCCAATAAGTGATTTTGTGTCATTGGTTGAACATTTAGGTCATTTTCGTCCTCGCTAGGCTTATTCTAATCCAATTAGGGTTTTTAACCAATCTTGTGCATTTAATATGTGATTTGGTGTCATTTTGTGTCATTGGTTGAACATTTAAATCATTTTCATCCTCCCTAAGCTTATTCAAATCCAATTAGGGTTTTTAACCAATCTTGTGCATATAATAAGTGATTTTGTGTCATTGGTTGAATATTTAGATCATTTTCGTCCTCCCTAAGCTTATTCTAATCCAATTAGGTTTTTTAACCAATCATGTGCATCCAATAAGTGATTTTGTGTCATTGGTTAAACATTTAGGTCATTTTCGTCCTCCCTAGGCTTATTCTAATCCAATTAGGGGTTTTAACCAATCTTGTGCATTTAATATGTGATTTTGGGTCATTTTGGGTCATTGGTTGAACATTTAAGTCATTTTCGTCCTCCCTAGGCTTATTCTAATCCAATTAGGGTTTTTAACCAATCTTGTGCATCCAATATGTGATTTTGTGTTCTTGGTTGCACATTTAGGTCATTTTCGTCCTCGCTAGGCATATTCTAATCCAATTAGGGTTTTTAACGAATCTTGTGCATTTAATATGTGATTTTGTGTCATTTTGGGTCATTGGTTGAACATTTAAGTCATTTTCGTCCTCCCTAGGCTTATTCTAATCCAATTAGGGTTTTTAACCAATCTTGTGCATCCAATATGTGATTTTGTGTCATTGGTTGCACATTTAGGTCATTTTCGTCCTCCCTAAGCTTATTCTAATCCAAGTAGGGTTTTTTACCAATCTTGTGCATCCAATATGTGATTTGGTGTCATTTTGTGTCATTGGTTGAACATTTAGGTCATTTTCGTCCTCCCTCAGCTTATTCTAATCCAATGAGGGTTCTTAACCAATCTTTTGCATATAATAAGTGATTTTGTGTCATTGGTTGAAGATTTAGGTCATTTTCTTCCTCCCTAGGCTTATTCTAATCCAATTAGGTTTTTTAACCAATCTTGTGCATCCAATAAGTGATTTTGTGTCATCGGTTGAACATTTAGGTCATTTTCGTCCTCGCTAGGGTTATTCTAATCCAATTAGGGTTTTTAACCAATCTTGTGCATCCAATATGTGATTTTGTGTTCTTGGTTGCACATTTAGGTCATTTTCGTCCTCGCTAGGCTTATTCTAATCCAATTAGGGTTTTTAACCAATCTTGTGCATCCAATAAGTGATTTTGTGTCATTGGTTGAACAATTAGGTCATTTTCGTCCTCGCTAGGCTTGTTCTAATCCAATTAGGGTTTTTAACCAATCTTGTGCATCCAATATGTGATTTTGTGTCATTGGTTGAACATTTAGGTCATTTTCGTCCTCGCTAGGCTTATTCTAATCCAATTAGGGTTTTTAACCAATCTTGTGCATCCAATAAGTGATTTTGTGTCATTGGTTGCACCTTTAGGTGATTTTCGTCCTCCCTAATCATACTCTAATCCAAGTAGGGTTTTTTACCAATCTTGTTCATCCAATATGTGATTTGGTGTCATTTTGTGTCATTGGTTGAACATTTAGGTCATTTTCGTCCTCCGTAGGCTTATTCTAATCCAATTAGGGTTTTTAACCAATCTTGTGTATCCAATATGTGATTTTGTGTTCTTGGTTGCACATTTAGGTCATTTTCGTCCTTGCTAGGCTTATTCTAATCCAATTAGGGTTTTTAACCAATCTTGTGCATCCAATAAGTCATTTTGTGTCATTGGTTGAACATTTAGGTCATTTTCATCCTCCCTAAGCTTATTCTAATCCAATTAGGGTTCTTAACCAATCTTGTGCATATAATAAGTGATTTTGGGTCATTGGTTGAACATTTAAGTCGTTTTCGTCCTCCCTAGGCTTATTCTAATCCAATTAGGTTTTTTAACCAATCTTGTGCATCCAATAAGTGATTTTCTGTCATTGGTTGAACATTTAGGTCATTTCCGTCCTCGCTAGGCATATTCTAATCCAATTAGGGATTTTAACCAATCTTGTGCATTTAATATGTGATTTTGTGTCATTTTGGGTCATTGGTTGAACATTTAAGTCAATTTCGTCCTCCCTAGGCTTATTCTAATCCAATAAGGGATTTTAACCAATCTTGTGCATCCAATAAGTGATTTTGTGTCATTGGTTGCACATTTAGGACATTTTCGTCCTCCCTAATCTTATTCTAATCCAAGTAGGGTTTTTTACCAATCTTGTGCATCCAATATGTGATTTGGTGTCATTTTGTGTCATTGGTTGAACATTTAGGTCATTTTCGTCCTCCCTAAGCTTATTCTAATCCAATTAGGTTTTTTAACCAATCTTGTGCATCCAATAAGTGATTTTGTGTCATTGGTTGAACATTTAGGTCATTTTCGTCCTCGCTAGGCTTATTCTAATCCAATTAGGGTTTTTAACCAATCTTGTGCATTTAATATGTGATTTGTGTCATTTTGGGACATTGGTTGAACATTTAAGTCATTTTCGTCCTCCCTAGGCTTATTCTAATCCAATTAGGGTTTTTAACCAATCTTGTGCATCCAATAAGTGATTTTGTGTCATTGGTTGCACATTTAGGTCATTTTCGTCCTCCCTAAGCTTATTCTAATCCAAGTAGGGTTTTTTACCAATCTTGTGCATCCAATATGTGATTTGGTGTCATTTTGTGTCATTGGTTGAACATTTAAGTCATTTTCGTTCTCCCTAGGCTTATTCTAATCCAATTAGGGTTTTTAACCAATCTTGTGCATCCAATAAGTGATTTTGCGTCATTGGTTGCACATTTAGGTGATTTTTGCCCTCCCTAAGCTTATTCAAATCCAAGTAGGGTTTTTTTACCAATCTTGTGCATCCAATATGTGATTTGGTGTCATTTTGTGTCATTGGTTGAACATTTAGGTCATTTTCGTCCTCGCTAAGCTTATTTTAATCCAATTAGGGTTCTTAACCAATCTTTTGCATATAATAAGTGATTTTGTGTCATTGGTTGAACATTTAGGTCATTTTCGTCCTCGCTAGGCTTATTCTAATCCAATTAGGGTTTTTAACCAATCTTGTGCATTTAATATGTGATTTTGTGTCATTTTGGGTCATTGGTTGAACATTTAAGCCGTTTTCGTCCTCCTTAGGCTTATTCTAATCCAATGAGGTTTTTTAACAAATCTTGTGCATCCAATAAGTGATTTTGTGTCATTGGTTGAACATTTAGGTCATTTCCGTCCTCGCTAGGCATATTCTAATCCAATTACGGTTTTTAACCAATCTTGTGCATTTAATATGTGATTTTGTGTCATTTTGGGTCATTGGTTGAACATTTAAGTCATTTTCGTCCTCCCTAGGCTTATTCTAATCCAATTAGGGTTTTTAACCAATCTTGTGCATCCAATAAAGTGATTTTGTGTCATTGGTTGCACATTTAGGTCATTTTCGTCCTCCCTAAGCTTATTCTAATCCAAGTAGGGTTTTTTACCAATCTTGTGCATCCAATATGTGATTTGGTGTCATTTTGTGTCATTGGTTGAACATTTAGGTCATTTTCGTCCTCCCTAAGCTTATTCTAATCCAATTAGGGTTTTTAACCAATCTTGTGCATCCAATAAGTGATTTTGTGTCATTGGTTGAACATTTAGGTCATTTTCGTCCTCGCTAGGCTTATTCTAATCCAATTAGGGTTTTTAACCAATCTTGTGCATCCAATAAGTGATTTTGTGTCATTGGTTGAAGATTTAGGTCATTTTCGTCCTCCCTAGGCTTATTCTAATCCAATTAGGTTTTTTAACCAATCTTGTGCTTCCAATATGTGATTTTGTGTTCTTGGTTGCACATTTAGGTCATTTTCGTCCTCGCTAGGGTTATTCTAATCCAATTAGGGTTTTCAACCAATCTTGTGCATCCAATATGTGATTTTGTGTTCTTGGTTGCACATTTAGGTCATTTTCGTCCTCGCTAGGCTTATTCTAATACAATTAGGGTTTTTAACCAATCTGTTGCATCCAATAAGTGATTTTGTGTCATTGGTTGAACATTTAGGTCATTTTCGTCCTCGTTAGGCTTGTTCTAATCCAATTAGGGTTTTTAACCAATCTTGTGCATCCAATAAGTGATTTTGTGTCATTGGTTGAACATTTAGGTCATTTTCGTCCTCGCTAGGCTTATTCTAATCCAATTAGGGTTTTTAACCAATCTTGTGCATCCAATAATTGATTTTGTGTCATTGGTTGAATATTTAGGTCATTTTCGTCCTCCCTAGGCTTATTCTAATCCAATTACGGTTTTTAACCAATCTTGTGCATCCAATAAGTGATTTTGTGTCATTGGTTAAACATTCAGGTCATTTTCGTCCTCGCTAGGCTTATTCTAATCCAATTAGGGGTTTTAACAATTCTTGTGCATTTAATATGTGATTTTGGGTCATTGGTTGAACATTTAAGTCATTTTCAACCTCCCTAGGCTTATTCTAATCCAATTAGGGTTTTTTACCAATCTTGTGCATCCAATATGTGATTTTGTGTTCTTGGTTGCACATTTAGGTCATTTTCGTCCTCGCTAGGCTTATTCTAATCCAATTAGGGTTTTTAACCAATCTTGTGCATCCAATAAGTGATTTTGTGTCATTGGTTGAACATTTAGGTCATTTTCGTCCTCCCTAGGCTTATTCTAATCCAATTAGGGTTGTTAACCAATCTTGTGCATCCAATAAGTGATTTTGTGTCGTTGAATGAACACTTATGTCATTTTCTTCCTCCCTAGACTTATTCTAATCAAATTAGGGTTTTTAAACAATCTTGTGCATCCAATAAGTGATTTTGTGTCATTGGTTGAATATTTAGGACATTTTTGACCTCCATAGGCTTATTCTAATCAAATTAGGGATTTTAAACAATCTTGTGCATCCAATAAGTTATTTTGTGTCATATGTTGAACATTTAGGTCATTTTCGTCCTCCCTAGGGTTATTCTAATCCAATTAGGGTTGTTAACCAATCTTGTGCATCCAATAAGTGATTTTGTGTCATTGGTTGAACATTTAGGTCGTTTTCGTCCTCCCTAGGCTTATTCTAATTTAATTAGGGTTTTTAACCAATCTTGTGCATCCAATAAGTGATTTTGTGTCATTGGATGAACATTTAGGTCATTTTCGTCCTCCCTAGGCTTATTCTAATCCAATTAGGGTTTTTAACCAATCTTGTGCATCCAATAAGTGATTTTGTGTCATTGGTTGCACATTTAGGTCATTTTCGTCCTCCCTAATCTTATTCTAATCCAAGTAGGGTTTTTTACCAATCTTGTGCATCCAATATGTGATTTGGTGTCATTTTGTGTCATTGGTTGAACATTTAGGTCATTTTCGTCCTCCCTAAGCTTATTCTATTCCAATTAGGTTTTTTAACCAATCTTGTGCATCCAATAAGTGATTTTGTGTCATTGGTTGAACATTTAGGTCATTTTCGTCCTCGCTAGGCTTATTCTAATCAAATTAGGGTTTTTAACCAATCTTGTGCATTTAATATGTGATTTGTGTCATTTTGGGTCATTGGTTGAAAATTTAAGTCATTTTCGTCCTCCCTAGGCTTATTCTAATCCAATTAGGGTTTTTATCCAATCTTGTGCATCCAATATGTGATTTTGTGTCCTTGGTTGAACATTTAAGTCATTTTCGTCCTCCCTAGGCTTATTCTAATCCAATTAGGGTTTTTAACCAATCTTGTGCATCCAATAAGTGATTTTGTGTCATTGGTTGCACATTTAGGTGATTTTCGTCCTCCCTAAGCATATTCTAATCCAAGTAGGGTTTTTTACCAATCTTGTTCATCCAATATGTGATTTGGTGTCATTTTGTGTCATTGGTTGAACATTTAGGTCATTTTCGTCCTCCCTAAGCTTATTCTAATCCAATTAGGGTTCTTAACCAATCTTTTGCATATAATAAGTGATTTTGTGTCATTGGTTGAACATTTAGGTCATTTTCGTCCTCGCTAGGCTTATTCTAATCCAATTAGGATTTTAAAACAAACTTGTGCATTTAATATATGATTTTGTGTCATTTTGGGTCATTGGTTGAACATTTAAGTCGTTTTCGTCCTCCCTAGGCATATTCTAATCCAATTTGGTTTTTTAACCAATCTTGTGCATCCAATAAGTGATTTTGTGTCATTGGTTGAAAATTTAGGTCATTTTCGTCCTCGCTAGGCATATTCTAATCCAATTAGGGTTTTTAACCAATCTTGTGCATTTAATATGTGATTTTGTGTCATTTTGGGTCATTGGTTGAACATTTAAGTCGTTTTCGTCCTCCCTAGGCTTATTCTAATCCAATTAGGGTTTTTAACCAATCTTGTGCATCCAATAAGTGATTTTGTGTCATTGGTTGCACATTTAGGTCATTTTCGTCCGCGCTAGGCTTATTCTAATCCAATTAGGGTTTTTAACCAATCTTGTGCATCCAATATGTGATTTTATGTTCTTGGTTGCACATTTAGGTCATTTTCGTCCTCGCTAGGCTTATTCAAATCCAATTAGGGTTTTTAACCAATCTTGTGCATCCAATAAGTGATTTTGTGTCATTGGTTGCACATTTAGGTGATTTTTGTCCTCCCTAAGCTTATTCTAATCCAAGTAGGGTTTTTTACCAATCTTGTGCATCCAATAAGTGATTTTGTGTCATTGGTTGAACATTTAGGTCATTTTCGTCCTCCCTAGGCTTATTCTAATCCAATTAGGTTTTTTAACCAATCTTGTGCATCCAATAAGTGATTTTGTGTCATTGGTTGAACATTTAGGTCATTTTCGTCCTCCCTAAGCTTATTCTAATCCAATTAGGGTTCTTAACCAATATTTTGCATATAATAAGTGATTTTTTGTCATTGGTTGAACATTTTGGTCATTTTCATCCTCGCTAGGCTTATTCTAATCCAATTAGGGTTTTTAAACAATCTTGTGCATTTAATATGTGATATTGTGTCAGTTTGGGTCATTGGTTGAACATTTAAGTCGTTTTCGTCCTCCCTAGGCTTATTCTAATCCAATTTGGTTTTTTAACTAATCTTGTGCATCCAATAAGTGATTTTGTGTCATTGGTTGAAAATTTAGGTCATTTTCGTCCTTGCTAGGCATATTCTAATCCAATTAGGGTTTTTAACCAATCTTGTGCATTTAATATGTGATTTTGTGTCATTTTGGGTCATTGGTTGAATATTTAAGTCCTTTTCGTCCTCCCTAGGCTTATTCTAATCCAATTTGGGTTTTTAACCAATCTTGTGCATCCAATAACTGATTTTGTGTTATTGGTTGCACATTTAGGTCATTTTCGTCCTCCCTAAGCTTATTCTAATCCATGTAGGGTTTTTTACCAATCTTGTGCATCCAATATGTGATTTGGTGTCATTTTGTGTCATTGGTTGAATATTTTGGTCATTTTCGTCCTCCCTAAGCTTATTCTAATCCAATTAGGTTTTTTAACCAATCTTGTGCATCCAATAAGTGATTTTGTGTCATTGGTTGAACATTTAGGTCATTTTCGTCCTCGCTAGGCTTATTCTAATCCAATTAGGGTTTTTAACCAATCTTGTGCATTTAATATGTGATTTGTGTCATTTTGGGACATTGGTTGAACATTTAAGTCATTTTCGTCCTCCCTAGGCTTATTCTAATCCAATTAGGGTTTTTAACCAATCTTGTGCATCCAATAAGTGATTTTGTGTCATTGGTTGCACATTTAGGTCATTTTCGTCCTCCCTAAGCTTATTCTAATCCAATTAGGTTTTTTAACCAATCTTGTGCATCCAATAAGTGACTTTTTGTCATTGGTTGAACATTTAGGTCATTTTCGTCCTCGCTAGGCTTATTCTAATCCAAGTAGGGTTTTTTACCAATCTTGTGCATCCAATATGTGATTTGGTGTCATTTTGTGTCATTGGTTGAACATTTAGGTCATTTTCGTCCTCGCTAGGCTTATTCTAATCCAATTAGGGTTTTTAACCAATCTTGTGCATTTAATATGTGATTTTGTGTCATTTTGGGTCATTGGTTGAACATTTAAGTCATTTTTGTCCTCCCTAGGCTTATTCTAATCCAATTAGGGTTTTTAACCAATCTTGTGCATCCAATATGTGATTTTGTGTCATTGGTTGAACATTTAGGTCATTTTCGTCCTCCCTAGGCTTATTCTAATACAATTAGGGTTTTTAACCAATCTTTTGCATCCAATATGTGATTTTGTGTCATTTTGTGTCATTGGTTGAACATTTAGGTCATTTTTGTCCTCCCTAGGCTTATTCTAATCCAATTAGGGTTTTTAACCAATCTTGTGCATCCAATATGTGATTTTGTGTGATTTTGTGTCATTGGTTGAACATTTAGGTCATTTTCGTCCTCCCTAGGCTTATTCTAATCCAATTAGGGTTTTTAACCAATCTTGTGCATCCAATATGTGATTTTGTGTCAGTTTGTGTCATTGGTTGAACATTTAGGTCATTTTCATCGTCCCTAGGCTTATTCTAATCCAATTAGGGTTTTTAACCAATCTTGTGCATCCGATATGTGATTTTGTGTAATTTTGTCTCATTGGTTGAACATTTTGGTCATTTTCGTCCTCCCTAGGCTTATTCTAATCCAATTAGGGTTTTTAACCAATCTTGTGCATCCAATATGTGATTTTGTGTCATTTTGTGTCATTGGTTGATCATTTAGGTCATTATCGTCCTCCCTAGGCTTATTCAAATCCAATTAGGATTTTTAACCAATCTTGTGCATCCAATATGTGATTTTGTGTGATTTTGTGTCATTGGTTGAACATTTAGGTCATTTTCGTCCTCCCTAGGCTTATTCTAATCCAATTAGGGTTTTTAACCAATCTTGTGCATCCAATATGTGATTTTGTGTCATTTTGTGTTATTGGTTGAACATTTAGGTCATTTTCGTCATCCCTAGGCTTATTCTAATCCAATTAGGGTTTTTTACCAATCTTGTGCATCCAATATGTGATTTTGTGTCATTGGTTGAACATTTAGGTCATTTTCGTCCTCCCTAGGCTTATTCTAATCCAATTAGGGTTTTTAACCAATCTTGTGCATCCAATATGTGATTTTGTGTTCTTGGTTGCACATTTAGGTCATTTTCGTCCTCGCTAGGCTTATTATAATCCAATTAGGGTTTTTAACCAATCTTGTGCATCCAATAAGTGATTTTGTGTCATTGGTTGAACATTTAGGTCATTTTCGTACTCGCTAGGCTTATTCTAATCCAATTATGGTTTTTAACCAATCTTGTGCATCCAATAAGTGATTTTGTGTCATTGGTTGCACATTTAGGTCATTTTCGTCCTCCCTAGGCTTATTCTAATCCAATTAGGTTTTTTAACCAATCTTGTGCATTCAATAAGTGATTTTGTGTCATCGGTTGAACATTTAGGTTATTTTCGTCCTCGCTAGGCATATTCTAATCCAATTAGGGTTTTTAACCAATCTTGTGCATTTAATATGTGATTTTGTGTCATTTTGGGTCATTGGTTGAACATTTAAGTCATTTTCGTCCTCCCTAGGCTTATTCTAATCCAATTAGGGTTTTTAACCAATCTTGTGCATCCAATAAGTGATTTTGTGTCATTGGTTGCACATTTAGGTGATTTTCGTCCTCCCTAAGCTTATTCTAATCGAAGTAGGGTTTTTTACCAATCATGTGCATCCAATATGTGATTTGGTGTCATTTTGTGTCATTGGTTGAACATTTAGGTCATTTTCGTCCTCCCTCAGCTTATTCTAATCCAATTCGGGTTCTTAACCAATCTTTTGTATATAATAAGTGATTTTGTGTCATTGGTTGAACATTTAGGTCATTTTCGTCCTCGCTAGGCTTATTCTAATCCAATTAGGGTTTTTAACCAATCTTGTGCATTTAATATGTGATTTTGTGTCATTTTGGGTCATTGGTTGAACATTTAAGTCATTTTCGTCCTCCCTAGGCTTATTCTAATCCAATTAGGGTTTTTAACCAATCTTGTGCATCCAATAAAGTGATTTTGTGTCATTGGTTGCACATTTAGGTCATTTTCGTCCTCCCTAAGCTTATTCTAATCCAAGTAGGGTTTTTTACCAATCTTGTGCATCCAATATGTGATTTGGTGTCATTTTGTGTCATTGGTTGAACATTTAGGTCATTTTCGTCCTCCCTAAGCTTATTCTAATCCAATTAGGGTTCTTAACCAATTTTTTGCATATAATAAGTGATTTTGTGTCATTGGTTGAACATTTAGGTCATTTTCGTCCTCGCTAGGCTTATTCTAATCCAATTAGGGTTTTTAACCAATCTTGTGCATTTAATATGTGATTTTGTGTCATTTTGTGTCATTGGTTGAACATTTAAGTCATTTTCGTCCTCCCTAGGCTTATTCTAATCCAATTAGGGTTTTTAACCAATCTTGTGCATCCAATATGTGATTTTGTGTTCTTGGTTGCACATTTAGGTCATTTTCGTCCTCGCTAGGCTTATTATAATCCAATTAGGGTATTTAACCAATCTTGTGCATCCAATAAGTGATTTTGTGTCATTGGTTGAACATTTAGGTCATTTTCGTCCTCGCTAGGCTTATTCTAATCCAATTAGGGTTTTTAACCAATCTTGTGCATTTAATTTGTGATTTGAGTCATTTTGGGTCATTGGTTGAACATTTAAGTCATTTTCGTCCTCCCTAGGCTTATTCTAATCCAATTAGGGTTTTTAACCAATCTTGTGCATCCAATATGTGATTTTGTGTTCTTGGTTGCACATTTAGGTCATTTTCGTCCTCGCTAGGCTTATTATAATCCAATTAGGGTTTTTAACCAATCTTGTGCATCCAATAAGTGATTTTGTGTCATTGGTTGAACATTTAGGTAATTTTCGTCCTCGCTAGGCTTATTCTAATCCAATTAGGGTTTTTAACCAATCTTGTGCATCCAATAAGTGATTTTGTGTCTTTGGTTGAACATTTAGGTCATTTTCGTCCGCGCTAGGCTTATTCTAATCCAATTAGGGTTTTTAACCAATCTTGTGCATTTAATATGTGATTTTGTGTCATTTTGGGTCATTGGTTGAACATTTAAGTCATTTTCGTCCTCCCTAGGCTTATTCTAATCCAATTAGGGTTTTTAACCAATCTTGTGCATCCAATAAGTGATTTTGTGTCATTGGTTGCACATTTAGGTCATTTTCGTCCTCCCTAAGCTTATTCTAATCCAAGTAGGGTTTTTTACCAATCTTGTGCATCCAATATGTGATTTGGTGTCATTTTGTGTCATTGGTTGAACATTTAGGTCATTTTCGTCCTCCCTAAGCTTATTCTAATCCAATTAGGGTTTTTAACCAATCTTGTGCATTTAATATGTTATTTGTGTCATTTTGGGTCATTGGTTGAACAATTAAGTCATTTTCGTCCTCCCTAGGCTTATTCTAATCCAATTAGGGTTTTTAACCAATCTTGTGCATCCAATAGGTGATTTTGTGTTCTTGGTTGCACATTTAGGTCATTTTCGTACTCGCTAGGCTTATTATAATCCAATTAGGGTATGTAACCAATCTTGTGCATCCAATAAGTGATTTTGTGTCATTGGTTGAACATTTAGGTCATTTTCGTCCTCCCTAAGCTTATTCTAATCCAATTAGGGTTCTTAACCAATATTTTGCATATAATAAGTGATTTTTTGTCATTGGTTGAACATTTAGGTCATTTTCATCCTCGCTAGGCTTATTCTAATCCAATTAGGGTTTTTAAACAATCTTGTGCATTTAATATGTGATATTGTGTTAGTTTGGGTCATTGGTTGAACATTTAAGTCGTTTTCGTCCTCCCTAGGCTTATTCTAATCCAATTTGGTTTTTTAACTAATCTTGTGCATCCAATAAGTGATTTTGTGTCATTGGTTGAAAATTTAGGTCATTTTCGTCCTTGCTAGGCATATTCTAATCCAATTAGGGTTTTTAACGAATCTTGTGCATTTAATATGTGATTTTGTGTCATTTTGGGTCATTGGTTGAATATTTAAGTCCTTTTCGTTCTCCCTAGGCTTATTCTAATCCAATTTGGGTTTTTAACCAATCTTGTGCATCCAATATGTGATTTTGTGTTCTTGGTTGCACATTTAGGTCATTTTCGTCCTCGCTAGGCTTATTATAATCCAATTAGGGTTTTTAACCAATCTTGTGCATCCAATAAGTGATTTTGTGTCATTGGTTGAACATTTAGGTAATTTTCGTCCTCGCTAGGCTTATTCTAATCCAATTAGGGTTTT
>JBBPBQ010000009.1:886363-903684 GCA_037974755.1 Cicer yamashitae | reverse complement strand
AATATGTGATTTTGTCTCATTTTGTGTCATTGGTTGAACATTTAAGTCATTTTCGTCCTCCCTAGGCTTATTCTAATCCAATTAGGGTTTTTAACCAATCTTGTGCATCCAATATGTGATTTTGTGTTCTTGGTTACACATTTAGGTCATTTTCGTCCTCGCTAGGCTTATTATAATCCAGTTAGGGTTTTTAACCAATCTTGTGCATCCAATAAGTGATTTTGTGTCATTGGTTGAACATTTAGGTCATTTTCGTCCTCGCTAAGCTTATTTTAATCCAATTAGGGTTCTTAACCAATCTTTTGCATATAATAAGTGATTTTGTGTCATTGGTTGAACATTTAGGTCATTTTCGTCCTCGCTAGGCTTAGTCTAATCAAATTAGGGTTTTTAACCAATCTTGTGCATTTAATATGTGATTTTTAGTCATTTTGGGTCATTGGTTGAACATTTTAGTCGTTTTCGTCCTCCATAGGCTTATTCTAATCCAATTAGGTTTTTTAACAAATCTTGTGCATCCAATAAGTGATTTTGTGTCATTGGTTGAACATTTAGGTCATTTTCGTCCTCGCTAGGCATATTCTAATCCAATTAGGGTTTTTAACCAATCTTGTGCATTTAATATGTGATTTTGTGTCATTTTGGGTCATTGGTTGAACATTTAAGTCATTTTCGTCCTCCCTAGGCTTATTCTAATCCAATTAGGGTTTTTAACCAATCTTGTGCATCCAATAAGTGATTTTGTGTCATTGGTTGAACATTTAGGACATTTTCGTCCTCCCTAAGCTTATTCTAATCGAAGTAGGGTTTTTTACCAATCTTGTGCATCCAATATGTGATTTGGTGTCATTTTGTGTCATTGGTTGAACATTTAGGTCATTTTCGTCCTCCCTCAGCTTATTCTAATCCAATTCGGGTTCTTAACCAATCTTTTGCATATAATAAGTGATTTTGTGTCATTGGTTGAACATTTAGGTCATTTTCGTCCTCGCTAGGCTTATTCTAATCCAATTAGGGTTTTTAACCAATCTTGTGCATTTAATATGTGATTTTGTGTCATTTTGGGTCATTGGTTGAACATTTAAGTTATTTTCGTCCTCCCTAGGCTTATTCTAATCCAATTAGGGTTTTTAACCAATCTTGTGCATCCAATAAGTGATTTTGTGTCATTGGTTGCACATTTAGGTGATTTTCGTCCTCCCTAAGCTTATTCTAATCGAAGTAGGGTTTTTTACCAATCTTGTGCATCCAATATGTGATTTGGTGTCATTTTGTGTCATTGGTTGAACATTTAGGTCATTTTCGTCCTCCCTCAGCTTATTCTAATCCAATTCGGGTTCTTAACCAATCTTTTGCATATAATAAGTGATTTTGTGTCATTGGTTGAACATTTAGGTCATTTTCATCCTCGCTAGGCTTATTCTAATCCAATTAGGGTTTTTAACCAATCTTGTGCATTTAATATGTGATTTTGTGTCATTTTGGGTCATTGGTTGAACATTTAAGTCATTTTCGTCCTCCCTAGGCTTATTCTAATCCAATTAGGGTTTTTAACCAATCTTGTGCATCCAATATGTGATTTTGTGTTCCTTGTTGCACATTTAGGTCATTTTCGTCCTCGCTAGGTTTATTATAATCCAATTAGGGTTTTTAACCAATCTTGTGCATCCAATAAGTGATTTTGTGTCATTGGTTGAACATTTAGGTCATTTTCGTCCTCCCTAGGCTTATTCTAATCCAATTAGGTTTTTTAACCAATCTTGTGCATCCAATAAGTGATTTTGTGTCATTGGTTGAACATTTAAGTCATTTTCGTCCTCGCTAGGCTTATTCTAATCCAATTAGGGTGTTTAACCAATCTTGTGCATTTAATATGTGATTTTGTGTCATTTTGGGTCATTGGTTGAACATTTAAGTCATTTTCGTCCTCCCTAGGCTTATTCTAATCCAATTAGGGTTTTTAACCAATCTTGTGCATCCAATAAGTGATTTTGTGTCATTGGTTGAACATTTAGGTCATTTTCGTCCTCCCTAGGCTTATTCTAATCCAATTAGGGTTTTTAAACAATCTTGTGCATTAAATATGTAATTTTGTGTCATTTTGGGTCATTGGTTGAACATTTAAGTCGTTTTCGTCCTCCCTAGGCTTATTCTAATCCAATTAGGTTTTTTAACCAATCTTGTGCATCCAATAAGTGATTTTGTGTCATTGGTTGAAAATTTAGATCATTTTCGTCCTCGCTAGGCATATTCTAATGTAATTAGGGTTTTTAACCAATCTTGTGCATTTAATATGTGATTTTGTGTCATTTTGGGTCATTGGTTGAACATTTAAGTCATTTTCGTCCTCCCTAGGCTTATTCTAATCCAATTAGGGTTTTTAACCAATCTTTTGCATCCAATAAGTGATTTTGTGTCATTGGTTGAACATTTAGGTCATTTTCGTCCTCCCTAGGCTTATTCTAATCCAATTAGGGTTTTTAACCAATCTTGTGCATCCAATATGTGATTTTGTGTCATTGGTTTAACATTTAGGTCATTTTCGTCCTCCCTAGAGCTATTCTAATCCAATTAGTGTTTTTAACCAATCTTGTGCAGCCAATATGTGATTTTGTGTCATTGGTTGATCATTTAGGTCATTTTCGTCCTCCCTAGGCTTATTCTAATCCAATTAGGGTTTTTAACCAATCTTGTGCATCCAATATGTGATTTTGTGTCATTTTGTGTCATTGGTTGAACATTTAGGTCATTTTCGTCCTCCCTAGGCCTATTCTAATCTAATTAAGGTCTTTAACCAATCTTGTGCATCCAATATGTGATTTTGTGTCATTGGTTGAACATTTAGGTCATTTTCGTCCTCCCTAGGCTTATTCTAATCCAATTAGGGTTTTTAACCAATCTTGTGCATCCAATATGTGATTTTGTGTCATTTTGTGTCATTGGTTGAACATTTAGGTCATTTTCGTCCTCCCTAGACTTATTCTAATCCAATTATGGTTTTTAACCAATCATGTGCATCCAATATGTGATTTTGTGTCATTTTGTGTTATTGGTTGATCATTTAGGTCATTTTCGTCCTCCCTAGGCTTATTCTAATCCAATTAGGGTTTTTAACCAATCTTGTGCATCCAATATGTGATTTTGTGTCATTGGTTGAACTTTTAGGTCAATTTCGTCCTCCCTAGGCTTATTCTAATCCAATTAGGGTTTTTAACCAATCTTGTGCATCCAATATGTGATTTTGTGTCATTGGTTGAACATTTAGGTCATTTTCGTCCTCCCTAGGCTTATTCTAATCCAATTAGGGTTTTTAACCAATCTTGTGCATCCAATATGTGATTTTGTGTCATTGGTTGAACATTTAGGTCATTTTCGTCCTCCCTAGGCTTATTCTAATCCAATTAGGGTTTTTAACCAATCTTGTGCATCCAATATGTGATTTTGTGCATTTTGTGTCATTGGTTGAACAGTTAGGTCATTTTGGTCCTCCCTAGGCTTATTCTAATCCAATTAGGGTTTTTAACCAATCTTGTGCATCCAATATGTGATTTTGTGTCATTGGTTGAACATTTAGGTCATTTTCGTCCTCCCTAGGCTTATTCTAATCTAATTAGGGTTTTTAACCAATCTTGTGCATCCAATATGTGATTTTGTGTTATTTTGTGTGATTGGTTGAACATTTAGGTCATTTTCGTCCTCCCTAGGCTTATTCTAATCCGATTAGGGTTTTTAACCAATCTTGTGCATCCAATATGTGATTTTGTGTCATTGGTTGAACATTTAGGTCATTTTCGTCCTCCCTAGGCTTATTCTAATCCAATTAGGGTTTTTAACCAATCTTGTGCATCCAATATGTGATTTTTTTATCATTTTGTGTTATTGGTTGAACATTTAGGTCATTTTCGTCCTCCCTAGGCTTATTCTAATCCAATTAGGGTTTTTAACCAATCTGCTGCATCCAATATGTGATTTTGTGTCATTGGTTGAACATTTAGGTCATTTTCGTCCTCCCTAGGCTTATTCTAATCCAATTAGGGTTTTTAACCAATCTTGTGCATCCAATATGTGATTTTGTGTCATTGGTTGAACATTTAGGTCATTTTCGTCCTCCCTAGGCTTATTCTAATCCAATTAGGGTTTTTAACCAATCTTGTGCATCCAATATGTGATTTTATGTCATTGGTTGAACATTTAGGTCATTTTCGTCCTCCCTAGGCGTATTCTAATCCAATTAGGGTTTTTAACCAATCTTGTGCATCCAATATGTGATTTTGTGTCATTGGTTGAACATTTAGGTCATTTTCGTCCTCCCTAGGCTTATTCTAATCCAATTAGGGTTTTTAACCAATCTTGTGCATCCAATATGTGATTTTGTGTCATTGGTTGAACATTTAGGTCATTTTCGTCCTCCCTAGGCTTATTCTAATCCAATTAGGGTTTTTAACCAATCTTGTGCATCCAATATGTGATTCTGTGTCATTTTGTGTCATTGGTTGAACATTTAGGTCATTTTCGTCCTCCCTAGGTTTTTTTCTAATCCAAATAGGGTTTTTAACCAATCTTGTGCATCCAATATGTGATTTTGTGTCATTTTGTGTTATTGGTTGAACATTTAGGTCATTTTCGTCCTCCCTAGGCTTATTCTAATCCAATTAGGGTTTTTAACCAATCTTGTGCATCCAATATGTGATTTTGTGTCATTGGTTGAACATTTAGGTCATTTTCGTCCTCCCTAGGCTTATTCTAATCCAATTAGGGTTTTTAACCAATCTTGTGCATCCAATATGTGATTTTGTGTCACTTGTAATCCGATTAGGTCATTTTCGTCCTCGCTTAACTTATTCTAATCCAATTAGGGTTTTTAACCAATCTTGTGCATCCAATATGTGATTTTGTGTCATTGGTTGCACATTTAAGTCATTTTCGTCCTCCCTAGGCTTATTCTAATCCAATTAACGTTTTTAACCAATCTTGTGCATATAATAAGTGATTTTGTGTCATTTGTAATCCAATTAGGTCATTTTCGTCCTCGCTAAACTTATTCTAATCCAATTAGGGTTTTTAACCAATCTTGTGCATCCAATATGTGATTTTGTGTCATTTTGTGTCATTGGTTGAACATTTAGGTCATTTTCGTCCTCCCTAGGCTTATTCTAATCCAATTAGGGTTTTTAACCAATCTTGTGCATTTAATATGTGATTTTGTGTCATTTTGGGTCATTGGTTGAACATTTAAGTCATTTTCGTCCTCCCTAGGCTTATTCTAATCCAATTAGGGTTTTTAACCAATCTTGTGCATCCAATATGTGATATTGTGTTCTTGGTTGCATATTTAGGTCATTTTCATCCTCGCTAGGCTTATTATAATCCAATTAGGGTTTTTAACCAAGCTTGTGCATCCAATAAGTGATTTTGTGTCATTGGTTGAACATTAAGGTAATTTTCGTCCTCGCTAGGCTTATTCTAATCCAATTAGGGTTTTTAACCAATCTTGTGCATCCAATAAGTGATTTTGTGTCATTGGTTGAACATTTAGGTCATTTTCGTCCTCCCTAGGCTTATTCTAATCCAATTAGGTTTTTTAACCAATCTTGTGCATCCAATAAGTGATTTTGCGTCATTGGTTGCACATTTCGGTGATTTTTGTCCTCCCTAAGCTTATTCAAATCCAAGTAGGGTTTTTTTACCAATCTTGTGCATCCAATATGTGATTTGGTGTCATTTTGTGTCATTGGTTGAACATTTAGGTCATTTTCGTCCTCGCTAAGCTTATTTTAATCCAATTAGGGTTCTTAACCAATCTTTTGCATATAATAAGTGATTTTGTGTCATTGGTTGTACATTTAGGTCATTTTCGTCCTCGCTAGGCTTATTCTAATCCAATTAGGGTTTTTAACCAATCTTGTGCATTTAATATGTGATTTTGTGTCATCTTGGGTCATTGGTTGAACAGTTAAGTCGTTTTCGTCCTCCCTAGGCTTTTTCTAATCCAATTAGGGTTTTTAACCAATCTTGTGCATCCAATAAGTGATTTTGTGTCATTGGTTGCACATTTAGGTCATTTTCGTCCTCCCTAAGCTTATTCTAATCCAAGTAGGGTTTTTTACCAATCTTGTGCATCCAATATGTGATTTGGTGTCATTTTGTGTCATTGGTTGAACATTTAGGTCATTTTCGTCCTCCCTAAGCTTATTCTAATCCAATTAGGGTTTTTAACCAATCTTGTGCATTTAATATGTTATTTGTGTCATTTTGGGTCATTGGTTGAACAATTAAGTCATTTTCGTCCTCCCTAGGCTTATTCTAATCCAATTAGGGTTTTTAACCAATCTTGTGCATCCAATAGGTGATTTTGTGTTCTTGGTTGCACATTTAGGTCATTTTCGTACTCGCTAGGCTTATTATAATCCAATTAGGGTATCTAACCAATCTTGTGCATCCAATAAGTGATTTTGTGTCATTGGTTGAACATTTAGGTCATTTTCGTCCTCGCTAGGCTTATTCTAATCCAATTAGGGTTTTTAACCAATCTTGTGCATTTAATTTGTGATTTGTGTCATTTTGGGTCATTGGTTGAACATTTAAGTCATTTTCGTCCTCCCTAGGCTTATTCTAATCCAATTAGGGTTTTTAACCAATCTTGTGCATCCAATATGTGATTTTGTGTTCTTGGTTGCACATTTAGGTCATTTTCGTCCTCGCTAGGCTTATTATAATCCAATTAGGGTTTTTAACCAATCTTGTGCATCCAATAAGTGATTTTGTGTCATTGGTTGAACATTTAGGTAATTTTCGTCCTCGCTAGGCTTATTCTAATCCAATTAGGGTTTTTAACCAATCTTGTGCATCCAATAAGTGATTTTGTGTCTTTGGTTGAACATTTAGGTCATTTTCGTCCGCGCTAGGCTTATTCTAATCCAATTAGGGTTTTTAACCAATCTTGTGCATTTAATATGTGATTTTGTGTCATTTTGGGTCATTGGTTGAACATTTAAGTCATTTTCGTCCTCCCTAGGCTTATTCTAATCCAATTAGGGTTTTTAACCAATCTTGTGCATCCAATAAGTGATTTTGTGTCATTGGTTGCACATTTAGGTCATTTTCGTCCTCCCTAAGCTTATTCTAATCCAAGTAGGGTTTTTTACCAATCTTGTGCATCCAATATGTGATTTGGTGTCATTTTGTGTCATTGGTTCAACATTTAAGTCATTTTCGTCCTCCCTAGGCTTATTCTAATCCAATTAGGGTTTTTAACCAATCTTGTGCAGCCAATAAGTGATTTTGTGTCATTGGTTGAAAATTTAGGTCATTTTCGTCCTCGCTAGGCATATTCTAATGTAATTAGGGTATTTAACCAATCTTGTGCATTTAATATGTGATTTTGTGTCATTTTGGGTCATTGGTTGAACATTTAAGTCATTTTCGTCCTCCCTAGGCTTATTCTAATCCAATTAGGGTTTTTAACCAATCTTGTGCATCCAATATGTGATTTTGTGTTCTTGGTTGCACATTTAGGTGATTTTCGTCCTCGCTAGGCTTATTATCATCCAATTAGGGTTTTTAACCAATCTTGTGCATCCAATAAGTGATTTTGTGTCATTGGTTGAACATTTAGGTCATTTTCGTCCTCGCTAGGCTTATTCTAATCTAATTAGGGTTTTTAACCAATCTTGTGCATCCAATAAGTGATTTTGTGTCATTGGTTGAACATTTAGGTCATTTTCGTCCTCCCTAGGCTTATTCTAATCCAATTAGGTTTTTTAACCAATCTTGTGCATCCAATAAGTGATTTTGTGTCATTGGTTGAACATTTAAGTCATTTTCGTCCTCCCTAGGCTTATTCTAATCCAATTAGGGTTTTTAACCAATCTTGTGCATCCAATAAGTGATTTTGTGTCATTGGTTGCACATTTAGGTCATTTACGTCCTCCCTAAGCTTATTCTAATCCAAGTAGGGTTTTTTACCAATCTTGTGCATCCAATATGTGATTTGGTGTCATTTTGTGTCATTGGTTGAACATTTAAGTCATTTTCGTTCTCCCTAGGCTTATTCTAATCCAATTAGGGTTTTTAACCAATCTTGTGCATCCAATAAGTGATTTTGCGTCATTGGTTGCACATTTAGGTGATTTTTGTCCTCCCTAAGCTTATTCAAATCCAAGTAGGGTTTTTTTACCAATCTTGTGCATCCAATATGTGATTTGGTGTCATTTTGTGTCATTGGTTGAACATTTAGGTCATTTTCGTCCTCGCTAAGCTTATTTTAATCCAATTAGGGTTCTTAACCAATCTTTTGCATATAATAAGTGATTTTGTGTCATTGGTTGAACATTTAGGTCATTTTCGTCCTCGCTAGGCTTATTCTAATCCAATTAGGGTTTTTAACCAATCTTGTGCATTTAATATGTGATTTTGTGTCATCTTAGGTCATTGGTTGAACAGTTAAGTCGTTTTCGTCCTCCCTAGGCTTATTCTAACCCAATTAGGTTTTTTAACAAATCTTGTGCATCCAATAAGTGATTTTGTGTCATTGGTTGAACATTTAGGTCATTTTCGTCCTCGCTAGGCATATTCTAATCCAATTAGGGTTTTTAACAAATCTTGTGCATTTAATATGTGATTTTGTGTCATTTTGGGTCATTGGTTAAACATTTAAATCATTTTCGTCCTCCCTAGGCTTATTCTAATCCAATTAGGGTTTTATCCAATCTTGTGCATCCAATAAGTGATTTTGTGTCATTGGTTGCACATTTAGGTGATTTTTGTCCTCCCTAAGCTTATTCTAATCCAAGTAGGGTTTTTACCAATCTTGTGCATCGAATATGTGATTTGGTGTCATTTTGTGTCATTGGTTGAACATTTAGGTCATTTTCGTCCTCCCTAAGCTTATTCTAATCCAATTAGGTTTTTTAACCAATCTTGTGCATCCAATAAGTGATTTTGTGTCATTGGTTGCACATTTAGGTCATTTTCGTCCTCCCTAGGCTTATTCTAATCCAATTAGGGTTTTTAAACAATCTTGTGCATTTAATATGTAATTTTGTGTCATTTGGGGTCATTGGTTGAACATTTAAGTCGTTTTCGTCCTCCCTAGGCTTATTCTAATCCAATTAGGTTTTTTAACCAATCTTGTGCATCCAATAAGTGATTTTGTGTCATTGGTTGAAAATTTAGGTCATTTTCGTCCTCGCTAGGCATATTCTAATCCAATTAGGGTTTTTAACCAATCTTGTGCATTTAATATGTGATTTTGTGTCATTTTGGGTCATTGGTTGAACATTTAAGTCATTTTCGTGCTCCTTAGGCTTATTCTAATCCAATTAGGGTTTTTAACCAATCTTGTGCATCCAATAAGTGATTTTGTGTCATTGGTTGCACATTTAGGTCATTTTCGTCCTCCCTAAGCTTATTCTAATCCAAGTAGGGTTTTTTACCAATCTTGTGCATCCAATATGTGATTTGGTGTCATTTTGTGTCATTGGTTGAACATTTAGGTCATTTTCGTCCTCCCTAAGCTTATTCTAATCCAATTAGGATTTTTAACCAATCTTGTGCCTCCAATAAGTGATTTTGTGTCATTGGTTGAACATTAAGGTAATTTTCGTCCTCGCTAGGCTTATTCTAATCTAATTAGGGTTTTTAACCAATCTTGTGCATCCAATAAGTGATTTTGTGTCTTTGGTTGAACATTTAGGTCATTTTCGTCCTCCCTAGGCTTATTCTAATCCAATTAGGTTTTTTAACCAATCTTGTGCATCCAATAAGTGATTTTGTGTCATTGGTTGAACATTTAGGTCATTTTCGTCCTCGCTAGGCATATTCTAATCCAATTAGGGTTTTTAACCAATCTTGTGCATTTAATATGTGATTTTGTGTCATTTTGGGTCATTGGTTGATTATTTAAGTCATTTTCGTCCTCCCTAGGCTTATTCTAATCCAATTAGGGTTTAAACCAATCTTGTGCATCCAATAAGTGATTTTGTGTCATTGGTTGCACATTTAGGTCATTTTCGTCCTCCCTAAGCTTATTCTAATCCAAGTAGGGTTTTTTACCAATCTTGTGCATCGAATATGTGATTTGGTGTCATTTTGTGTCATTGGTTGAACATTTAGGTCATTTTCGTCCTCCCTAAGCTTATTCTAATCCAATTAGGTTTTTTAACCAATCTTGTGCATCCAATAAGTGATTTTGTGTCATTGGTTGCACATTTAGGTCATTTTCGTCCTCCCTAGGCTTATTCTAATCCAATTAGGGTTTTTAAACAATCTTGTGCATTTAATATGTAATTTTGTGTCATTAGGGGTCATTGGTTGAACATTTAAGTCGTTTTCGTCCTCCCTAGGCTTATTCTAATCCAATTAGGTTTTTTAACCAATCTTGTGCATCCAATAAGTGATTTTGTGTCATTGGTTGAAAATTTAGGTCATTTTCGTCCTCGCTAGGCATATTCTAATCCAATTAGGGTTTTTAACCAATCTTGTGCATTTAATATGTGATTTTGTGTCATTTTGGGTCATTGGTTGAACATTTAAGTCATTTTCGTCCTCCTTAGGCTTATTCTAATCCAATTAGGGTTTTTAACCAATCTTGTGCATCCAATAAGTGATTTTGTGTCATTGGTTGCACATTTAGGTCATTTTCGTCCTCCCTAGGCTTATTCTAATCCAATTAGGGTTTTTAAACAATCTTGTGCATTTAATATGTAATTTTGTGTCATTTTGGGTCATTGGTTGAACATTTAAGTCGTTTTCGTCCTCCCTAGGCTTATTCTAATCCAATTAGGTTTTTTAACCAATCTTGTGCATCCAATAAGTGATTTTGTGTCATTGGTTGAAAATTTAGGTCATTTTCGTCCTCGCTAGGCATATTCTAATCCAATTAGGATTTTTAACCAATCTTGTGCATTTAATATGTGATTTTGTGTCATTTTGGGTCATTGGTTGAACATTTAAGTCATTTTCGTCCTCCCTAGGCTTATTCTAATCCAATTAGGGTTTTTAACCAATCTTGTGCATCCAATAAGTGATTTTGTGTCATTGGTTGAACATTTAGGTCATTTTCGTCCTCCCTAGGCTTATTCTAATCCAATTAGGGTTTTTAAACAATCTTGTGCATTAAATATGTAATTTTGTGTCATTTTGGGTCATTGGTTGAACATTTAAGTCGTTTTCGTCCTCCCTAGGCTTATTCTAATCCAATTAGGTTTTTTAACCAATCTTGTGCATCCAATAAGTGATTTTGTGTCATTGGTTGAAAATTTAGATCATTTTCGTCCTCGCTAGGCATATTCTAATGTAATTAGGGTTTTTAACCAATCTTGTGCATTTAATATGTGATTTTGTGTCATTTTGGGTCATTGGTTGAACATTTAAGTCATTTTCGTCCTCCCTAGGCTTATTCTAATCCAATTAGGGTTTTTAACCAATCTTTTGCATCCAATAAGTGATTTTGTGTCATTGGTTGAACATTTAGGTCATTTTCGTCCTCCCTAGGCTTATTCTAATCCAATTAGGGTTTTTAACCAATCTTGTGCATCCAATATGTGATTTTGTGTCATTGGTTGCACATTTAGGTCATTTTCGTCCTCGCTAGGCTTATTCTAATCCAATTAGGGTTTTTAACCAATCTTGTGCATCCAATAAGTGATTTTGTGTCATTGGTTGAACATTAAGGTAATTTTCGTCCTCGCTAGGCTTATTCTAATCCAATTAGGGTTTTTAACCAATCTTGTGCATCCAATAAGTGATTTTGTGTCATTGGTTGAACATTTAGGTCATTTTCGTCCTCCCTAGGCTTATTCTAATCCAATTAGGGTTTTTAACCATTCTTGTGCATCCAATATGTGATTTTGTGTTCTTGGTTCCACATTTAGGTCATTTTCGTCCTCGCTAGGCTTATTCTAATCCAATTAAGGTTTTTAACCAATCTTGTGCATCCAATATGTGATTTTGTGTCATTGGTTGAACATTTAGGTCATTTTCGTCCTCCCTAGGCTTATTCTAATCCAATTAGGGTTCTTAACCAATCTTGTGCATCCAATATGTGATTTTGTGTTCTTGGTTGCACATTTAGGTCATTTTCGTCCTCGCTAGGCTTATTCTAATCCAATTAGGGTTTTTAACCAATCTTGTGCATCCAATAAGTGATTTTGTGTCATTGGTTGAACATTAAGGTAATTTTCGTCCTCGTTAGGCTTATTCTAATCCAATTAGGGTTTTTAACCAATCTTGTGCATCCAATAAGTGATTTTGTGTCATTGGTTGAACATTTAGGTCATTTTCGTCCTCCCTAGGCTTATTCTAATCCAATTAGGTTTTTTAACCAATCTTGTGCATCCAATAAGTGATTTTGCGTCATTGGTTGCACATTTCGGTGATTTTTGTCCTCCCTAAGCTTATTCAAATCCAAGTAGGGTTTTTTTACCAATCTTGTGCATCCAATATGTGATTTGGTGTCATTTTGTGTCATTGGTTGAACATTTAGGTCATTTTCGTCCTCGCTAAGCTTATTTTAATCCAATTAGGGTTCTTAACCAATCTTTTGCATATAATAAGTGATTTTGTGTCATTGGTTGTACATTTAGGTCATTTTCGTCCTCGCTAGGCTTATTCTAATCCAATTAGGGTTTTTAACCAATCTTGTGCATTTAATATGTGATTTTGTGTCATCTTGGGTCATTGGTTGAACAGTTAAGTCGTTTTCGTCCTCCCTAGGCTTTTTCTAATCCAATTAGGGTTTTTAACCAATCTTGTGCATCCAATAAGTGATTTTGTGTCATTGGTTGCACATTTAGGTCATTTTCGTCCTCCCTAAGCTTATTCTAATCCAAGTAGGGTTTTTTACCAATCTTGTGCATCCAATATGTGATTTGGTGTCATTTTGTGTCATTGGTTGAACATTTAGGTCATTTTCGTCCTCCCTAAGCTTATTCTAATCCAATTAGGGTTTTTAACCAATCTTGTGCATTTAATATGTTATTTGTGTCATTTTGGGTCATTGGTTGAACAATTAAGTCATTTTCGTCCTCCCTAGGCTTATTCTAATCCAATTAGGGTTTTTAACCAATCTTGTGCATCCAATAGGTGATTTTGTGTTCTTGGTTGCACATTTAGGTCATTTTCGTACTCGCTAGGCTTATTATAATCCAATTAGGGTATCTAACCAATCTTGTGCATCCAATAAGTGATTTTGTGTCATTGGTTGAACATTTAGGTCATTTTCGTCCTCGCTAGGCTTATTCTAATCCAATTAGGGTTTTTAACCAATCTTGTGCATTTAATTTGTGATTTGTGTCATTTTGGGTCATTGGTTGAACATTTAAGTCATTTTCGTCCTCCCTAGGCTTATTCTAATCCAATTAGGGTTTTTAACCAATCTTGTGCATCCAATATGTGATTTTGTGTTCTTGGTTGCACATTTAGGTCATTTTCGTCCTCGCTAGGCTTATTATAATCCAATTAGGGTTTTTAACCAATCTTGTGCATCCAATAAGTGATTTTGTGTCATTGGTTGAACATTTAGGTAATTTTCGTCCTCGCTAGGCTTATTCTAATCCAATTAGGGTTTTTAACCAATCTTGTGCATCCAATAAGTGATTTTGTGTCTTTGGTTGAACATTTAGGTCATTTTCGTCCGCGCTAGGCTTATTCTAATCCAATTAGGGTTTTTAACCAATCTTGTGCATTTAATATGTGATTTTGTGTCATTTTGGGTCATTGGTTGAACATTTAAGTCATTTTCGTCCTCCCTAGGCTTATTCTAATCCAATTAGGGTTTTTAACCAATCTTGTGCATCCAATAAGTGATTTTGTGTCATTGGTTGCACATTTAGGTCATTTTCGTCCTCCCTAAGCTTATTCTAATCCAAGTAGGGTTTTTTACCAATCTTGTGCATCCAATATGTGATTTGGTGTCATTTTGTGTCATTGGTTGAACATTTAAGTCATTTTCGTCCTCCCTAAGCTTATTCTAATCCAATTAGGTTTTTTAACCAATCTTGTGCATCCAATAAGTGATTTTGTGTCATTGGTTGAACATTTAGGTCATTTTCGTCCTCGCTAGGCATATTCTAATCCAATTAGGGTTTTTAACCAATCTTCTGCATTTCATATGTGATTTTGTGTCATTTTGGGTCATTGGTTGAACATTTAAGTCATTTTCGTCCTCCCTAGGGTTATTCTAATCCAATTAGGGTTTTTAACCAATCTTGTGCATCTAATAAGTGATTTTGTGTCATTGGTTGCACATTTAGGTCATTTTCGTCCTCCCTAAGCTTATTCTAATCCAAGTAGGGTTTTTTACCAATCTTGTGCATCCAATATGTGATTTGGTGTCATTTTGTGTCATTGGTTGAACATTTAGGTCATTTTCGTCCTCCCTAAGCTTATTCTAATCCAATTAGGTTTTTTAACCAATCTTGTGCATCCAATATGTGATTTTGTGTCATTGGTTGAACATTTAGGTCATTTTCGTCCTCGCTAGGCTTATTCTAATCCAAGTAGGGTCTTTTTACCAATCTTGTGCATCCAATATGTGATTTGGTGTCATTTTGTGTCATTGGTTGAACATTTAGGTCATTTTCGTCCTCCCTAAGATTATTCTAATCCAATTAGGGTTCTTAACCAATCTTGTGCATATAATAAGTGACTTTGTGTCATTGGTTGAACATTTAGGTCATTTTCGTCCTCGCTAGGCTTATTCTAATCCAATTAGGGTTTTTAACCAATCTTGTGCATTTAATATGTGATTTTGTGTCATTTTGGGTCATTGGTTGAACATTTAAGTCGTTTTCGTCCTCCCTATGCTTATTCTAATCCAATTAGGTTTTTTAACCAATCTTGTGCATCCAATAAGTGATTTTGTGTCATTGGTTGAACATTTAGGTCATTTTCGTCCTCGCTAGGCATATTCTAATCCAATTAGGGTTTTTAACCAATCTTCTGCATTTCATATGTGATTTTGTGTCATTTTGGGTCATTGGTTGAACATTTAAGTCCTTTTCGTCCTCCCTAGGGTTATTCTAATCCAATTAGGGTTTTTAACCAATCTTGTGCATCTAATAAGTGATTTTGTGTCATTGGTTGCACATTTAGGTCATTTTCGTCCTCCCTAAGCTTATTCTAATCCAAGTAGGGTTTTTTACCAATCTTGTGCATCCAATATGTGATTTGGTGTCATTTTGTGTCATTGGTTGAACATTTAGGTCATTTTCGTCCTCCCTAGGCTTATTCTAATCCAATTAGGTTTTTTAACCAATCTTGTGCATCCAATATGTGATTTTGTGTTCTTGGTTGCACATTTAGGTCATTTTCGTCCTCGCTAGGCATATTCTAATCCAATTAGGGTTTTTAACCAATCTTGTGCATTTAATATGTGATTTTGTGTCATTTTGGGTCATTGGTTGAACATTTAAGTCATTTTCGTCCTCCCTAGGCTTATTCTAATCAATTTAGGGTTTTTAACCAATCTTGTGCATCCAATAAGTGATTTTGTGTCATTGGTTGCACATTTAGGTGATTTTCGTCCTCCCTAAGCTTATTCTAATCGAAGTAGGGTTTTTTACCAATCTTGTGCATCCAATATGTGATTTGGTGTCATTTTGTGTCATTGGTTGAACATTTAGGTCATTTTCGTCCTCCCTCAGCTTATTCTAATCCAATTCGGGTTCTTAACCAATCTTTTGCATATAATAAGTGATTTTGTGTCATTGGTTGAACATTTAGGTCATTTTCGTCCTCGCTAGGCTTATTCTAATCCAATTAGGGTTTTTAACCAATCTTGTGCATCCAATAAGTGATTTTGTGTCATTGGTTGAACATTTAGGTCATGTTTGTCTTCCCTAGGCTTATTCTAATCCAATTAGGTTTTTTAACCAATCTTGTGCATCCAATAAGTGATTTTGTGTCATTGGTTGAACATTTAGGTCATTTTCGTCCTCGCTAGGCTTATTCTAATCCAATTAGGGTTTTTAACAAATCTTGTGCATTTAATATGTGATTTTGTGTCATTGGTTGAACATTTAAGTCATTTTCGTCCTCCCTAGGCTTATTCTAATCCAATTAGGGTTTTTAACAAATCTTGTGCATCCTATAAGTGATTTTGTGTCATTGGTTGCACATTTAGGTCATTTTCGTCCTCCCTAAGCTTATTCTAATCCAAGTAAGGTTTTTTACCAATCTTGTGCATCCAATATGTGATTTGGTGTCATTTTGTGTCATTGGTTGAACATTTAAGTCATTTTCGTCCTCCCTAGGCTTATTCTAATCCAATTAGGGTTTTTAACCAATCTTGTGCATCCAATAAGTGATTTTGTGTCATTGGTTGCACATTTAGGTGATTTTTGTCCTCCCTAAGCTTATTCTAATCCAAGTAGGGTTTTTTTACCAATCTTGTGCATCCAATAGGTTATTTGGTGTCATTTTGTGTCATTGGTTGAACATTTAGGTCATTTTCGTCCTCGCTAAGCTTATTTTAATCCAATTAAGGTTCTTAACCAATCTTTTGCATATAATAAGTGATTTTGTGTCATTGGTTGAACATTTAGGTCATTTTCGTCCTCGCTAGGCTTATTCTAATCCAATTAGGGTTTTTAACCAATCTTGTGCATTTAATATGTGATTTTGTGTCATTTTGGGTCATTGGTTGAACATTTAAGTCATTTTCGTCCTCCCTAGGCTTATTCTAATCCAATTAGGGTTTTTAACCAATCTTGTGCATCCAATATGTGATTTTGTGTTCTTGGTTGCTTATTTAGGTCATTTTCGTCCTCGCTAGGCTTATTATAATCCAATTAGGGTTTTCAACCAATCTTGTGCATCCAATAAGTAATTTTGTGTCATTGGTTTAACATTTAGGTCATTTTCGTCCTCTCTAAGCTTATTCTAATCCAATTAGGTTTTTTAACCAATCTTGTGCATCCAATAAGTGATTTTGTGTCATTGGTTGAACATTTAGGTCATTTTCGTCCTCGCTAGGCTTATTCTAATCCAATTAGGGTTTTTAACAAATCTTGTGCATTTAATATGTGATTTTGTGTCATTGGTTGAACATTTAAGTCATTTTCGTCCTCCCTAGGCTTATTCTAATCCAATTAGGGTTTTTAACAAATCTTGTGCATCCTATAAGTGATTTTGTGTCATTGGTTGCACATTTAGGTCATTTTCGTCCTCCCTAAGCTTATTCTAATCCAAGTAAGGTTTTTTACCAATCTTGTGCATCCAATATGTGATTTGGTGTCATTTTGTGTCATTGGTTGAACATTTAAGTCATTTTCGTCCTCCCTAGGCTTATTCTAATCCAATTAGGGTTTTTAACCAATCTT
>JBBPBQ010000009.1:801488-885939 GCA_037974755.1 Cicer yamashitae | reverse complement strand
AATAAGTGATTTTGTGTCATTGGTTGAAAATTTAGGTCATTTTCGTCCTCGCTAGGCATATTCTAATGTAATTAGGGTATTTAACCAATCTTGTGCATTTAATATGTGATTTTGTGTCATTTTGGGTGATTGGTTGAACATTTAAGTCATTTTCGTCCTCCCTAGGCTTATTCTAATCCAATTAGGGTTTTTAACCAATCTTGTGCATCCAATATGTGATTTTGTGTTCTTGGTTGCACATTTAGGTCATTTTCGTCCTCGCTAGGCTTATTCTAATCCAATTAGGGTTTTTAACCAATCTTGTGCATCCAATAAGTGATTTTGTGTCATTGGTTGAACATTAAGGTAATTTTCGTCCTCACTAGGCTTATTCTAATCCAATTAGGGTTTTTAACCAATCTTGTGCATCCAATAAGTGATTTTGTGTCATTGGTTGAACATTTAGGTCATTTTCGTCCTCCCTAGGCTTATTCTAATCCAATTAGGTTTTTTAACCAATCTTGTGCATCCAATAAGTGATTTTGTGTCATTGGTTGAAAATTTAGATCATTTTCGTCCTCGCTAGGCATATTCTAATGTAACTAGGGTTTTTAACCAATCTTGTGCATTTAATATGTGATTTTGTGTCATTTTGGGTCATTGGTTGAACATTTAAGTCATTTTCGTCCTCCCTAGGCTTATTCTAATCCAATTAGGGTTTTTAACCAATCTTGTGCATCCAATATGTGATTTTGTGTTCTTGGTTGCACATTTAGGTCATTTTCGTCCTCCCTAGGCTTATTCTAATCCAATTAGGGTTTTTAAACAATCTTGTGCATTTAATATGTAATTTTGTGTCATTTTGGGTCATTGGTTGAACATTTAAGTCGTTTTCGTCCTCCCTAGGCTTATTCTAATCCAATTAGGTTTTTTAACCAATCTTGTGCATCCAATAAGTGATTTTGTGTCATTGGTTGCACATTTAGGTCATTTTCGTCCTCCCTAAGCTTATTCTAATCCAAGTAGGGTTTTTTACCAATCTTGTGCATCCAATATGTGATTTGGTGTCATTTTGTGTCATTGGTTGAACATTTAAGTCATTTTCGTCCTCCCTAGGCTTATTCTAATCCAATTAGGGTTTTTAACCAATCTTGTGCATCCAATAAGTGATTTTGTGTCATTGGTTGCACATTTAGGTGATTTTTGTCCTCCCTAAGCTTATTCTAATCCAAGTAGGGTTTTTTACTAATCTTGTGCATCCAATATGTGATTTGGTGTCATTTTGTGTCATTGGTTGAACATTTAGGTCATTTTCGTCCTCCCTAAGCTTATTCTAATCCAATTAGGTTTTTTAACCAATCTTGTGCCTTGAATAAGTGATTTTGTGTCATTGGTTGCACATTTAGGTCATTTTCGTCCTCCCTAGGCTTATTCTAATCCAATTAGGGTTTTTAAACAATCTTGTGCATTTAATATGTAATTTTGTGTCATTTTGGGTCATTGGTTGAACATTTAAGTCGTTTTCGTCCTCCCTAGGCTTATTCTAATCCAATTTGGTTTTTTAACCAATCTTGTGCATCCAATAAGTGATTTTGTGTCATTGGTTGAAAATTTAGGTCATTTTCGTCCTCGCTAGGCATATTCTAATGTAATTAGGGTATTTAACCAATCTTGTGCATTTAATATGTGATTTTGTGTCATTTTGGGTGATTGGTTGAACATTTAAGTCATTTTCGTCCTCCCTAGGCTTATTCTAATCCAATTAGGGTTTTTAACCAATCTTGTGCATCCAATATGTGATTTTGTGTTCTTGGTTGCACATTTAGGTCATTTTCGTCCTCGCTAGGCTTATTCTAATCCAATTAGGGTTTTTAACCAATCTTGTGCATCCAATAAGTGATTTTGTGTCATTGGTTGAACATTAAGGTAATTTTCGTCCTCACTAGGCTTATTCTAATCCAATTAGGGTTTTTAACCAATCTTGTGCATCCAATAAGTGATTTTGTGTCATTGGTTGAACATTTAGGTCATTTTCGTCCTCCCTAGGCTTATTCTAATCCAATTAGGTTTTTTAACCAATCTTGTGCATCCAATAAGTGATTTTGTGTCATTGGTTGAAAATTTAGATCATTTTCGTCCTCGCTAGGCATATTCTAATGTAATTAGGGTATTTAACCAATCTTGTGCATTTAATATGTGATTTTGTGTCATTTTGGGTCATTGGTTGAACATTTAAGTCATTTTCGTCCTCCCTAGGCTTATTCTAATCCAATTAGGGTTTTTAACCAATCTTGTGCATCCAATATGTGATTTTGTGTTCTTGGTTGCACATTTAGGTCATTTTCGTCCTCGCTAGGCTTATTATAATCCAATTAGGGTTTTTAACCAATCTTGTGCATCCAATAAGTGATTTTGTGTCATTGGTTGAACATTTAGGTAATTTTCGTCCTCGCTAGGCTTATTCTAATCCAATTAGGGTTTTTAACCAATCTTGTGCATCCAATAAGTGATTTTGTGTCTTTGGTTGAACATTTAGGTCATTTTCGTCCGCGCTAGGCTTATTCTAATCCAATTAGGGTTTTTAACCAATCTTGTGCATTTAATATGTGATTTTGTGTCATTTTGGGTCATTGGTTGAACATTTAAGTCATTTTCGTCCTCCCTAGGCTTATTCTAATCCAATTAGGGTTTTTAACCAATCTTGTGCATCCAATAAGTGATTTTGTGTCATTGGTTGCACATTTAGGTCATTTTCGTCCTCCCTAAGCTTATTCTAATCCAAGTAGGGTTTTTTACCAATCTTGTGCATCCAATATGTGATTTGGTGTCATTTTGTGTCATTGGTTCAACATTTAAGTCATTTTCGTCCTCCCTAGGCTTATTCTAATCCAATTAGGGTTTTTAACCAATCTTGTGCAGCCAATAAGTGATTTTGTGTCATTGGTTGAAAATTTAGGTCATTTTCGTCCTCGCTAGGCATATTCTAATGTAATTAGGGTATTTAACCAATCTTGTGCATTTAATATGTGATTTTGTGTCATTTTGGGTCATTGGTTGAACATTTAAGTCATTTTCGTCCTCCCTAGGCTTATTCTAATCCAATTAGGGTTTTTAACCAATCTTGTGCATCCAATATGTGATTTTGTGTTCTTGGTTGCACATTTAGGTGATTTTCGTCCTCGCTAGGCTTATTATCATCCAATTAGGGTTTTTAACCAATCTTGTGCATCCAATAAGTGATTTTGTGTCATTGGTTGAACATTTAGGTCATTTTCGTCCTCGCTAGGCTTATTCTAATCTAATTAGGGTTTTTAACCAATCTTGTGCATCCAATAAGTGATTTTGTGTCATTGGTTGAACATTTAGGTCATTTTCGTCCTCCCTAGGCTTATTCTAATCCAATTAGGTTTTTTAACCAATCTTGTGCATCCAATAAGTGATTTTGTGTCATTGGTTGAACATTTAAGTCATTTTCGTCCTCCCTAGGCTTATTCTAATCCAATTAGGGTTTTTAACCAATCTTGTGCATCCAATAAGTGATTTTGTGTCATTGGTTGCACATTTAGGTGATTTTTGTCCTCCCTAAGCTTATTCTAATCCAAGTAGGGTTTTTTTACCAATCTTGTGCATCCAATAGGTTATTTGGTGTCATTTTGTGTCATTGGTTGAACATTTAGGTCATTTTCGTCCTCGCTAAGCTTATTTTAATCCAATTAAGGTTCTTAACCAATCTTTTGCATATAATAAGTGATTTTGTGTCATTGGTTGAACATTTAGGTCATTTTCGTCCTCGCTAGGCTTATTCTAATCCAATTAGGGTTTTTAACCAATCTTGGGCATTTAATATGTGATTTTGTGTCATTTTGGGTCATTGGTTGAACATTTAAGTCGTTTTCGTCCTCCCTAGGCTTATTCTAACCCAATTAGGTTTTTTAGCAAATCTTGTCCATCCAATAAGTGATTTTGTGTCATTGGTTGAACATTTAGGTCATTTTCGTCCTCGCTAGGCGTATTCTAATCCAATTAGGGTTTTTAACAAATCTTGTGCATTTAATATGTGATTTTGTGTCATTTTGGGTCATTGGTTGAACATTTAAGTCATTTTCGTCCTCCCTAGGCTTATTCTAATCCAATTAGGGTTTTAACCAATCTTGTGCATCCAATAAGTGATTTTGTGTCATTGGTTGCACATTTAGGTCATTTTCGTCCTCCCTAAGCTTATTCTAATCCAAGTAGGGTTTTTTACCAATCTTGTGCATCGAATATGTGATTTGGTGTCATTTTGTGTCATTGGTTGAACATTTAGGTCATTTTCGTCCTCCTTAAGCTTATTCTAATCCAATTAGGTTTTTTAACCAATCTTGTGCATCCAATAAGTGATTTTGTGTCATTGGTTGCACATTTAGGTCATTTTCTTCCTCCCTAGGCTTATTCTAATCCAATTAGGGTTTTTAAACAATCTTGTGCATTTAATATGTAATTTTGTGTCATTTTGGGTCATTGGTTGAACATTTAAGTCGTTTTCGTCCTCCCTAGGCTTATTCTAATCCAATTAGGTTTTTTAACCAATCTTGTGCATCCAATAAGTGATTTTGTGTCATTGGTTGAAAATTTAGGTCATTTTCGTCCTCGCTAGGCATATTCTAATCCAATTAGGGTTTTTAACCAATCTTGTGCATTTAATATGTGATTTTGTGTCATTTTGGGTCATTGGTTGAACATTTAAGTCATTTTCGTGCTCCTTAGGCTTATTCTAATCCAATTAGGGTTTTTAACCAATCTTGTGCATCCAATAAGTGATTTTGTGTCATTGGTTGCACATTTAGGTCATTTTCGTCCTCCCTAGGCTTATTCTAATCCAATTAGGGTTTTTAAACAATCTTGTGCATTTAATATGTAATTTTGTGTCATTAGGGGTCATTGGTTGAACATTTAAGTCGTTTTCGTCCTCCCTAGGCTTATTCTAATCCAATTAGGTTTTTTAACCAATCTTGTGCATCCAATAAGTGATTTTGTGTCATTGGTTGAAAATTTAGGTCATTTTCGTCCTCGCTAGGCATATTCTAATCCAATTAGGGTTTTTAACCAATCTTGTGCATTTAATATGTGATTTTGTGTCATTTTGGGTCATTGGTTGAACATTTAAGTCATTTTCGTCCTCCCTAGGCTTATTCTAATCCAATTAGGGTTTTTAACCAATCTTGTGCATCCAATATGTGATTTTGTGTTCCTTGTTGCACATTTAGGTCATTTTCGTCCTCGCTAGGTTTATTATAATCCAATTAGGGTTTTTAACCAATCTTGTGCATCCAATAAGTGATTTTGTGTCATTGGTTGAACATTTAGGTCATTTTCGTCCTCCCTAGGCTTATTCTAATCCAATTAGGTTTTTTAACCAATCTTGTGCATCCAATAAGTGATTTTATGTCATTGGTTGAACATTTAGGTCATTTTCGTCCTCCCTAGGCATATTCTAATTTAATTAGGGTTTTTAACCAATCTTGTGCATCCAGTAAGTGATTTTGTGTCATTGGTTGAACATTTAGGTCATTTTCGTCCTTCCTAGGCTTATTCTAATTTAATTAGGGTTTTTAACCAATCTTGTGCATCCAATAAGTGATTTTGTGTCATTGGTTGAACATTTAGGTCATTTTCGTCCTCCCTAGGCTTATTCTAATCCAATTAGGGTTGTTAACCAATCTTGTGCATCCAATAAGTGATTTTGTGTCATTGGTTGAACATTTAGGTCATTTTCGTCCTCCCTAAGCTTATTCTAATCCAATTAGGGTTTTTAACCAATCTTGTGCATCCAATAAGTGATTTTGTGTCATTGGTTGAACATTTAGGTCATTTTCGTCCTCCCTAGGCTTATTCTAATCCAATTAGGGTTTTTAACCAATCTTCTGCATCCAATAAGTGATTTTGTGTCATTGGTTGAACATTTATGTCATTTTCGTCCTCGCTAGGCTTATTCTAATCCAATTAGGGTTTTTAACCAATCTTGTGCATTTAATATGTGATTTTGTGTCATTTTGGGTCATTGGTTGAACATTTAAGTCATTTTCGTCCTCCCTAGGCTTATTCTAATCCAATTAGGGTTTTTAACCAATCTTGTGCATCCAATATGTGATATTGTGTTCTTGGTTGCATATTTAGGTCATTTTCATCCTCGCTAGGCTTATTATAATCCAATTAGGGTTTTTAACCAAGCTTGTGCATCCAATAAGTGATTTTGTGTCATTGGTTGAACATTAAGGTAATTTTCGTCCTCGCTAGGCTTATTCTAATCCAATTAGGGTTTTTAACCAATCTTGTGCATCCAATAAGTGATTTTGTGTCATTGGTTGAACATTTAGGTCATTTTCGTCCTCCCTAGGCTTATTCTAATCCAATTAGGTTTTTTAACCAATCTTGTGCATCCAATAAGTGATTTTGTGTCATTGGTTGAATATTTAGGTCATTTTCGTCCTCGCTAGGCTTATTCTAATCCAATTAGGGTTTTTAACCAATCTTGTGCATTTAATATGTGATTTTGTGTCATTTTGGGTCATTGGTTGAACATTTAAGTCATTTTCGTCCTCCCTAGGCTTATTCTAATCGAATTAGGGTTTTTAACCAATCTTGTGCATCCAATAAGTGATTTTGTGTCATTGGTTGACAATTTAGGTCATTTTTGTCCTCCCTAAGCTTATTCTAATCCAAGTAGGGTTTTTTACCAATCTTGTGCATCCAATATGTGATTTGGTGTCATTTTGTGTCATTGGTTGAACATTTAGGTCATTTTCGTCCTCCCTAGGCTTATTCTAATCCAATTAGGGTTTTTAACCAATCTTGTGCATCCAATAAGTGATTTTGTGTCATTGGTTGCACATTTAGGTCATTTTCGTCCTCCCTAAGCTTATTCTAATCCAAGTAGGGTTTTTTACCAATCTTGTGCATCCAATATGTGATTTGGTGTCATTTTGTGTCATTGGTTCAACATTTAAGTCATTTTCGTCCTCCCTAGGCTTATTCTAATCCAATTAGGGTTTTTAACCAATCTTGTGCAGCCAATAAGTGATTTTGTGTCATTGGTTGAAAATTTAGGTCATTTTCGTCCTCGCTAGGCATATTCTAATGTAATTAGGGTATTTAACCAATCTTGTGCATTTAATATGTGATTTTGTGTCATTTTGGGTCATTGGTTGAACATTTAAGTCATTTTCGTCCTCCCTAGGCTTATTCTAATCCAATTAGGGTTTTTAACCAATCTTGTGCATCCAATATGTGATTTTGTGTTCTTGGTTGCACATTTAGGTCATTTTCGTCCTCGCTAGGCTTATTATAATCCAATTAGGGTTTTTAACCAATCTTGTGCATCCAATAAGTGATTTTGTGTCATTGGTTGAACATTTAGGTCATTTTCGTCCTCCCTAGGCTTATTCTAATCCAATTAGGTTTTTTCACCAATCTTGTGCATCCAATAAGTGATTTTGTGTCATTGGTTGAACATTTAGGTCATTTTCGTCCTCGCTAGGCTTATTCTAATCCAATTAGGGTTTTTAACCAATCTTGTGCATTTAATATGTGATTTTGTGTCATTTTGGGTCATTGGTTGAACATTTAAGTCATTTTCGTCCTCCCTAGGCTTATTCTAATCCAATTAGGGTTTTTAACCAATCTTGTGCATCCAATATGTGATTTTGTGTTCTTGGTTGCTTATTTAGGTCATTTTCGTCCTCGCTAGGCTTATTATAATCCAATTTGGGTTTTAAACCAATCTTGTGCATCCAATAAGTAATTTTGTGTCATTGGTTTAACATTTAGGTCATTTTCGTCCTCTCTAAGCTTATTCTAATCCAATTAGGTTTTTTAACCAATCTTGTGCATCCAATAAGTGATTTTGTGTCATTGGTTGAACATTTAGGTCATTTTCGTCCTCGCTAGGCTTATTCTAATCCAATTAGGGTTTTTAACCAATCTTGTGCATTTAATATGTGATTTTGTGTCATTTTGGGTCATTGGTTGAACATTTAATTCATTTTCGTCCTCCCTAGGCTTATTCTAATCAAATTAGGGTTTTTAACCAATCTTGTGCATCCAATATGTGATTTTGTGTTCTTGGTTGCACATTTAGGTCATTTTCGTCCTCGCTAGGCTTATTCTAATCCAATTAGGGTTTTTAACCAATCTTGTGCATCCAATAAGTGATTTTGTGTCATTGGTTGAACATTAAGGTAATTTTCGTCCTCGTTAGGCTTATTCTAATCCAATTAGGGTTTTTAACCAATCTTGTGCATCCAATAAGTGATTTTGTGTCATTGGTTGAACATTTAGGTCATTTTCGTCCTCCCTAGGCTTATTCTAATCCAATTAGGTTTTTTAACCAATCTTGTGCATCCAATAAGTGATTTTGCGTCATTGGTTGCACATTTCGGTGATTTTTGTCCTCCCTAAGCTTATTCAAATCCAAGTAGGGTTTTTTTACCAATCTTGTGCATCCAATATGTGATTTGGTGTCATTTTGTGTCATTGGTTGAACATTTAGGTCATTTTCGTCCTCGCTAAGCTTATTTTAATCCAATTAGGGTTCTTAACCAATCTTGTGCATATAATAAGTGATTTTGTGTCATTGGTTGAACATTTAGGTCATTTTCGTCCTCGCTAGGCTTATTCTAATCCAATTAGGGTTTTTAACCAATCTTGTGCATTTAATATGTGATTTTGTGTCATCTTGGGTCATTGGTTGAACAGTTAAGTCGTTTTCGTCCTCCCTAGGCTTTTTCTAATCCAATTAGGGTTTTTAACCAATCTTGTGCATCCAATAAGTGATTTTGTGTCATTGGTTGCACATTTAGGTCATTTTCGTCCTCCCTAAGCTTATTCTAATCCAAGTAGGGTTTTTTACCAATCTTGTGCATCCAATATGTGATTTGGTGTCATTTTGTGTCATTGGTTGAACATTTAGGTCATTTTTGTCCTCCCTAAGCTTATTCTAATCCAATTAGGTTTTTTAACCAATCTTGTGCATTCAATAAGTGATTTAGTGTCATTGGTTGCACATTTAGGTCATTTTCGTCCTCCCTAGGCTTATTCTAATCCAATTAGGGTTTTTAAACAATCTTGTGCATTTAATATGTAATTTTGTGTCATTTTGGGTCATTGGTTGAACATTTAAGTCGTTTTCGTCCTCCCTAGGCTTATTCTAATCCAATTAGGTTTTTTAACCAATCTTGTGCATCCAATAAGTGATTTTGTGTCATTGGTTGAAAATTTAGGTCATTTTCGTCCTCGCTAGGCATATTCTAATCCAATTAGGATTTTTAACCAATCTTGTGCATTTAATATGTGATTTTGTGTCATTTTGGGTCATTGGTTGAACATTTAAGTCATTTTCGTCCTCCCTAGGCTTATTCTAATCCAATTAGGGTTTTTAACCAATCTTGTGCATCCAATAAGTGATTTTGGGTCATTGGTTGCACATTTAGGTCATTTTCGTCCTCCCTAAGCTTATTCTAATCCAAGTAGGGTTTTTTACCAATCTTGTGCATCCAATATGTGATTTGGTGTCATTTTGTGTCATTGGTTGAACATTTAGGTCATTTTCGTCCTCCCTAAGCTTATTCTAATCCAATTAGGTTTTTTAACAAATCTTGTGCATCCAATAAGTGATTTTGTGTCATTGGTTGAACATTTAGGTCATTTTCGTCCTCGCTAGGCTTATTCTAATCCAATTAGGGTTTTTAACCAATCTTGTGCATTTAATATGTGATTTTGTGTCATTTTGGGTCATTGGTTGAACATTTAAGTCATTTTCGTCCTCCCTAGGCTTATTCTAATCCAATTAGGGTTTTTAACCAATCTTGTGCATCCAATATGTGATATTGTGTTCTTGGTTGCATATTTAGGTCATTTTCATCCTCGCTAGGCTTATTATAATCCAATTAGGGTTTTTAACCAAGCTTGTGCATCCAATAAGTGATTTTGTGTCATTGGTTGAACATTAAGGTAATTTTCGTCCTCGCTAGGCTTATTCTAATCCAATTAGGGTTTTTAACCAATCTTGTGCATCCAATAAGTGATTTTGTGTCATTGGTTGAACATTTAGGTCATTTTCGTCCTCCCTAGGCTTATTCTAATCCAATTAGGTTTTTTAACCAATCTTGTGCATCCAATAAGTGATTTTGTGTCATTGGTTGAATATTTAGGTCATTTTCGTCCTCGCTAGGCTTATTCTAATCCAATTAGGGTTTTTAACCAATCTTGTGCATTTAATATGTGATTTTGTGTCATTTTGGGTCATTGGTTGAACATTTAAGTCATTTTCGTCCTCCCTAGGCTTATTCTAATCGAATTAGGGTTTTTCACCAATCTTGTGCATCCAATATGTGATTTTGTGTTCTTGGTTGCACATTTAGGTCATTTTCGTCCTCGCTAGGCATATTCTAATCCAATTAGGGTTTTTAACCAATCTTGTGCATTTAATATGTGATTTTGTGTCATTTTGGGTCATTGGTTGAACATTTAAGTCATTTTCGTCCTCCCTAGGCTTATTCTAATCCAATTAGGGTTTTTAACCAATCTTGTGCATCCAATATGTGATTTTGTGTTCTTGGTTGCATATTTAGGTCCTTTTCGTCCTCGCTAGGCTTATTATAATCCAATTAGGGTTTTTAACCAATCTTGTGCATCCAATAAGTGATTTTATGTCATTGGTTGAACATTTAGGTCATTTTCGTCCTCGCTAGGCTTATTCTAATCCAATTAGGGTTTTTAACCAATCTTGTGCATTTAATATGTGATTTTGTGTCATTTTGGGTCATTGGTTGAACATTTAAGTCATTTTCGTCCTCCCTTGGCTTATTCTAATCCAATTAGGGTTTTTAACCAATCTTGTGCATCCAATATGTGATTTTGTGTTCTTGGTTGCACATTTAGGTCATTTTCGTCCTCGCTAGGCTTATTCTAATCCAATTAGGGTTTTTAACCAATCTTGTGCATCCAATATGTGATTTTGTGTCATTGGTTGAACATTTAGGTCATTTTCGTCCTCCCTAGGCTTATTCTAATCCAATTAGGGTTTTTAACCAATCTTATGCATCCAATATGTGATTTTGTGTTATTTTGTGTCATTGGTTGAGCATTTAGGTCATTTTCGTCCTCCCTAGGCTTATTCTAATCGAATTAGGGTTTTCAACCATTCTTTGCATCCAATATGTGATTTTGTGTCTTTTTGTGTCATTGGTTGAACATTTAGGTCATTTTCGTCCTCCTTAGGCTGATTCTAATCCAATTAGGGTTTTTAACCAATCTTGTGCATTCAATATGTGATTTTGTGTCATTTTGTGTTATTGGTTGAACATTTTGGTCATTTTCGTCCTCCCTAGGCTTATTCTAATCCAATTAGGGTTTTTAACCAATCTTGTGCATCCAATATGTGATTTTGTGTCATTGGTTGAACATTTAGGTCATTTTCGTCCTCCCTAGGCTTATTCTAATACAGCTACGGTTTTTAACCAATCTTGTGCATCCAATATGTGATTTTGTGTCATTGGTTGAACATTTAGGTCATTTTCGTCCTCCCTAGGCTTATTCTAATCCAATTAGGGTTTTTAACCAATCTTGTGCATCCAATATGTGATTTTGCGTCATTGGTTGATCATTTAGGTCATTTTCGTCCTCCCTAGGCTTATTCTAATCCAATTAGGGTTTTTAACCAATCTTGTGCATCCAATATGTGATTTTGTGTCATTTTGTGTCATTGGTTGAACATTTAGGTGATTTTCGTCCTCCCTAGGCTTATTCTAATCCAATTATTGTTTTTAACCAATCTTGTGCATCCAATATGTGATTTTGTGTCATTTTGTGTCATTGGTTGAACATTTAGGTTATTTTCGTCCTCCCTAGGCTTATTCTAATCCAATTAGGGTTTTTAACCAATCTTGTGCATCCAATATGTGATTTTGTGTCATTTTGTTTCATTGGTTGAAAATTTAGGTCATTTTCGTCCTCCCTAGGCTTATTCTAATCCAATTAGGGTTTTTAACCAATCTTGTGCATCCAATATGTGATTTTGGGTCATTTTGTGTCATTGGTTGAACATTTAGGTCATTTTCGTGCTCCCTAGGCTTATTCTAATCCAATTAGGGTTTTAAACCAATCTTCTGCATCCAATATGAGATTTTGTGTCAGTTTGTGTCATTGGTTGAACATTTAGGTCATTTTCGTCCTCCCTAGGCTTATTCTAATCCAATTAGGGTTTTTAACCAATCTTGTGCATCCAATATGTGATGTTGTGTCATTGGTTGAACATTTAGGTCATTTTAATCCTCCCTAGGCTTATTCTAATCCAATTAGGGTTTTTAACCAATCTTGTGCATCCAATTTGTGATTTTGTGTCATTGGTTGAATATTTAGGTTATTTTCGTCCTCCTTAGGCTGATTATAATCCAATTAGTGTTTTTAACCAATCTTGTGCATCCAATATGTAATTTTGTGTCATTTTGTGTCATTGGTTGAACATTTAGGTCATTTTCGTTCTCCCTAGGCTTATTCTAATCCAATTAGGGTTTTTAACCAATCTTGTGCATCCAATATGTGATTTTGTGTCATTTTGTGTCATTGGTTTAACATTTATGTCATTTTCGTCCTCCCTAGGCTTATTCTAATCCAATTAGGGTTTTTAACCAATCTTGTGCATCCAATATGTGATTTTGTGTCATTTTGTGTCATTGGTTGAACATTTAGGTCATTTTCGTCCTCTCTAGGCTTTTTCTATTCCAATTAGGGTTTTTAACCAATCTTTTGCATCCAATATGTGATTTTGTGTCATTGGTTGAACATTTAAGTCATTTTCGTCCTCCCTAGGCTTATTCTAATCCAATTAGGGTTTTTAACCAATCTTGTGCATCCAATATGTGATTTTGTGTCATTGGTTGCACATTTAGGTCATTTTCGTCCTCCCTAAGCTTATTCTAATCCAAGTAGGGTTTTTTACCAATCTTGTGCATCCAATATGTGATTTGGTGTCATTTTGTGTCATTGGTTGAACATTTAGGTCATTTTCGTCCTCCCTCAGCTTATTCTAATCCAATGAGGGTTCTTAACCAATCTTTTGCATATAATAAGTGATTTTGTGTCATTGGTTGAAGATTTAGGTCATTTTCTTCCTCCCTAGGCTTATTCTAATCCAATTAGGTTTTTTAACCAATCTTGTGCATCCAATAAGTGATTTTGTGTCATCGGTTGAACATTTAGGTCATTTTCGTCCTCGCTAGGGTTATTCTAATCCAATTAGGGTTTTTAACCAATCTTGTGCATCCAATATGTGATTTTGTGTTCTTGGTTGCACATTTAGGTCATTTTCGTCCTCGCTAGGCTTATTCTAATCCAATTAGGGTTTTTAACCAATCTTGTGCATCCAATAAGTGATTTTGTGTCATTGGTTGAACATTAAGGTAATTTTCGTCCTCGTTAGGCTTATTCTAATCCAATTAGGGTTTTTAACCAATCTTGTGCATCCAATAAGTGATTTTGTGTCATTGGTTGAACATTTAGGTCATTTTCGTCCTCCCTAGGCTTATTCTAATCCAATTAGGTTTTTTAACCAATCTTGTGCATCCAATAAGTGATTTTGCGTCATTGGTTGCACATTTCGGTGATTTTTGTCCTCCCTAAGCTTATTCAAATCCAAGTAGGGTTTTTTTACCAATCTTGTGCATCCAATATGTGATTTGGTGTCATTTTGTGTCATTGGTTGAACATTTAGGTCATTTTCGTCCTCGCTAAGCTTATTTTAATCCAATTAGGGTTCTTAACCAATCTTGTGCATATAATAAGTGATTTTGTGTCATTGGTTGAACATTTAGGTCATTTTCGTCCTCGCTAGGCTTATTCTAATCCAATTAGGGTTTTTAACCAATCTTGTGCATTTAATATGTGATTTTGTGTCATCTTGGGTCATTGGTTGAACAGTTAAGTCGTTTTCGTCCTCCCTAGGCTTTTTCTAATCCAATTAGGGTTTTTAACCAATCTTGTGCATCCAATAAGTGATTTTGTGTCATTGGTTGCACATTTAGGTCATTTTCGTCCTCCCTAAGCTTATTCTAATCCAAGTAGGGTTTTTTACCAATCTTGTGCATCCAATATGTGATTTGGTGTCATTTTGTGTCATTGGTTGAACATTTAGGTCATTTTTGTCCTCCCTAAGCTTATTCTAATCCAATTAGGTTTTTTAACCAATCTTGTGCATTCAATAAGTGATTTAGTGTCATTGGTTGCACATTTAGGTCATTTTCGTCCTCCCTAGGCTTATTCTAATCCAATTAGGGTTTTTAAACAATCTTGTGCATTTAATATGTAATTTTGTGTCATTTTGGGTCATTGGTTGAACATTTAAGTCGTTTTCGTCCTCCCTAGGCTTATTCTAATCCAATTAGGTTTTTTAACCAATCTTGTGCATCCAATAAGTGATTTTGTGTCATTGGTTGAAAATTTAGATCATTTTCGTCCTCGCTAGGCATATTCTAATGTAATTAGGGTATTTAACCAATCTTGTGCATTTAATATGTGATTTTGTGTCATTTTGGGTCATTGGTTGAACATTTAAGTCATTTTCGTCCTCCCTAGGCTTATTCTAATCCAATTAGGGTTTTTAACCAATCTTGTGCATCCAATATGTGATTTTGTGTTCTTGGTTGCACATTTAGGTCATTTTCGTCCTCGCTAGGCTTATTATAATCCAATTAGGGTTTTTAACCAATCTTGTGCATCCAATAAGTGATTTTGTGTCATTGGTTGAACATTTAGGTAATTTTCGTCCTCGCTAGGCTTATTCTAATCCAATTAGGGTTTTTAACCAATCTTGTGCATCCAATAAGTGATTTTGTGTCTTTGGTTGAACATTTAGGTCATTTTCGTCCGCGCTAGGCTTATTCTAATCCAATTAGGGTTTTTAACCAATCTTGTGCATTTAATATGTGATTTTGTGTCATTTTGGGTCATTGGTTGAACATTTAAGTCATTTTCGTCCTCCCTAGGCTTATTCTAATCCAATTAGGGTTTTTAACCAATCTTGTGCATCCAATAAGTGATTTTGTGTCATTGGTTGCACATTTAGGTCATTTTCGTCCTCCCTAAGCTTATTCTAATCCAAGTAGGGTTTTTTACCAATCTTGTGCATCCAATATGTGATTTGGTGTCATTTTGTGTCATTGGTTCAACATTTAAGTCATTTTCGTCCTCCCTAGGCTTATTCTAATCCAATTAGGGTTTTTAACCAATCTTGTGCAGCCAATAAGTGATTTTGTGTCATTGGTTGAAAATTTAGGTCATTTTCGTCCTCGCTAGGCATATTCTAATGTAATTAGGGTATTTAACCAATCTTGTGCATTTAATATGTGATTTTGTGTCATTTTGGGTCATTGGTTGAACATTTAAGTCATTTTCGTCCTCCCTAGGCTTATTCTAATCCAATTAGGGTTTTTAACCAATCTTGTGCATCCAATATGTGATTTTGTGTTCTTGGTTGCACATTTAGGTCATTTTCGTCCTCCCTAGGCTTATTCTAATCCAATTAGGGTTTTTAAACAATCTTGTGCATTTAATATGTAATTTTGTGTCATTTTGGGTCATTGGTTGAACATTTAAGTCGTTTTCGTCCTCCCTAGGCTTATTCTAATCCAATTAGGTTTTTTAACCAATCTTGTGCATCCAATAAGTGATTTTGTGTCATTGGTTGCACATTTAGGTCATTTTCGTCCTCCCTAAGCTTATTCTAATCCAAGTAGGGTTTTTTACCAATCTTGTGCATCCAATATGTGATTTGGTGTCATTTTGTGTCATTGGTTGAACATTTAAGTCATTTTCGTCCTCCCTAGGCTTATTCTAATCCAATTAGGGTTTTTAACCAATCTTGTGCATCCAATAAGTGATTTTGTGTCATTGGTTGCACATTTAGGTGATTTTTGTCCTCCCTAAGCTTATTCTAATCCAAGTAGGGTTTTTTACCAATCTTGTGCATCCAATATGTTATTTGGTGTCATTTTGTGTCATTGGTTGAACATTTAGGTCATTTTCGTCCTCGCTAAGCTTATTTTAATCCAATTAAGGTTCTTAACCAATCTTTTGCATATAATAAGTGATTTTGTGTCATTGGTTGAACATTTAGGTCATTTTCGTCCTCGCTAGGCTTATTCTAATCCAATTAGGGTTTTTAACCAATCTTGGGCATTTAATATGTGATTTTGTGTCATTTTGGGTCATTGGTTGATCATTTAAGTTGTTTTCGTCCTCCCTAGGCTTATTCTAACCCAATTAGGTTTTTTAACAAATCTTGTGCATCCAATAAGTGATTTTGTGTCATTGGTTGAACATTTAGGTCATTTTCGTCCTCGCTAGGCTTATTCTAATCCAATTAGGGTTTTTAACCAATCTTGTGCATTTAATATGTGATTTTGTGTCATTTTGGGTCATTGGTTGAACATTTAAGTCATTTTCGTCCTCTCTAGGCTTATTCTAATCCAATTAGGGTTTTTAACCAATCTTGGGCATCCAATATGTGATTTTGTGTTCTGGGTTGCACATTTAGGTCATTTTCGTCCTCGCTAGGCTTATAATAATCCAATTAGGGTTTTTAACCAAGCTTGTGCATCCAATAAGTGATTTTGTGTCATTGGTTGCACATTTAGGTCATTTTCGTCCTCGCTAGGCTTATTCTAATCCAATTAGGGTTTTTAACCAATCTTGTGCATCCAATAAGTGATTTTGTGTCATTGGTTGAACATTAAGGTAATTTTCGTCCTCGCTAGGCTTATTCTAATCCAATTAGGGTTTTTAAGCAATCTTGTGCATCCAATAAGTAATTTTGTGTCTTTGGTTGAACATTTAGGTCATTTTCGTCCTCCCTAGGCTTATTCTAATCCAATTAGGTTTTTTAACCAATCTTGTGCATCCAATAAGTGATTTTGTGTCATTGGTTGAACATTTAGGTCATTTTCGTCCTCGCTAGGCTTATTCAAATCCAAATAGGGTTTTTAATCAATCTTGTGCATTTAATATGTGATTTTGTGTCATTTTGGGTCATTGGTTGAACATTTAAGTCATTTTCGTCCTCCCTAGGCTTATTCTAATCCAATTAGGGTTTTTAACCAATCTTGTGCATCCAATAAGTGATTTTGTGTCATTGGTTGCACATTTAGGTGATTTTCGTCCACCCTAAGCTTATTCTAATCGAAGTAGGGTTTTTTACCAATCTTGTGCATCCAATATGTGATTTGGTGTCATTTTGTGTCATTGGTTGAACATTTAGGTCATTTTCGTCCTCCCTCAGCTTATTCTAATCCAATTAGGGTTCTTAACCAATCTTTTGCATATAATAAGTGATTTTGTGTCATTGGTTGAACATTTAGGTCAATTTCGTCCTCGCTAGGCTTATTCTAATCCAATTAGGGTTTTTAACCAATCTTGTGCATTTAATATGTGATTTTGTGTCATTTTGGGTCATTGGTTGAACATTTAAGTCATTTTCGTCCTCCCTAGGCTTATTCTAATCCAATTAGGGTTTTTAACCAATCTTGTGCATCCAATATGTGATATTGTGTTCTTGGTTGCATATTTAGGTCATTTTCATCCTCGCTAGGCTTATTATAATCCAATTAGGGTTTTTAACCAAGCTTGTGCATCCAATAAGTGATTTTGTGTCATTGGTTGAACATTAAGGTAATTTTCGTCCTCGCTAGGCTTATTCTAATCCAATTAGGGTTTTTAACCAATCTTGTGCATCCAATAAGTGATTTTGTGTCATTGGTTGAACATTTAGGTCATTTTCGTCCTCCCTAGGCTTATTCTAATCCAATTAGGTTTTTTAACCAATCTTGTGCATCCAATAAGTGATTTTGTGTCATTGGTTGAATATTTAGGTCATTTTCGTCCTCGCTAGGCTTATTCTAATCCAATTAGGGTTTTTAACCAATCTTGTGCATTTAATATGTGATTTTGTGTCATTTTGGGTCATTGGTTGAACATTTAAGTCATTTTCGTCCTCCCTAGGCTTATTCTAATCCAATTAGGGTTTTTAACCAATCTTGTGCATCCAATAAGTGATTTTGTGTCATTGGTTGAACATTTAGGTCATTTTCGTCCTCCCTAGGCCTATTCTAATCCAATTAGGTTTTTTAACCAATCTTGTGCATCCAATAAGTGATTTTGTGTCATTGGTTGAACAGTTAGGTCATTTTCGTCCTCGCTAGGCTTATTCTAATCCAATTAGGGTTTTTAACCAATCTTGTGCATTTAATATGTGATTTTGTGTCATTGGTTGAACATTTAAGTCATTTTCGTCCTCCCTAGGCTTATTCTAATCCAATTAGGGTTTTTAACCAATCTTGTGCATCCAATAAGTGATTTTGTGTCATTGGTTGCACATTTAGGTCATTTTTGTCCTCCCTAAGCTTATTCTAATCCAAGTAGGGTTTTTTACCAATCTTGTGCATCCAATATGTGATTTGGTGTCATTTTGTGTCATTGGTTGAACATTTAGGTCATTTTCGTCCTCCCTAAGCTTATTCTAATCCAATTAGGTTTTTTAACCAATCTTGTGCATCCAATAAGTGATTTTGTGTCATTGGTTGAAAATTTAGGTCATTTTCGTCCTCGCTAGGCTTATTCTAATCCAATTAGGGTTTTTAACCAATCTTGTGCATTTAATATGTGATTTTGTGTCATTTTGGGTCATTGGTTGAACATTTAAGTCATTTTCGTCCTCCCTAGTCTTATTCTAATCCAATTAGGGTTTTTAACCAATCTTGTGCATCCAATAAGTGATTTTGTGTCATTGGTTGCAAATTTAGGTCATTTTCGTCCTCCCTAGGCTTATTCTAATCCAAGTAGGGTCTTTTTACCAATCTTGTGCATCCAATATGTGATTTGGTGTCATTTTGTGTCATTGGTTGAACATTTAGGTCATTTTCGTCCTCCCTAAGCTTATTCTAATCCAATTAGGGTTCTTAACCAATCTTGTGCATATAATAAGTGATTTTGTGTCATTGGTTCAATATTTAGGTCATTTTCGTCCTCCCGAGGCTTATTCTAATCCAATTAGGTTTTTTTAACCAATCTTGTGCATCCAATAAATGATTTTGTGTCATTGGTTGAACATATAGGTCATTTTTGTCCTCGCTAGGCTTATTCTAATCCAATTAGGGTTTTTAACCATTCTTGTGCATTTAATATGTGATTTTGTGTCATTTTGGGTCATTGGTTGAACATTTAAGTCATTTTCGTCCTCCCTAGGCTTATTCTAATCCAATTAGGGTTTTTAACCAATCTTGTGCATCCAATAAGTGATTTTGTGTCATTGGTTGAACATTTAGGTCATTTTCGTCCTCGCTAGACTTATTCTAATCTAATTAGGGTTTTTAACCAATCTTGTGCATCCAATAAGTGATTTTGTGTCATTGGTTGAACATTTAGGTCATTTTCGTCCTCCCTAGGCTTATTCTAATCCAATTAGGTTTTTTAACCAATCTTGTGCATCCAATAAGTGATTTTATGTCATTGGTTGAACATTTAGGTCATTTTCGTCCTCCCTAGGCATATTCTAATTTAATTAGGGTTTTTAACCAATCTTGTGCATCCAGTAAGTGATTTTGTGTCATTGGTTGAACATTTAGGTCATTTTCGTCCTCCCTAGGCTTATTCTAATCCAATTAGGGTTTTTAACCAATCTTGTGCATCCAATAAGTGATTTTGTGTCATTGGTTGAACATTTAAGTCATTTTCGTCCTCCCTAGGCTTATTCTAATCCAATTAGGGTTTTTAACCAATCTTGTGCATCCAATAAGTGATTTTGTGTCATTGGTTGCACATTTAGGTGATTTTTGTCCTCCCTAAGCTTATTCTAATCCAAGTAGGGTTTTTTTACCAATCTTGTGCATCCAATAGGTTATTTGGTGTCATTTTGTGTCATTGGTTGAACATTTAGGTCATTTTCGTCCTCGCTAAGCTTATTTTAATCCAATTAAGGTTCTTAACCAATCTTTTGCATATAATAAGTGATTTTGTGTCATTGGTTGAACATTTAGGTCATTTTCGTCCTCGCTAGGCTTATTCTAATCCAATTAGGGTTTTTAACCAATCTTGTGCATTTAATATGTGATTTTGTGTCATTTTGGGTCATTGGTTGAACATTTAAGTCATTTTCGTCCTCCCTAGGCTTATTCTAATCAATTTAGGGTTTTTAACCAATCTTGTGCATCCAATAAGTGATTTTGTGTCATTGGTTGCACATTTAGGTGATTTTCGTCCTCCCTAAGCTTATTCTAATCGAAGTAGGGTTTTTTACCAATCTTGTGCATCCAATATGTGATTTGGTGTCATTTTGTGTCATTGGTTGAACATTTAGGTCATTTTCGTCCTCCCTCAGCTTATTCTAATCCAATTCGGGTTCTTAACCAATCTTTTGCATATAATAAGTGATTTTGTGTCATTGGTTGAACATTTAGGTCATTTTCGTCCTCGCTAGGCTTATTCTAATCCAATTAGGGTTTTTAACCAATCTTGTGCATTTAATATGTGATTTTGTGTCATCTTGGGTCATTGGTTGAACAGTTAAGTCGTTTTCGTCCTCCCTAGGCTTTTTCTAATCCAATTAGGGTTTTTAACCAATCTTGTGCATCCAATAAGTGATTTTGTGTCATTGGTTGCACATTTAGGTCATTTTCGTCCTCCCTAAGCTTATTCTAATCCAAGTAGGGTTTTTTACCAATCTTGTGCATCCAATATGTGATTTGGTGTCATTTTGTGTCATTGGTTGAACATTTAAGTCATTTTCGTCCTCCCTAGGCTTATTCTAATCCAATTAGGTTTTTTAACCAATCTTGTGCATTCAATAAGTGATTTAGTGTCATTGGTTGCACATTTAGGTCATTTTCGTCCTCCCTAGGCTTATTCTAATCCAATTAGGGTTTTTAAACAATCTTGTGCATTTAATATGTAATTTTGTGTCATTTTGGGTCATTGGTTGAACATTTAAGTCGTTTTCGTCCTCCCTAGGCTTATTCTAATCCAATTAGGTTTTTTAACCAATCTTGTGCATCCAATAAGTGATTTTGTGTCATTGGTTGAAAATTTAGATCATTTTCGTCCTCGCTAGGCATATTCTAATGTAACTAGGGTTTTTAACCAATCTTGTGCATTTAATATGTGATTTTGTGTCATTTTGGGTCATTGGTTGAACATTTAAGTCATTTTCGTCCTCCCTAGGCTTATTCTAATCCAATTAGGGTTTTTAACCAATCTTGTGCATCCAATATGTGATTTTGTGTCATTGGTTGCACATTTAGGTCATTTTCGTCCTCCCTAAGCTTATTCTAATCCAAGTAGGGTTTTTTACCAATCTTGTGCATCCAATATGTGATTTGGTGTCATTTTGTGTCATTGGTTGAACATTTAGGTCATTTTCGTCCTCCCTCAGCTTATTCTAATCCAATGAGGGTTCTTAACCAATCTTTTGCATATAATAAGTGATTTTGTGTCATTGGTTGAAGATTTAGGTCATTTTCTTCCTCCCTAGGCTTATTCTAATCCAATTAGGTTTTTTAACCAATCTTGTGCATCCAATAAGTGATTTTGTGTCATCGGTTGAACATTTAGGTCATTTTCGTCCTCGCTAGGGTTATTCTAATCCAATTAGGGTTTTTAACCAATCTTGTGCATCCAATATGTGATTTTGTGTTCTTGGTTGCACATTTAGGTCATTTTCGTCCTCGCTAGGCTTATTCTAATCCAATTAGGGTTTTTAACCAATCTTGTGCATCCAATAAGTGATTTTGTGTCATTGGTTGAACATTAAGGTAATTTTCGTCCTCGTTAGGCTTATTCTAATCCAATTAGGGTTTTTAACCAATCTTGTGCATCCAATAAGTGATTTTGTGTCATTGGTTGAACATTTAGGTCATTTTCGTCCTCCCTAGGCTTATTCTAATCCAATTAGGTTTTTTAACCAATCTTGTGCATCCAATAAGTGATTTTGCGTCATTGGTTGCACATTTCGGTGATTTTTGTCCTCCCTAAGCTTATTCAAATCCAAGTAGGGTTTTTTTACCAATCTTGTGCATCCAATATGTGATTTGGTGTCATTTTGTGTCATTGGTTGAACATTTAGGTCATTTTCGTCCTCGCTAAGCTTATTTTAATCCAATTAGGGTTCTTAACCAATCTTGTGCATATAATAAGTGATTTTGTGTCATTGGTTGAACATTTAGGTCATTTTCGTCCTCGCTAGGCTTATTCTAATCCAATTAGGGTTTTTAACCAATCTTGTGCATTTAATATGTGATTTTGTGTCATCTTGGGTCATTGGTTGAACAGTTAAGTCGTTTTCGTCCTCCCTAGGCTTTTTCTAATCCAATTAGGGTTTTTAACCAATCTTGTGCATCCAATAAGTGATTTTGTGTCATTGGTTGCACATTTAGGTCATTTTCGTCCTCCCTAAGCTTATTCTAATCCAAGTAGGGTTTTTTACCAATCTTGTGCATCCAATATGTGATTTGGTGTCATTTTGTGTCATTGGTTGAACATTTAAGTCATTTTCGTCCTCCCTAGGCTTATTCTAATCCAATTAGGGTTTTTAACCAATCTTGTGCATCCAATAAGTGATTTTGCGTCATTGGTTGCACATTTAGGTGATTTTTGTCCTCCCTAAGCTTATTCAAATCCAAGTAGGGTTTTTTTACCAATCTTGTGCATCCAATATGTGATTTGGTGTCATTTTGTGTCATTGGTTGAACATTTAGGTCATTTTCGTCCTCGCTAAGCTTATTTTAATCCAATTAGGGTTCTTAACCAATCTTTTGCATATAATAAGTGATTTTGTGTCATTGGTTGAACATTTAGGTCATTTTTGTCCTCGCTAGGCTTATTCTAATCCAATTAGGGTTTTTAACCAATCTTGTGCATTTAATATGTGATTTTGTGTCATCTTAGGTCATTGGTTGAACAGTTAAGTCGTTTTCGTCCTCCCTAGGCTTATTCTAACCCAATTAGGTTTTTTAACAAATCTTGTGCATCCAATAAGTGATTTTGTGTCATTGGTTGAACATTTAGGTCATTTTCGTCCTCGCTAGGCATATTCTAATCCAATTAGGGTTTTTAACAAATCTTGTGCATTTAATATGTGATTTTGTGTCATTTTGGGTCATTGGTTAAACATTTAAATCATTTTCGTCCTCCCTAGGCTTATTCTAATCCAATTAGGGTTTTATCCAATCTTGTGCATCCAATAAGTGATTTTGTGTCATTGGTTGCACATTTAGGTGATTTTTGTCCTCCCTAAGCTTATTCTAATCCAAGTAGGGTTTTTACCAATCTTGTGCATCGAATATGTGATTTGGTGTCATTTTGTGTCATTGGTTGAACATTTAGGTCATTTTCGTCCTCCCTAAGCTTATTCTAATCCAATTAGGTTTTTTAACCAATCTTGTGCATCCAATAAGTGATTTTGTGTCATTGGTTGCACATTTAGGTCATTTTCGTCCTCCCTAGGCTTATTCTAATCCAATTAGGGTTTTTAAACAATCTTGTGCATTTAATATGTAATTTTGTGTCATTTTGGGTCATTGGTTGAACATTTAAGTCGTTTTCGTCCTCCCTAGGCTTATTCTAATCCAATTAGGTTTTTTAACCAATCTTGTGCATCCAATAAGTGATTTTGTGTCATTGGTTGCACATTTAGGTCATTTTCGTCCTCCCTAAGCTTATTCTAATCCAAGTAGGGTTTTTTACCAATCTTGTGCATCCAATATGTGATTTGGTGTCATTTTGTGTCATTGGTTGAACATTTAAGTCATTTTCGTCCTCCCTAGGCTTATTCTAATCCAATTAGGGTTTTTAACCAATCTTGTGCATCCAATAAGTGATTTTGTGTCATTGGTTGCACATTTAGGTCATTTTTGTCCTCCCTAAGCTTATTCTAATCCAAGTAGGGTTTTTTACCAATCTTGTGCATCCAATATGTGATTTGGTGTCATTTTGTGTTATTGGTTGAACATTTAGGTCATTTTCGTCCTCTCTAAGCTTATTCTAATCCAATTAGGTTTTTTAACCAATCTTGTGCATCCAATAAGTGATTTTGTGTCATTGGTTGAACATTTAGGTCATTTTCGTCCTCGCTAGGCTTATTCTATTCCAATTAGGGTTTTTAACCAATCTTGTGCATTTAATATGTGATTTTGTGTCATTTTGGGTCATTGGTTGAACATTTAAGTCATTTTCGTCCTCCCTAGGCTTATTCTAATCCAATTAGGGTTTTTAACCAATCTTGTGCATCCAATATGTGATTTTGTGTTCTTGGTTGCTTATTTAGGTCATTTTCGTCCTCGCTAGGCTTATTATAATCCAATTTGGGTTTTAAACCAATCTTGTGCATCCAATAAGTAATTTTGTGTCATTGGTTTAACATTTAGGTCATTTTCGTCCTCTCTAAGCTTATTCTAATCCAATTAGGTTTTTTAACCAATCTTGTGCATCCAATAAGTGATTTTGTGTCATTGGTTGAACATTTAGGTCATTTTCGTCCTCGCTAGGCTTATTCTAATCCAATTAGGGTTTTTAACCAATCTTGTGCATTTAATATGTGATTTTGTGTCATTTTGGGTCATTGGTTGAACATTTAGGTCATTTTCGTCCTCGCTAGGCTTATTCTAATCCAAGTAGGGTTTTTTACCAATCTTGTGCATCCAATATGTGATTTGGTGTCATTTTGTGTCATTGGTTGAACATTTAGGTCATTTTCGTCCTCCCTCAGCTTATTCTAATCCAATTCGGGTTCTTAACCAATCTTTTGCATATAATAAGTGATTTTGTGTCATTGGTTGAACATTTAGGTCATTTTTGTCCTCGCTAGGCTTATTCTAATCCAATTAGGGTTTTTAACCAATCTTGTGCATTTAATATGTGATTTTGTGTCATCTTAGGTCATTGGTTGAACAGTTAAGTCGTTTTCGTCCTCCCTAGGCTTATTCTAACCCAATTAGGTTTTTTAACAAATCTTGTGCATCCAATAAGTGATTTTGTGTCATTGGTTGAACATTTAGGTCATTTTCGTCCTCGCTAGGCATATTCTAATCCAATTAGGGTTTTTAACAAATCTTGTGCATTTAATATGTGATTTTGTGTCATTTTGGGTCATTGGTTAAACATTTAAATCATTTTCGTCCTCCCTAGGCTTATTCTAATCCAATTAGGGTTTTATCCAATCTTGTGCATCCAATAAGGGATTTTGTGTCATTGGTTGCACATTTAGGTGATTTTTGTCCTCCCTAAGCTTATTCTAATCCAAGTAGGGTTTTTTACTAATCTTGTGCATCCAATATGTGATTTGGTGTCATTTTGTGTCATTGGTTGAACATTTAGGTCATTTTCGTCCTCCCTAAGCTTATTCTAATCCAATTAGGTTTTTTAACCAATCTTGTGCATTCAATAAGTGATTTTGTGTCATTGGTTGCACATTTAGGTCATTTTCGTCCTCCCTAGGCTTATTCTAATCCAATTAGGGTTTTTAAACAATCTTGTGCATTTAATATGTAATTTTGTGTCATTTTGGGTCATTGGTTGAACATTTAAGTCGTTTTCGTCCTCCCTAGGCTTATTCTAATCCAATTTGGTTTTTTAACCAATCTTGTGCATCCAATAAGTGATTTTGTGTCATTGGTTGAAAATTTAGGTCATTTTCGTCCTCGCTAGGCATATTCTAATGTAATTAGGGTATTTAACCAATCTTGTGCATTTAATATGTGATTTTGTGTCATTTTGGGTCATTGGTTGAACATTTAAGTCATTTTCGTCCTCCCTAGGCTTATTCTAATCCAATTAGGGTTTTTAACCAATCTTGTGCATCCAATATGTGATTTTGTGTTCTTGGTTGCACATTTAGGTGATTTTCGTCCTCGCTAGGCTTATTATAGTCCAATTAGGGTTTTTAACCAATCTTGTGCATCCAATAAGTGATTTTGTGTCATTGGTTGAACATTTAGGTCATTTTCGTCCTCGCTAGACTTATTCTAATCTAATTAGGGTTTTTAACCAATCTTGTGCATCCAATAAGTGATTTTGTGTCATTGGTTGAACATTTAGGTCATTTTCGTCCTCCCTAGGCTTATTCTAATCCAATTAGGTTTTTTAACCAATCTTGTGCATCCAATAAGTGATTTTGTTTCATTGGTTGAACATTTAGGTTATTTTCGTCTTCGCTAGGCTTATTCTAATCCAATTAGGGTTTTTAACCAATCTTGTGCATCCAATATGTTATTTTGTGTCATTTTGGGTCATTGGTTGAACATTTAGGTCATTTTCGTCCTCCTTAGGCTTATTCTAATCCAATTAGGGTTTTTAACCATTCTTGTGCATCCAATATGTGATTTTGTGTTCTTGGTTCCACATTTAGGTCATTTTCGTCCTCGCTAGGCTTATTCTAATCCAATTAGGGTTTTTAACCAATCTTGTGCATCCAATAAGTGATTTTGTGTCATTGGTTGAACATTTAGGTCATTTTCGTCCTCCCTAGGCTTATTCTAATCCAATTAGGTTTTTTAACCAATCTTGTGCATCCAATAAGTGATTTTGCGTCATTGGTTGCACATTTCGGTGATTTTTGTCCTCCCTAAGCTTATTCAAATCCAAGTAGGGTTTTTTTACCAATCTTGTGCATCCAATATGTGATTTGGTGTCATTTTGTGTCATTGGTTGAACATTTAGGTCATTTTCGTCCTCGCTAAGCTTATTTTAATCCAATTAGGGTTCTTAACCAATCTTTTGCATATAATAAGTGATTTTGTGTCATTGGTTGTACATTTAGGTCATTTTCGTCCTCGCTAGGCTTATTCTAATCCAATTAGGGTTTTTAACCAATCTTGTGCATTTAATATGTGATTTTGTGTCATCTTGGGTCATTGGTTGAACAGTTAAGTCGTTTTCGTCCTCCCTAGGCTTTTTCTAATCCAATTAGGGTTTTTAACCAATCTTGTGCATCCAATAAGTGATTTTGTGTCATTGGTTGCACATTTAGGTCATTTTCGTCCTCCCTAAGCTTATTCTAATCCAAGTAGGGTTTTTTACCAATCTTGTGCATCCAATATGTGATTTGGTGTCATTTTGTGTCATTGGTTGAACATTTAGGTCATTTTTGTCCTCCCTAAGCTTATTCTAATCCAATTAGGTTTTTTAACCAATCTTGTGCATTCAATAAGTGATTTAGTGTCATTGGTTGCACATTTAGGTCATTTTCGTCCTCCCTAGGCTTATTCTAATCCAATTAGGGTTTTTAAACAATCTTGTGCATTTAATATGTAATTTTGTGTCATTTTGGGTCATTGGTTGAACATTTAAGTCGTTTTCGTCCTCCCTAGGCTTATTCTAATCCAATTAGGTTTTTTAACCAATCTTGTGCATCCAATAAGTGATTTTGTGTCATTGGTTGAAAATTTAGATCATTTTCGTCCTCGCTAGGCATATTCTAATGTAATTAGGGTATTTAACCAATCTTGTGCATTTAATATGTGATTTTGTGTCATTTTGGGTCATTGGTTGAACATTTAAGTCATTTTCGTCCTCCCTAGGCTTATTCTAATCCAATTAGGGTTTTTAACCAATCTTGTGCATCCAATATGTGATTTTGTGTTCTTGGTTGCACATTTAGGTCATTTTCGTCCTCGCTAGGCTTATTATAATCCAATTAGGGTTTTTAACCAATCTTGTGCATCCAATAAGTGATTTTGTGTCATTGGTTGAACATTTAGGTAATTTTCGTCCTCGCTAGGCTTATTCTAATCCAATTAGGGTTTTTAACCAATCTTGTGCATCCAATAAGTGATTTTGTGTCTTTGGTTGAACATTTAGGTCATTTTCGTCCGCGCTAGGCTTATTCTAATCCAATTAGGGTTTTTAACCAATCTTGTGCATTTAATATGTGATTTTGTGTCATTTTGGGTCATTGGTTGAACATTTAAGTCATTTTCGTCCTCCCTAGGCTTATTCTAATCCAATTAGGGTTTTTAACCAATCTTGTGCATCCAATAAGTGATTTTGTGTCATTGGTTGCACATTTAGGTCATTTTCGTCCTCCCTAAGCTTATTCTAATCCAAGTAGGGTTTTTTACCAATCTTGTGCATCCAATATGTGATTTGGTGTCATTTTGTGTCATTGGTTCAACATTTAAGTCATTTTCGTCCTCCCTAGGCTTATTCTAATCCAATTAGGGTTTTTAACCAATCTTGTGCAGCCAATAAGTGATTTTGTGTCATTGGTTGAAAATTTAGGTCATTTTCGTCCTCGCTAGGCATATTCTAATGTAATTAGGGTATTTAACCAATCTTGTGCATTTAATATGTGATTTTGTGTCATTTTGGGTCATTGGTTGAACATTTAAGTCATTTTCGTCCTCCCTAGGCTTATTCTAATCCAATTAGGGTTTTTAACCAATCTTGTGCATCCAATATGTGATTTTGTGTTCTTGGTTGAACATTTAAGTCATTTTTGTCCTCCCTAGGCTTATTCTAATCAAATTAGGGTTTTTAACCAATCTTGTGCATCCAATATGTGATTTTGTGTCATTGGTTGAACATTTAGGTCATTTTCGTCCTCCCTAAGCTTATTCTAATCCAATTAGGTTTTTTAACCAATCTTGTGCATCCAATAAGTGATTTTGTGTCATTGGTTGAACATTTAGGTCATTTTCGTCCTCGCTAGGCTTATTCTAATCCAATTAGGGTATTTAACCAATCTTGTGCATTTAATATGTGATTTTGTGTCATTTTGGGTCATTGGTTGAACATTTAAGTCATTTTCGTCCTCCCTAGGCTTATTCTAATCCAATTAGGGTTTTTAACCAATCTTGTGCATCCAATATGTGATTTTGTGTTCTTGGTTGCACATTTAGGTGATTTTCGTCCTCGCTAGGCTTATTATCATCCAATTAGGGTTTTTAACCAATCTTGTGCATCCAATAAGTGATTTTGTGTCATTGGTTGAACATTTAGGTCATTTTCGTCCTCGCTAGGCTTATTCTAATCTAATTAGGGTTTTTAACCAATCTTGTGCATCCAATAAGTGATTTTGTGTCATTGGTTGAACATTTAGGTCATTTTCGTCCTCCCTAGGCTTATTCTAATCCAATTAGGTTTTTTAACCAATCTTGTGCATCCAATAAGTGATTTTGTGTCATTGGTTGAACATTTAAGTCATTTTCGTCCTCCCTAGGCTTATTCTAATCCAATTAGGGTTTTTAACCAATCTTGTGCATCCAATAAGTGATTTTGTGTCATTGGTTGCACATTTAGGTCATTTACGTCCTCCCTAAGCTTATTCTAATCCAAGTAGGGTTTTTTACCAATCTTGTGCATCCAATATGTGATTTGGTGTCATTTTGTGTCATTGGTTGAACATTTAAGTCATTTTCGTTCTCCCTAGGCTTATTCTAATCCAATTAGGGTTTTTAACCAATCTTGTGCATCCAATAAGTGATTTTGCGTCATTGGTTGCACATTTAGGTGATTTTTGTCCTCCCTAAGCTTATTCAAATCCAAGTAGGGTTTTTTTACCAATCTTGTGCATCCAATATGTGATTTGGTGTCATTTTGTGTCATTGGTTGAACATTTAGGTCATTTTCGTCCTCGCTAAGCTTATTTTAATCCAATTAGGGTTCTTAACCAATCTTTTGCATATAATAAGTGATTTTGTGTCATTGGTTGAACATTTAGGTCATTTTCGTCCTCGCTAGGCTTATTCTAATCCAATTAGGGTTTTTAACCAATCTTGTGCATTTAATATGTGATTTTGTGTCATCTTAGGTCATTGGTTGAACAGTTAAGTCGTTTTCGTCCTCCCTAGGCTTATTCTAACCCAATTAGGTTTTTTAACAAATCTTGTGCATCCAATAAGTGATTTTGTGTCATTGGTTGAACATTTAGGTCATTTTCGTCCTCGCTAGGCATATTCTAATCCAATTAGGGTTTTTAACAAATCTTGTGCATTTAATATGTGATTTTGTGTCATTTTGGGTCATTGGTTAAACATTTAAATCATTTTCGTCCTCCCTAGGCTTATTCTAATCCAATTAGGGTTTTATCCAATCTTGTGCATCCAATAAGTGATTTTGTGTCATTGGTTGCACATTTAGGTGATTTTTGTCCTCCCTAAGCTTATTCTAATCCAAGTAGGGTTTTTACCAATCTTGTGCATCGAATATGTGATTTGGTGTCATTTTGTGTCATTGGTTGAACATTTAGGTCATTTTCGTCCTCCCTAAGCTTATTCTAATCCAATTAGGTTTTTTAACCAATCTTGTGCATCCAATAAGTGATTTTGTGTCATTGGTTGAACATTTAGGTCATTTTCGTCCTCGCTAGGCTTATTCTAATCCAATTAGGGTTTTTAACCAATCTTGTGCATTTAATATGTGATTTGTGTCATTTTGGGACATTGGTTGAACATTTAAGTCATTTTCGTCCTCCCTAGGCTTATTCTAATCCAATTAGGGTTTTTAACCAATCTTGTGCATCCAATAAGTGATTTTGTGTCATTGGTTGCACATTTAGGTCATTTTCGTCCTCCCTAAGCTTATTCTAATCCAAGTAGGGTTTTTTACCAATCTTGTGCATCCAATATGTGATTTGGTGTCATTTTGTGTCATTGGTTGAACATTTAAGTCATTTTCGTTCTCCCTAGGCTTATTCTAATCCAATTAGGGTTTTTAACCAATCTTGTGCATCCAATAAGTGATTTTGCGTCATTGGTTGCACATTTAGGTGATTTTTGCCCTCCCTAAGCTTATTCAAATCCAAGTAGGGTTTTTTTACCAATCTTGTGCATCCAATATGTGATTTGGTGTCATTTTGTGTCATTGGTTGAACATTTAGGTCATTTTCGTCCTCGCTAAGCTTATTTTAATCCAATTAGGGTTCTTAACCAATCTTTTGCATATAATAAGTGATTTTGTGTCATTGGTTGAACATTTAGGTCATTTTCGTCCTCGCTAGGCTTATTCTAATCCAATTAGGGTTTTTAACCAATCTTGTGCATTTAATATGTGATTTTGTGTCATTTTGGGTCATTGGTTGAACATTTAAGTCATTTTCGTCCTCCCTAGGCTTATTCTAATCCAATTAGGGTTTTTAACGAATCTTGTGCATCCAATAAGTGATTTTGTGTCATTGGTTGCACATTTAGGTGATTTTCGTCCTCCCTAAGCTTATTCTAATCCAAGTAGGGTTTTTTACCAATCTTGTGCATCCAATATGTGATTTGGTGTCATTTTGTGTCATTGGTTGAACATTTAGGTCATTTTCGTCCTCCCTAAGCTTATTCTAATCCAATTAGGGTTCTTAACCAATCTTTTGCATATAATAAGTGATTTTGTGTCATTGGTTGAACATTTAGGTCATTTTCGTCCTCGCTAGGCTTATTCTAATCCAATTAGGGATTTTAACCAATCTTGTGCATTCAATAAGTGATTTTGTGTCATTGGTTGAACATTTAGGTTATTTTCGTCCTCGCTAGGCATATTCTAATCCAATTAGGGTTTTTAACTAATCTTGTGCATTTAATATGTGATTTTGTGTCATTTTGGGTCATTGGTTGAACATTTAAGTCATTTTCGTCCTCCCTAGGATTATTCTAATCCAATTAGGGTTTTTAACCAATCTTGTGCATCCAATAAGTGATTTTGTGTCATTGGTTGAACATTTAGGTCATTTTCGTCCACGCTAGGCTTATTCTAATCCAATTAGGGTTTTTAACCAATCTTGTGCATTTAATATGTGATTTTGTGTCATTTTGGGTCATTGGTTGAACATTTAAGTCATTTTCGTCCTCCCTAGGCTTATTCTAATCCAATTAGGGTTTTTAACCAATCTTGTGCATCCAATAAGTGATTTTGTGTCATTGGTTGCACATTTAGGTGATTTTCGTCCTCCCTAAGCTTATTCTAATCGAAGTAGGGTTTTTTACCAATCATGTGCATCCAATATGTGATTTGGTGTCATTTTGTGTCATTGGTTGAACATTTAGGTCATTTTCGTCCTCCCTCAGCTTATTCTAATCCAATTCGGGTTCTTAACCAATCTTTTGTATATAATAAGTGATTTTGTGTCATTGGTTGAACATTTAGGTCATTTTCGTCCTCGCTAGGCTTATTCTAATCCAATTAGGGTTTTTAACCAATCTTGTGCATTTAATATGTGATTTTGTGTCATTTTGGGTCATTGGTTGAACATTTAAGTCATTTTCGTCCTCCCTAGGCTTATTCTAATCCAATTAGGGTTTTTAACCAATCTTGTGCATCCAATATGTGATTTTGTGTTCTTGGTTGCTTATTTAGGTCATTTTCGTCCTCGCTAGGCTTATTATAATCCAATTTGGGTTTTAAACCAATCTTGTGCATCCAATAAGTAATTTTGTGTCATTGGTTTAACATTTAGGTCATTTTCGTCCTCTCTAAGCTTATTCTAATCCAATTAGGTTTTTTAACCAATCTTGTGCATCCAATAAGTGATTTTGTGTCATTGGTTGAACATTTAGGTCATTTTCGTCCTCGCTAGGCTTATTCTAATCCAATTAGGGTTTTTAACCAATCTTGTGCATTTAATATGTGATTTTGTGTCATTTTGGGTCATTGGTTGAACATTTAAGTCATTTTCGTCCTCCCTAGGCCTATTCTAATCCAATTAGGGTTTTTCACCAATCTTGTGCATCCAATACGTGATTTTGTGTTCTTGGTTGCACATTTAGGTCCTTTTCGTCCTCGCTAGGCTTATTATAATCCAATTAGGGTTTTTAACCAATCTTGTGCATCCAATAAGTGATTTTATGTCATTGGTTGAACATTTAGGTCATTTTCGTCCTCGCTAGGCTTATTCTAATCCAATTAGGGTTTTTAACCAATCTTGTGCATTTAATATGTGATTTTGTGTCATTTTGGGTCATTGGTTGAACATTTAAGTCATTTTCGTCCTCCCTAGGCTTATTCTAATCGAATTAGGGTTTTTAACCAATCTTGTGCATCCAATATGTGATTTTGTGTCATTGGTTGAACATTTAGGTCATTTTCGTCCTCCCTAGGCTTATTCTAATCCAATTAGGTTTTTTAACCAATCTTGTGCATCCAATAAGTGATTTTGTGTCATTGGTTGAACATTTAAGTCATTTTCGTCCTCCCTAGGCTTATTCTAATCCAATTAGGGTTTTTAACCAATCTTGTGCATCCAATATGTGATTTTGTGTTCTTGGTTGCACATTTAGGTCATTTTCGTCCTCGCTAGGCTTATTCTAATCCAATTAGGGTTTTTAACCAATCTTGTGCATCCAATAAGTGATTTTGTGTCATTGGTTGAACATTAAGGTAATTTTCGTCCTCGTTAGGCTTATTCTAATCCAATTAGGGTTTTTAACCAATCTTGTGCATCCAATAAGTGATTTTGTGTCATTGGTTGAACATTTAGGTCATTTTCGTCCTCCCTAGGCTTATTCTAATCCAATTAGGTTTTTTAACCAATCTTGTGCATCCAATAAGTGATTTTGCGTCATTGGTTGCACATTTCGGTGATTTTTGTCCTCCCTAAGCTTATTCAAATCCAAGTAGGGTTTTTTTACCAATCTTGTGCATCCAATATGTGATTTGGTGTCATTTTGTGTCATTGGTTGAACATTTAGGTCATTTTCGTCCTCGCTAAGCTTATTTTAATCCAATTAGGGTTCTTAACCAATCTTTTGCATATAATAAGTGATTTTGTGTCATTGGTTGTACATTTAGGTCATTTTCGTCCTCGCTAGGCTTATTCTAATCCAATTAGGGTTTTTAACCAATCTTGTGCATTTAATATGTGATTTTGTGTCATCTTGGGTCATTGGTTGAACAGTTAAGTCGTTTTCGTCCTCCCTAGGCTTTTTCTAATCCAATTAGGGTTTTTAACCAATCTTGTGCATCCAATAAGTGATTTTGTGTCATTGGTTGCACATTTAGGTCATTTTCGTCCTCCCTAAGCTTATTCTAATCCAAGTAGGGTTTTTTACCAATCTTGTGCATCCAATATGTGATTTGGTGTCATTTTGTGTCATTGGTTGAACATTTAAGTCATTTTCGTCCTCCCTAGGCTTATTCTAATCCAATTAGGTTTTTTAACCAATCTTGTGCATTCAATAAGTGATTTAGTGTCATTGGTTGCACATTTAGGTCATTTTCGTCCTCCCTAGGCTTATTCTAATCCAATTAGGGTTTTTAAACAATCTTGTGCATTTAATATGTAATTTTGTGTCATTTTGGGTCATTGGTTGAACATTTAAGTCGTTTTCGTCCTCCCTAGGCTTATTCTAATCCAATTAGGTTTTTTAACCAATCTTGTGCATCCAATAAGTGATTTTGTGTCATTGGTTGAAAATTTAGATCATTTTCGTCCTCGCTAGGCATATTCTAATGTAACTAGGGTTTTTAACCAATCTTGTGCATTTAATATGTGATTTTGTGTCATTTTGGGTCATTGGTTGAACATTTAAGTCATTTTCGTCCTCCCTAGGCTTATTCTAATCCAATTAGGGTTTTTAACCAATCTTGTGCATCCAATATGTGATTTTGTGTTCTTGGTTGCACATTTAGGTCATTTTCGTCCTCGCTAGGCTTATTATAATCCAATTAGGGTTTTTAACCAATCTTGTGCATCCAATAAGTGATTTTGTGTCATTGGTTGAACATTTAGGTAATTTTCGTCCTCGCTAGGCTTATTCTAATCCAATTAGGGTTTTTAACCAATCTTGTGCATCCAATAAGTGATTTTGTGTCTTTGGTTGAACATTTAGGTCATTTTCGTCCGCGCTAGGCTTATTCTAATCCAATTAGGGTTTTTAACCAATCTTGTGCATTTAATATGTGATTTTGTGTCATTTTGGGTCATTGGTTGAACATTTAAGTCATTTTCGTCCTCCCTAGGCTTATTCTAATCCAATTAGGGTTTTTAACCAATCTTGTGCATCCAATAAGTGATTTTGTGTCATTGGTTGCACATTTAGGTCATTTTCGTCCTCCCTAAGCTTATTCTAATCCAAGTAGGGTTTTTTACCAATCTTGTGCATCCAATATGTGATTTGGTGTCATTTTGTGTCATTGGTTCAACATTTAAGTCATTTTCGTCCTCCCTAGGCTTATTCTAATCCAATTAGGGTTTTTAACCAATCTTGTGCAGCCAATAAGTGATTTTGTGTCATTGGTTGAAAATTTAGGTCATTTTCGTCCTCGCTAGGCATATTCTAATGTAATTAGGGTATTTAACCAATCTTGTGCATTTAATATGTGATTTTGTGTCATTTTGGGTCATTGGTTGAACATTTAAGTCATTTTCGTCCTCCCTAGGCTTATTCTAATCCAATTAGGGTTTTTAACCAATCTTGTGCATCCAATATGTGATTTTGTGTTCTTGGTTGCACATTCAGGTCATTTTCGTCCTCGCTAGGCTTATTCTAATCCAATTAGGGTTTTTAACCAATCTTGTGCATCCAATAAGTGATTTTGTGTCATTGGTTGAACATTAAGGTAATTTTCGTCCTCGCTAGGCTTATTCTAATCCAATTAGGGTTTTTAACCAATCTTGTGCATCCAATAAGTGATTTTGTGTCATTGGTTGAACATTTAGGTCATTTTCGTCCTCCCTAGGCTTATTCTAATCCAATTAGGTTTTTTAACCAATCTTGTGCATCCAATAAGTGATTTTGTGTCATTGGTTGAACATTTAAGTCATTTTCGTCCTCGCTAGGCTTATTCTAATCCAATTAGGGTGTTTAACCAATCTTGTGCATTTAATATGTGATTTTGTGTCATTTTGGGTCATTGGTTGAACATTTAAGTCATTTTCGTCCTCCCTAGGCTTATTCTAATCCAATTAGGGTTTTTAACCAATCTTGTGCATCCAATAAGTGATTTTGTGTCATTGGTTGCATATTTAGGTCATTTTTGTCCTCCCTAAGCTTATTCTAATCCAAGTAGGGTTTTTTACCAATCTTGTGCATCCAATATGTGATTTGGTGTCATTTTGTGTCATTGGTTGAACATTTAGGTCATTTTCGTCCTCTCTAAGCTTATTCTAATCCAATTAGGTTTTTTAACCAATCTTGTGCATCCAATAAGTGATTTTGTGTCATTGGTTGAACATTTAGGTCATTTTCGTCCTCGCTAGGCTTATTCTAATCCAATTAGGGTTTTTAACCAATCTTGTGCATTTAATATGTGATTTTGTGTCATTTTGGGTCATTGCTTGAACATTTAAGTCATTTTCGTCCTCCCTAGGCTTATTCTAATCCAATTAGGGTTTTTAACCAATCTTGTGCATCCAATATGTGATTTTGTGTTCTTGGTTGCACATTTAGGTCATTTTCGTCCTCGCTAGGCTTATTATAATCCAATTAGGGTTTTTAACCAATCTTGTGCATCCAATAAGTGATTTTGTGTCATTGGTTGCACATTTAGGTCATTTTCGTCCTCCCTAAGCTTATTCTAATCCAAGTAGGGTTTTTTACCAATCTTGTGCATCCAATATGTGATTTGGTGTCATTTTGTGTCATTGGTTGAACATTTAGGTCATTTTTGTCCTCCCTAAGCTTATTCTAATCCAATTAGGTTTTTTAACCAATCTTGTGCATTCAATAAGTGATTTAGTGTCATTGGTTGCACATTTAGGTCATTTTCGTCCTCCCTAGGCTTATTCTAATCCAATTAGGGTTTTTAAACAATCTTGTGCATTTAATATGTAATTTTGTGTCATTTTGGGTCATTGGTTGAACATTTAAGTCGTTTTCGTCCTCCCTAGGCTTATTCTAATCCAATTAGGTTTTTTAACCAATCTTGTGCATCCAATAAGTGATTTTGTGTCATTGGTTGAAAATTTAGATCATTTTCGTCCTCGCTAGGCATATTCTAATGTAATTAGGGTATTTAACCAATCTTGTGCATTTAATATGTGATTTTGTGTCATTTTGGGTCATTGGTTGAACATTTAAGTCATTTTCGTCCTCCCTAGGCTTATTCTAATCCAATTAGGGTTTTTAACCAATCTTGTGCATCCAATATGTGATTTTGTGTTCTTGGTTGCACATTTAGGTCATTTTCGTCCTCGCTAGGCTTATTATAATCCAATTAGGGTTTTTAACCAATCTTGTGCATCCAATAAGTGATTTTGTGTCATTGGTTGAACATTTAGGTAATTTTCGTCCTCGCTAGGCTTATTCTAATCCAATTAGGGTTTTTAACCAATCTTGTGCATCCAATAAGTGATTTTGTGTCTTTGGTTGAACATTTAGGTCATTTTCGTCCGCGCTAGGCTTATTCTAATCCAATTAGGGTTTTTAACCAATCTTGTGCATTTAATATGTGATTTTGTGTCATTTTGGGTCATTGGTTGAACATTTAAGTCATTTTCGTCCTCCCTAGGCTTATTCTAATCCAATTAGGGTTTTTAACCAATCTTGTGCATCCAATAAGTGATTTTGTGTCATTGGTTGCACATTTAGGTCATTTTCGTCCTCCCTAAGCTTATTCTAATCCAAGTAGGGTTTTTTACCAATCTTGTGCATCCAATATGTGATTTGGTGTCATTTTGTGTCATTGGTTGAACATTTAAGTCATTTTCGTCCTCCCTAGGCTTATTCTAATCCAATTAGGGTTTTTAACCAATCTTGTGCATCCAATAAGTGATTTTGCGTCATTGGTTGCACATTTAGGTGATTTTTGTCCTCCCTAAGCTTATTCAAATCCAAGTAGGGTTTTTTTACCAATCTTGTGCATCCAATATGTGATTTGGTGTCATTTTGTGTCATTGGTTGAACATTTAGGTCATTTTCGTCCTCGCTAAGCTTATTTTAATCCAATTAGGGTTCTTAACCAATCTTTTGCATATAATAAGTGATTTTGTGTCAATGGTTGAACATTTAGGTCATTTTCGTCCTCGCTAGGCTTATTCTAATCCAATTAGGGTTTTTAACCAATCTTGTGCATTTAATATGTGATTTTGTGTCATCTTAGGTCATTGGTTGAACAGTTAAGTCGTTTTCGTCCTCCCTAGGCTTATTCTAACTCAATTAGGTTTTTTAACAAATCTTGTGCATCCAATAAGTGATTTTGTGTCATTGGTTGAACATTTAGGTCATTTTCGTCCTCGCTAGGCATATTCTAATCCAATTAGGGTTTTTAACAAATCTTGTGCATTTAATATGTGATTTTGTGTCATTTTGGGTCATTGGTTAAACATTTAAATCATTTTCGTCCTCCCTAGGCTTATTCTAATCCAATTAGGGTTTTATCCAATCTTGTGCATCCAATAAGTGATTTTGTGTCATTGGTTGCACATTTAGGTCATTTTCGTCCTCCCTAAGCTTATTCTAATCCAAGTAGGGTTTTTTACCAATCTTGTGCATCCAATATGTGATTTGGTGTCATTTTGTGTCATTGGTTGAACATTTAGGTCATTTTCGTCCTCCCTAAGCTTATTCTAATCCAATTAGGGTTTTTAACCAATCTTGTGCATCCAATAAGTGATTTTGTGTCATTGGTTGCACATTTAGGTGATTTTTGTCCTCCCTAAGCTTATTTTAATCCAAGTAGGGTTTTTTACCAATCTTGTGCATCCAATATGTGATTTGGTGTCATTTTGTGTCATTGGTTGAACATTTAGGTCATTTTCGTCTTCCCTAGGCTTATTCTAATCCAATTAGGTTTTTTAACCAATCTTGTGCATCCAATAAGTGATTTTGTGTCATTGGTTGAACATTAAGGTAATTTTCGTCCTCGCTAGGCTTATTCTAATCCAATTAGGGTTTTTAACCAATCTTTTGCATCCAATAAGTGATTTTGTGTCATTGGTTGAACATTTAGGTCATTTTCGTCTTCCCTAGGCTTATTCTAATCCAATTAGGTTTTTTAACCAATCTTGTGCATCCAATAAGTGATTTTGTGTCATTGGTTGAACATTTAGGTCATTTTCGTCCTCGCTAGGCTTATTCTAATCCAATTAGGGTTTTTAACCAATCTTGTGCATTTAATATGTGATTTTGTGTCATTTTGGGTCATTGGTTGAACATTTAGGTCATTTTCGTCCTCCCTAAGCTTATTCTAATCCAATTAGGTTTTTTTAACCCATCTTGTGCATCCAATAAGTGACTTTTCGTCATTGGTTGAACATTTAGGTCATTTTCTTCCTCGCTAGGCTTATTCTAATCCAAGTAGGGTTTTTTACCAATCTTGTGCATCCAATATGTGATTTGATGTCATTTTGTGTCATTGGTTGAACATTTAGGTCATTTTCGTCCTCCCTGATCTTATTCTAATCCAATTCTGGTTCTTAACCAATCTTTTGCATATAATAAGTGATTTTGTGTCATTGGTTGAACATTTAGGTCATTTTCGTCCTCGCTAGGCTTATTCTAATCCAATTAGGGTTTTTAACCAATCTTTTGCATTTAATATGTGATTTTGTGTCATTTTGGGTTATTGGTTGAACATTTAAGTCATTTTCGTCCTCCCTTGGCTTATTCTAATCAAATAAGGGTTTTTAACAAATCTTGTGCATCCAATATGTGATTTTGTGTTCTTGGTTGCACATTTAGGTCATTTTCGTCCTCGCTAGGCATATTCTAATCCAATTATGGTTTTTAACCAATCTTGTGCATTTAATATGTGATTTTGTGTCATTTTGGGTCATTGGTTGAACATTTAAGTCATTTTCGTCCTCCCTAGGCTTATTCTAATCCAATTAGGGTTTTTAACCAATCTTGTGCATCCAATAAGTGATTTTGTGTCATTGGTTGAACATTTAGGTCATTTTCGTCCTCCCTAGGCTTATTCTAATCCAATTAGGGTTTTTAAACAATCTTGTGCATTAAATATGTAATTTTGTGTCATTTTGGGTCATTGGTTGAACATTTAAGTCGTTTTCGTCCTCCCTAGGCTTATTCTAATCCAATTAGGTTTTTTAACCAATCTTGTGCATCCAATAAGTGATTTTGTGTCATTGGTTGAAAATTTAGATCATTTTCGTCCTCGCTAGGCATATTCTAATGTAATTAGGGTTTTTAACCAATCTTGTGCATTTAATATGTGATTTTGTGTCATTTTGGGTCATTGGTTGAACATTTAAGTCATTTTCGTCCTCCCTAGGCTTATTCTAATCCAATTAGGGTTTTTAACCAATCTTGTGCATCCAATATGTGATTTTGTGTTCTTGGTTGCACATTTAGGTCATTTTCGTCCTCGCTAGGCTTATTATAATCCAATTAGGGTTTTTAACCAATCTTGTGCATCCAATAAGTGATTTTGTGTCATTGGTTGAATATTTAGGTCATTTTCGTCCTCGCTAGGCTTATTCTAATCCAATTAGGGTTTTTAACCAATCTTGTGCATTTAATATGTGATTTTGTGTCATTTTGGGTCATTGGTTGAACATTTAAGTCATTTTCGTCCTCCCTAGGCTTATTCTAATCCAATTAGGGTTTTTAACCAATCTTGTGCATCCAATATGTGATTTTATGTTCCTTGTTGCACATTTAGGTCATTTTCGTTCTCGCTAGGTTTATTATAATCCAATTAGGGTTTTTAACCAATCTTGTGCATCCAATAAGTGATTTTGTGTCATTGGTTGAACATTTAGGTCATTTTCGTCCTCCCTAGGCTTATTCTAATCCAATTAGGTTTTTTAACCAATCTTGTGCATCCAATAAGTGATTTTGTGTCATTGGTTGAAAATTTAGGTCATTTTCGTCCTCGCTAGGCTTATTCTAATCCAATTAGGGTTTTTAACCAATCTTGTGCATTTAGTATGTGATTTTGTTTCATTTTGGGTCATTGGTTGAACATTTAAGTCATTTTCGTCCTCCCTAGGCTTATTCTAATCCAATTAGGGTTTTTAACCAATCTTGTGCATCCAATATGTGATTTTGTGTCTTGGTTGCACATTTAGGTCATTTTCGTCCTCGCTAGGCTTATTATAATCAAATTAGGGTTTTTAACCAATCTTGTGCATCCAATAAGTGATTTTGTGTCATTGGTTGAACATTTAGGTCATTTTCGTCCTCGCTAGGCTTATTCTAATCCAATTAGGGTTTTTACCAAATCTTGTGCATCCAATAAGTGATTTTGTGTCATTGGTTGAACATTTAGGTCATTTTCGTCCTCCCTAGGCTTATTCTAATCCAATTAGGGTTTTTAACCAATCTTGTGCATCCAATATGTGATTTTGTGTTCTTGGTTGCACATTTAGGTCATTTTCGTCCTCGCTAGGCTTATTCTAATCCAATTAGGGTTTTTAACCAATCTTGTGCATCCAATATGTGATTTTGTGTCATTGGTTGAACATTTAGGTCATTTTCGTCCTCCCTAGCCTTATTCTAATCTAATTAGGGTTTTTAACCAATCTTGTGCATCCAATATGTGATTTTGTGTCATTTTGTGTCATTGGTTGAACATTTAGGTCATTTTCGTCCTCCCTAGGCTTATTCTAATCCAATTAGGGTTTTTAACCAATCTTGTGCATCCAATATGTGATTTTGTGTCATTGATTGAACATTTAGGTCTTTTTCGTCCTCCCTATGCTTATTCTAATCCAGTTAGGGTTTTTAACCAATCTTGTGCATCCAATATGTGATTTTGTGTCATTTTGTGTCATTGGTTGAACATTTAGGTCATTTTCGTCCTCCCTAGGCTTATTCTAATCCAATTAGGGTTTTTAACCAATCTTGTGCACATAATAAGTGATTTTATTTCATTGGTAACCCAATTAGGTCATTTTCGTCCTCGCTAGGCTTATTCTAATCCAATTAGAGTTTTTAACCAATCTTGTGCATCCAATATGTGATTTTGTGTCATTTTGTGTCATTGGTTGAACATTTAGGTCATTTTCGTCCTCCCTAGGCTTATTCTAATCCAATTAGGGTTTTTAACCAATCTTGTGCATCCAATATGTGATTTTGTGTCATTTTGTGTCATTGGTTGAACATTTAGGTCATTTTCGTCCTCCCTAGGCTTATTCTAATCCAATTAGGGTTTTTAACCAATCTTGTGCATATGATAAGTGATTTTATGTCATTGGTAATCCAATTAGGTCATTTTCGTCCTCCCTAGGCTTATTACAATCCAATTAGGGTTTTTAACCAATCTTGTGCATCCAATATGTGATTTTGTGTCATTTTGTGTCATTGGTTGAACATTTAGGTCATTTTCGTCCTCCCTAGGCTTATTCTAATCCAATTAGGGTTTTTAACCAATCTTGTGCATCCAATATGTGATTTTGTGTCATTATGTGTCATTGGTTGAACATTTAGGTCATTTTGGTCCTCCCTAGGCATATTCTAATCCAATTAGGGTTTTTAACCAATCTTGTGCATCCAATATGTGATTTTGTGTCATTTTGTGTCATTGGTTGAACATTTAGGTCATTTTCGTCCTCCCTAGGCTTATTCTAATCCAATTAGGGTTTTTAACCAATCTTGTGCATCCAATATGTGATTTTGTGTCATTTTGTGTCCTTGGTTGAACATTTCAGTCATTTTCGTCCTCCCTAGGCTTATTCTAATCCAATTACGGTTTTTAACAAATCTTGTGCATCCAATATGTGATTTTGTGTAATTGGTTGAACATTTAGGTCATTTTCGTCGTCCCTAGGCTTATTCTAATCCAATTAGGGTTTATAACCAATCTTGTGCATCCAATATGTGATTTTGTGTCATTGGTTGAACATTTAGGTCATTTTCGTCCTCCCTAGGGTTATTCTAATCCAATTAGTGTTTTTAACCAATCTTGTGCATCCAATATTTGATTTTGTGTCATTGGTTGAACATTTAGGTCATTTTCGTCCTCCCTAGGCTTATTCTAATCTAATTAGGGTTTTTAACTAATCTTGTGCATCCAATATGTGATTTTGTGTCATTTTGTGTCATTGGTTGAACATTTAGGTCATTTTCGTCCTCCTTAGGCATATTCTAATCCAATTATGGTTTTTAACCAATCTTGTGCATCCAATATGTGATTTTGTGTCATTTTGTGTCATTGGTTGAACATTTAGGTCATTTTCGTCCTCCCTAGGCTTATTCTAATCCAATTAGGGTTTTTAACCAATCTTGTGCATCCAATATGTGATTTTGTGTCATTTTGTGTCATTGGTTGAACATTTAGGTCATTTTCGTCCTCCCTAGGCTTATTCTAATCCATTTAGGGTTTTTAACCAATCTTGTGCATCCAATATGTGATTGTGTCATTGGTTGCACATTTAGGTGATTTTCGTCCTCCCTAAGCTTATTCTAATCGAAGTAGGGTTTTTTACCAATCTTATGCATCCAATATGTGATTTGGTGTCATTTTGTGTCATTGGTTGAACATTTAGGTCATTTTCGTCCACCCTCAGCTTATTCTAATCCAATTAGGGTTCTTAACCAATCTTTTACATATAATAAGTGATTTTGTTTCATTGGTTGAACATTTAGGTCATTTTCGTCTTCGCTAGGCTTATTCTAATCCAATTAGGGTTTTTAACCAATCTTGTGCATTTAATATGTGATTTTGTGTCATTTTGGGTCATTGGTTGAACATTTAAATCATTTTCGTCCTCCCTAGGCTTATTCTAATCCAATTAGGGTTTTTAACCAATCTTGTGCATCCAATAAGTGATTTTGTGTCATTGGTTGCACATTTAGGTCATTTTCGTCCTCCCTAAGCTTATTCTAATCCAAGTAGGGTTTTTTACCAATCTTGTGCATCCAATATGTGATTTGGTGTCATTTTGTGTCATTGGTTCAACATTTAAGTCATTTTCGTCCTCCCTAGGCTTATTCTAATCCAATTAGGGTTTTTAACCAATCTTGTGCATCCAATAAGTGATTTTGCGTCATTGGTTGCACATTTAGGTGATTTTTGTCCTCCCTAAGCTTATTCAAATCCAAGTTGGGTTTTTTTACCAATCTTGTGCATCCAATATGTGATTTGGTGTCATTTTGTGTCATTGGTTGAACATTTAGGTCATTTTCGTCCTCGCTAAGCTTATTTTAATCCAATTAGGGTTCTTAACCAATCTTTTACATATAATAAGTGATTTTGTGTCATTGGTTGAACATTTAGGTCATTTTCGTCCTCGCTAGGCTTATTCTAATCCAATTAGCGTTTTTAACCAATCTTGTGCATTTAATATGTGATTTTGTGTCATCTTGGGTCATTGGTTGAATAGTTAAGTCGTTTTCGTCCTCCCTAGGCTTTTTCTAATCCAATTAGGATTTTTAACCAATCTTGTGCATTCAATAAGTGATTTAGTGTCATTGGTTGCACATTTAGGTCATTTTCGTCCTCCCTAGGCTTATTCTAATCCAATTAGGGTTTTTAAACAATCTTGTGCATTTAATATGTAATTTTGTGTCATTTTGGGTCATTGGTTGAACATTTAAGTCGTTTTCGTCCTCCCTAGGCTTATTCTAATCCAATTAGGTTTTTTAACCAATCTTGTGCATCCAATAAGTGATTTTGTGTCATTGGTTGAAAATTTAGATCATTTTCGTCCTCGCTAGGCATATTCTAATGTAATTAGGGTATTTAACCAATCTTGTGCATTTAATATGTGATTTTGTGTCATTTTGGGTCATTGGTTGAACATTTAAGTCATTTTCGTCCTCCCTAGGCTTATTCTAATCCAATTAGGGTTTTTAACCAATCTTGTGCATCCAATATGTGATTTTGTGTTCTTGGTTGCACATTTAGGTCATTTTCGTCCTCGCTAGGCTTATAATAATCCAATTAGGGTTTTTCACCAATCTTGTGCATCCAATAAGTGATTTTGTGTCATTGGTTGAACATTAAGGTAATTTTCGTCCTCGTTAGACTTATTCTAATCCAATTAGGGTTTTTAACCAATCTTGTGCATCCAATAAGTGATTTTGTGTCATTGGTTGAACATTTAGGTCATTTTCGTCCTCCCTAGGCTTATTCTAATCCAATTAGGTTTTTTAACCAATCTTGTGCATCCAATAAGTGATTTTGTGTCATTGGTTGAACATTTAAGTCATTTTCGTCCTCCCTAGGCTTATTCTAATCCAATTAGGGTTTTTAACCAATCTTGTGCATCCAATAAGTGATTTTGTGTCATTGGTTGCACATTTAGGTGATTTTGTCCTCCCTAAGCTTATTCTTATCCAAGTAGGGTTTTTTACCAATCTTGTGCATCCAATAGGTTATTTGGTGTCATTTTGTGTCATTGGTTGAACATTTAGGTCATTTTCGTCCTCGCTAAGCTTATTTTAATCCAATTAAGGTTCTTAACCAATCTTTTGCATATAATAAGTGATTTTGTGTCATTGGTTGAACATTTAGGTCATTTTCGTCCTCGCTAGGCTTATTCTAATCCAATTAGGGTTTTTAACCAATCTTGGGCATTTAATATGTGATTTTGTGTCATTTTGGGTCATTGGTTGAACATTTAAGTCGTTTTCGTCCTCCCTAGGCTTATTCTAACCCAATTAGGTTTTTTAGCAAATCTTGTCCATCCAATAAGTGATTTTGTGTCATTGGTTGAACATTTAGGTCATTTTCGTCCTCGCTAGGCGTATTCTAATCCAATTAGGGTTTTTAACAAATCTTGTGCATTTAATATGTGATTTTGTGTCATTTTGGGTCATTGGTTGAACATTTAAGTCATTTTCGTCCTCCCTAGGCTTATTCTAATCCAATTAGGGTTTTAACCAATCTTGTGCATCCAATAAGTGATTTTGTGTCATTGGTTGCACATTTAGGTCATTTTCGTCCTCCCTAAGCTTATTCTAATCCAAGTAGGGTTTTTTACCAATCTTGTGCATCGAATATGTGATTTGGTGTCATTTTGTGTCATTGGTTGAACATTTAGGTCATTTTCGTCCTCCCTAAGCTTATTCTAATCCAATTAGGTTTTTTAACCAATCTTGTGCATCCAATAAGTGATTTTGTGTCATTGGTTGAAAATTTAGGTCATTTTCGTCCTCGCTAGGCTTATTCTAATCCAATTAGGGTTTTTAACCAATCTTGTGCATTTAATATGTGATTTTGTGTCATTTTGGGTCATTGGTTGAACATTTAAGTCATTTTCGTCCTCCCTAGGCTTATTCTAATCGAATTAGGGTTTTTAACCAATCTTGTGCATCTAATATGTGATTTTGTGTCATTTGTTGAACATTTAGGTCATTTTCGTCCTCCCTAGGCTTATTCTAATCCAATTAGGGTTTTTAACCAATCTTGTGCATCCAATATGTGATTTTGTGTCATTTTGTGTCATTGGTTGAACATTTAGGTCATTTTCGTCCTCCCTAGGCTTATTCTAATCCATTTAGGGTTTTTAACCAATCTTGTGCATCCAATATGTGATTGTGTCATTGGTTGCACATTTAGGTGATTATCGTCCTCCCTAAGCTTATTCTAATCGAAGTAGGGTTTTTTACCAATCTTATGCATCCAATATGTGATTTGGTGTCATTTTGTGTCATTGGTTGAACATTTAGGTCATTTTCGTCCACCCTCAGCTTATTCTAATCCAATTAGGGTTCTTAACCAATCTTTTACATATAATAAGTGATTTTGTTTCATTGGTTGAACATTTAGGTCATTTTCGTCTTCGCTAGGCTTATTCTAATCCAATTAGGGTTTTTAACCAATCTTGTGCATTTAATATGTGATTTTGTGTCATTTTGGGTCATTGGTTGAACATTTAAATCATTTTCGTCCTCCCTAGGCTTATTCTAATCCAATTAGGGTTTTTAACCAATCTTGTGCATCCAATATGTGATTTTTTGTCATTGGTTGAACATTTAGGTCATTTTCGTCCTCCCTAAGCTTATTCTAATCCAATTAGGTTTTTTAACCAATCTTGTGCATCCAATAAGTGATTTTGTGTCATTGGTTGAACATTTAGGTCATTTTCGTCCTCGCTAGGCTTATTCTAATCCAATTAGGTTTTTTAACTAATCTTGTGCATCCAATAAGTGATTTTGTGTCATTGGTTGAACATTTAGGTCATTTTCGTCCTCCCTAAGCTTATTCTAATCCAATTAGGTTTTTTAACCAATCTTGTGCATCCAATATGTGATTTTGTGTCATTGGTTGAACATTTAGGTCATTTTCGTCCTCGCTAGGCTTATTCTAATCCAATTAGGGTTTAAGCAATCTTGTGCATTTAATATGTGATTTTGTGTCATTTTGGGTCATTGGTTGAACATTTAAGTCATTTTCGTTCTCCCTAGGCTTATTCTAATCCAATTAGGGTTTTTAACCAATCTTGTGCATCCAATAAGTGATTTTGTGTCATTGGTTGAACATTTAGGTCGTTTCGTCCTCGCTAGGCTTATTCTAATCCAATTAGGGTTTTTAACCAATCTTGTGCATCCAATATGTGATTTGGTGTCATTTTGTGTTATTGGTTGAACATTTAGGTTATTTTCGTCCTCCCTAAGCTTATTCTAATCCAATTAGGGTTTTTAACCAATCTTGTGCATTTAATATGTGATTTTGTGTCATTTTGGGTCATTGGTTGAACATTTAAGTGATTTTCGTCCTCCGTAGGCTTATTCTAATCCAATTAGGGTTTTTAACCAATCTTGTGCATCCAAAAAGTGATTTTGTGTCATTGGTTGAACATTTAGGTCATTTTCGTCCTCCCTAGGCTTATTCTAATCCAATTAGGGTTTTTAAACAATCTTGTGCATTTAATATGTAATTTTGTGTCATTTTGGGTCATTGGTTGAACATTTAAGTCGTTTTCGTCCTCCCTAGGCTTATTCTAATCCAATTAGGTTTTTTAACCAATCTTGTGCATCCAATAAGTGATTTTGTGTCATTGGTTGCACATTTAGGTCATTTTCGTCCTCCCTAAGCTTATTCTAATCCAAGTAGGGTTTTTTACCAATCTTGTGCATCCAATATGTGATTTGGTGTCATTTTGTGTCATTGGTTGAACATTTAGGTCATTTTCGTCCTCGCTAGGCTTATTCTAATCCAATTAGGGTTTTTAACCAATCTTGTGCATTTAATATGTGATTTTGTGTCATTTTGGGTCATTGGTTGAACATTTAAGTCGTTTTCGTCCACCCTATGCTTATTCTAATCCAATTAGGTTTTTTAACCAATCTTGTGCATCCAATAAGTGATTTTGTGTCATTGGTTGAACATTTAGGTCATTTTCGTCCTCGCTAGGCATATTCTAATCCAATTAGGGTTTTTAACCAATCTTCTGCATTTCATATGTGATTTTGTGTCATTTTGGGTCATTGGTTGAACATTTAAGTCATTTTCGTCCTCCCTAGGGTTATTCTAATCCAATTAGGGTTTTTAACCAATCTTGTGCATCTAATAAGTGATTTTGTGTCATTGGTTGCACATTTAGGTCATTTTCGTCCTCCCTAAGCTTATTCTAATCCAAGTAGGGTTTTTTACCAATCTTGTGCATCCAATATGTGATTTGGTGTCATTTTGTGTCATTGGTTGAACATTTAGGTCATTTTCGTCCTCCCTAAGCTTATTTTAATCCAATTAGGTTTTTTAACCAATCTTGTGCATCCAATAAGTGATTTTGTGTCATTGGTTGAATATTTAGGTCATTTTCGTCCTCGCTAGGCTTATTCTAATCCAATTAGGGTTTTTAACCAATCTTGTGCATTTAATATGTGATTTTGTGTCATTTTGGGTCATTGGTTGAACATTTAAGTCATTTTCGTCCTCCCTAGGCTTATTCTAATCGAATTAGGGTTTTTAACCAATCTTGTGCATCTAATATGTGATTTTGTGGCATTTGTTGAACATTTAGGTCATTTTCGTCCTCCCTAGGCTTATTCTAATCCAATTAGGGTTTTTAACCAATCTTGTGCATCCAATATGTGATTTTGTGTCATTTTGTATCATTGGTTTAACATTTAGGTCATTTTCGTCCTCCCTAGGCTTATTCTAATCCATTTAGGGTTTTTAACCAATCTTGTGCATCCAATATGTGATTGTGTCATTGGTTGCACATTTAGGTGATTTTCGTCCTCCCTAAGCTTATTCTAATCGAAGTAGGGTTTTTTACCAATCTTATGCATCCAATATGTGATTTGGTGTCATTTTGTGTCATTGGTTGAACATTTAGGTCATTTTCGTCCACCCTCAGCTTATTCTAATCCAATTAGGGTTCTTAACCAATCTTTTACATATAATAAGTGATTTTGTTTCATTGGTTGAACATTTAGGTCATTTTCGTCTTCGCTAGGCTTATTCTAATCCAATTAGGGTTTTTAACCAATCTTGTGCATTTAATATGTGATTTTGTGTCATTTTGGGTCATTGGTTGAACATTTAAATCATTTTCGTCCTCCCTAGGCTTATTCTAATCCAATTAGGGTTTTTAACCAATCTTATGCATCCAGTATGTGATTTTTTGTCATTGGTTGAACATTTAGGTCATTTTCGTCCTCCCTAAGCTTATTCTAATCCAATTATGTTATTTAACCAATCTTGTGCATCCAATAAGTGATTTTGTGTCATTGGTTGAACATTTAGGTCATTTTCGTCCTCGCTAATTAGGGTTTTTAACCAATCTTGTGCATTTAATATGTGATTTTGTGTCATTTTGGGTCATTGGTTGAACATTTAAGTCATTTTCGTCCTCCCTAGGCTTATTCTAATCCAATTAGGGTTTTTAACCAATCTTGTGCATCCAATATGTGATTTTGTGTTCTTGGTTGCACATTTAGGTCATTTTCGTCCTCGCTAGGCTTATTATAATCCAATTAGGGTTTTTAACCAATCTTGTGCATCCAATAAGTGATTTTGTGTCATTGGTTTAACATTTAGGTCATTTTCGTCCTCTCTAAGCTTATTCTAATCCAATTAGGTTTTTTAACCAATCTTGTGCATCCAATAAGTGATTTTGTGTCATTGGTTGAACATTTAGGTCATTTTCGTCCTCGCTAGGCTTATTCTAATCCAATTAGGGTTTTTAACCAATCTTGTGCATCCAATAAGTGATTTTGTGTCATTGGTTGCACATTTAGGTCATTTTCGTCCTCCCTAAGCTTATTCTAATCCAAGTAGGGTTTTTTACCAATCTTGTGCATCCAATATGTGATTTGGTGTCATTTTGTGTCATTGGTTGAACATTTAGGTCATTTTCGTCCTCCCTAAGCTTATTCTAATCCAATTAGGGTTCTTAACCAATTTTTTGCATATAATAAGTGATTTTGTGTCATTGGTTGAACATTTAGGTCATTTTCGTCCTCGCTAGGCTTATTCTAATCCAATTAGGGTTTTTAACCAATCTTGTGCATTTAATATGTGATTTTGTGTCATTTTGGGTCATTGGTTGAACATTTAAGTCATTTTCGTCCTCCCTAGGCTTATTCTAATCCAATTAGGGTTTTTAACCAATCTTGTGCATCCAATATGTGATTTTGTGTTCTTGGTTGCTTATTTAGGTCATTTTCGTCCTCGCTAGGCTTATTATAATCCAATTTGGGTTTTAAACCAATCTTGTGCATCCAATAAGTAATTTTGTGTCATTGGTTTAACATTTAGGTCATTTTCGTCCTCTCTAAGCTTATTCTAATCCAATTAGGTTTTTTAACCAATCTTGTGCATCCAATAAGTGATTTTGTGTCATTGGTTGAACATTTAGGTCATTTTCGTCCTCGCTAGGCTTATTCTAATCCAATTAGGGTTTTTAACCAATCTTGTGCATTTAATATGTGATTTTGTGTCATTTTGGGTCATTGGTTGAACATTTAGGTCATTTTCGTCCTCCCTAAGCTTATTCTAATCCAATTAGGTTTTTTTAACCCATCTTGTGCATCCAATAAGTGACTTTTCGTCATTGGTTGAACATTTAGGTCATTTTCTTCCTCGCTAGGCTTATTCTAATCCAAGTAGGGTTTTTTACCAATCTTGTGCATCCAATATGTGATTTGATGTCATTTTGTGTCATTGGTTGAACATTTAGGTCATTTTCGTCCTCCCTGATCTTATTCTAATCCAATTCTGGTTCTTAACCAATCTTTTGCATATAATAAGTGATTTTGTGTCATTGGTTGAACATTTAGGTCATTTTCGTCCTCGCTAGGCTTATTCTAATCCAATTAGGGTTTTTAACCAATCTTGTGCATTTAATATGTGATTTTGTGTCATCTTGGGTCATTGGTTGAACAGTTAAGTCGTTTTCGTCCTCCCTAGGCTTTTTCTAATCCAATTAGGGTTTTTAACCAATCTTGTGCATCCAATAAGTGATTTTGTGTCATTGGTTGCACATTTAGGTCATTTTCGTCCTCCCTAAGCTTATTCTAATCCAAGTAGGGTTTTTTACCAATCTTGTGCATCCAATATGTGATTTGGTGTCATTTTGTGTCATTGGTTGAACATTTAAGTCATTTTCGTCCTCCCTAGGCTTATTCTAATCCAATTAGGTTTTTTAACCAATCTTGTGCATTCAATAAGTGATTTAGTGTCATTGGTTGCACATTTAGGTCATTTTCGTCCTCCCTAGGCTTATTCTAATCCAATTAGGGTTTTTAAACAATCTTGTGCATTTAATATGTAATTTTGTGTCATTTTGGGTCATTGGTTGAACATTTAAGTCGTTTTCGTCCTCCCTAGGCTTATTCTAATCCAATTAGGTTTTTTAACCAATCTTGTGCATCCAATAAGTGATTTTGTGTCATTGGTTGAAAATTTAGATCATTTTCGTCCTCGCTAGGCATATTCTAATGTAACTAGGGTTTTTAACCAATCTTGTGCATTTAATATGTGATTTTGTGTCATTTTGGGTCATTGGTTGAACATTTAAGTCATTTTCGTCCTCCCTAGGCTTATTCTAATCCAATTAGGGTTTTTAACCAATCTTGTGCATCCAATATGTGATTTTGTGTGCTTGGTTGCACATTTAGGTCATTTTCGTCCTCGCTAGGCTTATTCTAATCCAATTAGGGTTTTTAACCAATCTTGTGCATCCAATAAGTGATTTTGTGTCATTGGTTGAACATTAAGGTAATTTTCGTCCTCGTTAGGCTTATTCTAATCCAATTAGGGTTTTTAACCAATCTTGTGCATCCAATAAGTGATTTTGTGTCATTGGTTGAACATTTAGGTCATTTTCGTCCTCCCTAGGCTTATTCTAATCCAATTAGGTTTTTTAACCAATCTTGTGCATCCAATAAGTGATTTTGCGTCATTGGTTGCACATTTCGGTGATTTTTGTCCTCCCTAAGCTTATTCAAATCCAAGTAGGGTTTTTTTACCAATCTTGTGCATCCAATATGTGATTTGGTGTCATTTTGTGTCATTGGTTGAACATTTAGGTCATTTTCGTCCTCGCTAAGCTTATTTTAATCCAATTAGGGTTCTTAACCAATCTTTTGCATATAATAAGTGATTTTGTGTCATTGGTTGAACATTTAGGTCATTTTCGTCCTCGCTAGGCTTATTCTAATCCAATTAGGGTTTTTAACCAATCTTGTGCATTTAATATGTGATTTTGTGTCCTCTTGGGTCATTGGTTGAACAGTTAAGTCGTTTTCGTCCTCCCTAGGCTTTTTCTAATCCAATTAGGGTTTTTAACCAATCTTGTGCATCCAATAAGTGATTTTGTGTCATTGGTTGCACATTTAGGTCATTTTCGTCCTCCCTAAGCTTATTCTAATCCAAGTAGGGTTTTTTACCAATCTTGTGCATCCAATATGTGATTTGGTGTCATTTTGTGTCATTGGTTGAACATTTAAGTCATTTTCGTCCTCCCTAGGCTTATTCTAATCCAATTAGGGTTTTTAACCAATCTTGTGCATCCAATAAGTGATTTTGTGTCATTGGTTGCACATTTAGGTGATTTTTGTCCTCCCTAAGCTTATTCTAATCCAAGTAGGGTTTTTTACCAATCTTGTGCATCCAATAGGTTATTTGGTGTCATTTTGTGTCATTGGTTGAACATTTAGGTCATTTTCGTCCTCGCTAAGCTTATTTTAATCCAATTAAGGTTCTTAACCAATCTTTTGCATATAATAAGTGATTTTGTGTCATTGGTTGAACATTTAGGTCATTTTCGTCCTCGCTAGGCTTATTCTAATCCAATTAGGGTTTTTAACCAATCTTGGGCATTTAATATGTGATTTTGTGTCATTTTGGGTCATTGGTTGAACATTTAAGTCGTTTTCGTCCTCCCTAGGCTTATTCTAACCCAATTAGGTTTTTGAGCAAATCTTGTCCATCCAATAAGTGATTTTGTGTCATTGGTTGAACATTTAGGTCATTTTCGTCCTCGCTAGGCGTATTCTAATCCAATTAGGGTTTTTAACAAATCTTGTGCATTTAATATGTGATTTTGTGTCATTTTGGGTCATTGGTTGAACATTTAAGTCATTTTCGTCCTCCCTAGGCTTATTCTAATCCAATTAGGGTTTTAACCAATCTTGTGCATCCAATAAGTGATTTTGTGTCATTGGTTGCACATTTAGGTCATTTTCGTCCTCCCTAAGCTTATTCTAATCCAAGTAGGGTTTTTTACCAATCTTGTGCATCCAATATGTGATTTGGTGTCATTTTGTGTCATTGGTTGAACATTTAGGTCATTTTTGTCCTCCCTAAGCTTATTCTAATCCAATTAGGTTTTTTAACCAATCTTGTGCATTCAATAAGTGATTTAGTGTCATTGGTTGCACATTTAGGTCATTTTCGTCCTCCCTAGGCTTATTCTAATCCAATTAGGGTTTTTAAACAATCTTGTGCATTTAATATGTAATTTTGTGTCATTTTGGGTCATTGGTTGAACATTTAAGTCGTTTTCGTCCTCCCTAGGCTTATTCTAATCCAATTAGGTTTTTTAACCAATCTTGTGCATCCAATAAGTGATTTTGTGTCATTGGTTGAAAATTTAGATCATTTTCGTCCTCGCTAGGCATATTCTAATGTAATTAGGGTATTTAACCAATCTTGTGCATTTAATATGTGATTTTGTGTCATTTTGGGTCATTGGTTGAACATTTAAGTCATTTTCGTCCTCCCTAGGCTTATTCTAATCCAATTAGGGTTTTTAACCAATCTTGTGCATCCAATATGTGATTTTGTGTTCTTGGTTGCACATTTAGGTCATTTTCGTCCTCGCTAGGCTTATTCTAATCCAATTAGGGTTTTTAACCAATCTTGTGCATTTAATATGTGATTTTGTGTCATTTTGGGTCATTGGTTGAACATTTAAGTCATTTTCGTCCTCCCTAGGCTTATTCTAATCCAATTAGGGTTATTAACCAATCTTATGCATCCAATAAGTGATTTTGTGTCATTGGTTGCACATTTAGGTCATTTTCGTCCTCCCTAAGCTTATTTTAATCCAAGTAGGGTTTTTTACCAATCTTGTGCATCCAATATGTGATTTGGTGTCATTTTGTGTCATTGGTTGAACATTTAGGTCATTTTCGTCCTCCCTAAGCTTATTCTAATCCAATTAGGTTTTTTAACCAATCTTGTGCATCCAATAAGTGATTTTGTGTCATTGGTTGAACATTTAGGTCATTTTCGTCCTCGCTAGGCATATTCTAATCCAATTAGGGTTTTTAACCAATCTTCTGCATTTCATATGTGATTTTGTGTCATTTTGGGTCATTGGTTGAACATTTAAGTCATTTTCGTCCTCCCTAGGGTTATTCTAATCCAATTAGGGTTTTTAACCAATCTTGTGCATCCAATAAGTGATTTTGTGTCATTGGTTGCACATTTAGGTCATTTTCGTCCTCCCTAAGCTTATTCTAATCCAAGTAGGGTTTTTTACCAATCTTGTGCATCCAATATGTGATTTGGTGTCATTTTGTGTCATTGGTTGAACATTTAGGTCATTTTCGTCCTCCCTAGGCTTATTCTAATCCAATTAGGTTTTTTAACCAATCTTGTGCATCCAATATGTGATTTTGTGTTCTTGGTTGCACATTTAGGTCATTTTCGTCCTCGCTAGGCATATTCTAATCCAATTAGGGTTTTTAACCAATCTTGTGCATTTAATATGTGATTTTGTGTCATTTTGGGTCATTGGTTGAACATTTAAGTCATTTTCGTCCTCCCTAGGCTTATTCTAAACCAATTAGGGTTTTTAACCAATCTTGTGCATCCAATAAGTGATTTTGTGTCATTGGTTGCACATTTAGGTGATTTTCGTTCTCCCTAAGCTTATTCTAATCCAAGTAGGGTTTTTTACCAATCTTGTGCATCCAATATATGATTTGGTGTCATTTTGTGTCATTGGTTGAACATTTAGGTCATTTTCGTCCTCCCTAAGCTTATTCTAATCCAATTAGGGTTCTTAACCAATCTTTTGCATATAATAAGTGATTTTGTGTCATTGGTTGAACATTTAGGTCATTTTCGTCCTCGCTAGGCTTATTCTAATCCAATTAGGGTTTTTAACCAATCTTGTGCATTTAATATGTGATTTTGTGTCATTTTGGGTCATTGGTTGAACATTTAAGTCATTTTCGTCCTCCCTAGGCTTATTCTAATCCAATTAGGGTTTTTAACCAATCTTGTGCATCCAATATGTGATTTTGTGTTCTTGGTTGCTTATTTAGGTCATTTTCGTCCTCGCTAGGCTTATTATAATCCAATTTGGGTTTTAAACCAATCTTGTGCATCCAATAAGTAATTTTGTGTCATTGGTTTAACATTTAGGTCATTTTCGTCCTCTCTAAGCTTATTCTAATCCAATTAGGTTTTTTAACCAATCTTGTGCATCCAATAAGTGATTTTGTGTCATTGGTTGAACATTTAGGTCATTTTCGTCCTCGCTAGGCTTATTCTAATCCAATTAGGGTTTTTAACCAATCTTGTGCATTTAATATGTGATTTTGTGTCATTTTGGGTCATTGGTTGAACATTTAATTCATTTTCGTCCTCCCTAGGCTTATTCTAATCAAATTAGGGTTTTTAACCAATCTTGTGCATCCAATATGTGATTTTGTGTTCTTGGTTGCACATTTAGGTCATTTTCGTCCTCGCTAGGCTTATTCTAATCCAATTAGGGTTTTTAACCAATCTTGTGCATCCAATAAGTGATTTTGTGTCATTGGTTGAACATTAAGGTAATTTTCGTCCTCGTTAGGCTTATTCTAATCCAATTAGGGTTTTTAACCAATCTTGTGCATCCAATAAGTGATTTTGTGTCATTGGTTGAACATTTAGGTCATTTTCGTCCTCCCTAGGCTTATTCTAATCCAATTAGGTTTTTTAACCAATATTGTGCATCCAATAAGTGATTTTGCGTCATTGGTTGCACATTTCGGTGATTTTTGTCCTCCCTAAGCTTATTCAAATCCAAGTAGGGTTTTTTTACCAATCTTGTGCATCCAATATGTGATTTGGTGTCATTTTGTGTCATTGGTTGAACATTTAGGTCATTTTCGTCCTCGCTAAGCTTATTTTAATCCAATTAGGGTTCTTAACCAATCTTTTGCATATAATAAGTGATTTTGTGTCATTGGTTGTACATTTAGGTCATTTTCGTCCTCGCTAGGCTTATTCTAATCCAATTAGGGTTTTTAACCAATCTTGTGCATTTAATATGTGATTTTGTGTCATCTTGGGTCATTGGTTGAACAGTTAAGTCGTTTTCGTCCTCCCTAGGCTTTTTCTAATCCAATTAGGGTTTTTAACCAATCTTGTGCATCCAATAAGTGATTTTGTGTCATTGGTTGCACATTTAGGTCATTTTCGTCCTCCCTAAGCTTATTCTAATCCAAGTAGGGTTTTTTACCAATCTTGTGCATCCAATATGTGATTTGGTGTCATTTTGTGTCATTGGTTGAACATTTAAGTCATTTTCGTCCTCCCTAGGCTTATTCTAATCCAATTAGGTTTTTTAACCAATCTTGTGCATTCAATAAGTGATTTAGTGTCATTGGTTGCACATTTAGGTCATTTTCGTCCTCCCTAGGCTTATTCTAATCCAATTAGGGTTTTTAAACAATCTTGTGCATTTAATATGTAATTTTGTGTCATTTTGGGTCATTGGTTGAACATTTAAGTCGTTTTCGTCCTCCCTAGGCTTATTCTAATCCAATTAGGTTTTTTAACCAATCTTGTGCATCCAATAAGTGATTTTGTGTCATTGGTTGAAAATTTAGATCATTTTCGTCCTCGCTAGGCATATTCTAATGTAACTAGGGTTTTTAACCAATCTTGTGCATTTAATATGTGATTTTGTGTCATTTTGGGTCATTGGTTGAACATTTAAGTCATTTTCGTCCTCCCTAGGCTTATTCTAATCCAATTAGGGTTTTTAACCAATCTTGTGCATCCAATATGTGATTTTGTGTTCTTGGTTGCACATTTAGGTCATTTTCGTCCTCCCTAGGCTTATTCTAATCCAATTAGGGTTTTTAAACAATCTTGTGCATTTAATATGTAATTTTGTGTCATTTTGGGTCATTGGTTGAACATTTAAGTCGTTTTCGTCCTCCCTAGGCTTATTCTAATCCAATTAGGTTTTTTAACCAATCTTGTGCATCCAATAAGTGATTTTGTGTCATTGGTTGCACATTTAGGTCATTTTCGTCCTCCCTAAGCTTATTCTAATCCAAGTAGGGTTTTTTACCAATCTTGTGCATCCAATATGTGATTTGGTGTCATTTTGTGTCATTGGTTGAACATTTAAGTCATTTTCGTCCTCCCTAGGCTTATTCTAATCCAATTAGGGTTTTTAACCAATCTTGTGCATCCAATAAGTGATTTTGTGTCATTGGTTGCACATTTAGGTGATTTTGTCCTCCCTAAGCTTATTCTTATCCAAGTAGGGTTTTTTACCAATCTTGTGCATCCAATAGGTTATTTGGTGTCATTTTGTGTCATTGGTTGAACATTTAGGTCATTTTCGTCCTCGCTAAGCTTATTTTAATCCAATTAAGGTTCTTAACCAATCTTTTGCATATAATAAGTGATTTTGTGTCATTGGTTGAACATTTAGGTCATTTTCGTCCTCGCTAGGCTTATTCTAATCCAATTAGGGTTTTTAACCAATCTTGGGCATTTAATATGTGATTTTGTGTCATTTTGGGTCATTGGTTGAACATTTAAGTCGTTTTCGTCCTCCCTAGGCTTATTCTAACCCAATTAGGTTTTTTAGCAAATCTTGTCCATCCAATAAGTGATTTTGTGTCATTGGTTGAACATTTAGGTCATTTTCGTCCTCGCTAGGCGTATTCTAATCCAATTAGGGTTTTTAACAAATCTTGTGCATTTAATATGTGATTTTGTGTCATTTTGGGTCATTGGTTAAACATTTAAATCATTTTCGTCCTCCCTAGGCTTATTCTAATCCAATTAGGGTTTTATCCAATCTTGTGCATCCAATAAGTGATTTTGTGTCATTGGTTGCACATTTAGGTCATTTTCGTCCTCCCTAAGCTTATTCTAATCCAAGTAGGGTTTTTAACCAATCTTGTGCATTTAATATGTGATTTTGTGTCATCTTGGGTCATTGGTTGAACAGTTAAGTCGTTTTCGTCCTCCCTAGGCTTTTTCTAATCCAATTAGGGTTTTTAACCAATCTTGTGCATCCAATAAGTGATTTTGTGTCATTGGTTGCACATTTAGGTCATTTTCGTCCTCCCTAAGCTTATTCTAATCCAAGTAGGGTTTTTTACCAATCTTGTGCATCCAATATGTGATTTGGTGTCATTTTGTGTCATTGGTTGAACATTTAGGTCATTTTCGTCCTCCGTAAGCTTATTCTAATCCAATTAGGATTTTTAACCAATCTTGTGCATCCAATAAGTGATTTTGTGTCATTGGTTGAACATTAAGGTAATTTTCGTCCTCGCTAGGCTTATTCTAATCTAATTAGGGTTTTTAACCAATCTTGTGCATCCAATAAGTGATTTTGTGTCTTTGGTTGAACATTTAGGTCATTTTCGTCCTCCCTAGGCTTATTCTAATCCAATTAGGTTTTTTAACCAATCTTGTGCATCCAATAAGTGATTTTGTGTCATTGGTTGAACATTTAGGTCATTTTCGTCCTCGCTAGGCATATTCTAATCCAATTAGGGTTTTTAACCAATCTTGTGCATTTAATATGTGATTTTGTGTCATTTTGGGTCATTGGTTGATTATTTAAGTCATTTTCGTCCTCCCTAGGCTTATTCTAATCCAATTAGGGTTTAAACCAATCTTGTGCATCCAATAAGTGATTTTGTGTCATTGGTTGCACATTTAGGTCATTTTCGTCCTCCCTAAGCTTATTCTAATCCAAGTAGGGTTTTTTACCAATCTTGTGCATCGAATATGTGATTTGGTGTCATTTTGTGTCATTGGTTGAACATTTAGGTCATTTTCGTCCTCCCTAAGCTTATTCTAATCCAATTAGGTTTTTTAACCAATCTTGTGCATCCAATAAGTGATTTTGTGTCATTGGTTGCACATTTAGGTCATTTTCGTCCTCCCTAGGCTTATTCTAATCCAATTAGGGTTTTTAAACAATCTTGTGCATTTAATATGTAATTTTGTGTCATTTTGGGTCATTGGTTGAACATTTAAGTCGTTTTCGTCCTCCCTAGGCTTATTCTAATCCAATTAGGTTTTTTAACCAATCTTGTGCATCCAATAAGTGATTTTGTGTCATTGGTTGAAAATTTAGATCATTTTCGTCCTCGCTAGGCATATTCTAATGTAATTAGGGTATTTAACCAATCTTGTGCATTTAATATGTGATTTTGTGTCATTTTGGGTCATTGGTTGAACATTTAAGTCATTTTCGTCCTCCCTAGGCTTATTCTAATCCAATTAGGGTTTTTAACCAATCTTGTGCATCCAATATGTGATTTTGTGTTCTTGGTTGCACATTTAGGTCATTTTCGTCCTCGCTAGGCTTATTCTAATCCAATTAGGGTTTTTAACCAATCTTGTGCATCCAATAAGTGATTTTGTGTCATTGGTTGAACATTAAGGTAATTTTCGTCCTCGTTAGGCTTATTCTAATCCAATTAGGGTTATTAACCAATCTTGTGCATCCAATAAGTGATTTTGTGTCATTGGTTGAACATTTAGGTCATTTTCGTCCTCCCTAGGCTTATTCAAATCCAATTAGGGTTTTTAACCAATCTTGTGCATCCAATAAGTGATTTTGTGTCATTGGTTGAACATTTAGGTCATTTTCGTCCTCGCTAGGCTTATTCTAATCCAATTAGGGTTTTTAACCAATCTTGTGCATTTAATATGTGATTTTTTGTCATTTTGGGTCATTGGTTGAACATTTAAGTCATTTTCGTCCTCCCTAGGCTTATTCTAATCCAATTAGGGTTTTTAACCAATCTTGTGCATCCAATAAGTGATTTTGTGTCATTGGTTGCACATTTAGGTGATTTTGTCCTCCCTAAGCTTATTCTTATCCAAGTAGGGTTTTTTACCAATCTTGTGCATCCAATAGGTTATTTGGTGTCATTTTGTGTCATTGGTTGAACATTTAGGTCATTTTCGTCCTCGCTAAGCTTATTTTAATCCAATTAAGGTTCTTAACCAATCTTTTGCATATAATAAGTGATTTTGTGTCATTGGTTGAACATTTAGGTCATTTTCGTCCTCGCTAGGCTTATTCTAATCCAATTAGGGTTTTTAACCAATCTTGGGCATTTAATATGTGATTTTGTGTCATTTTGGGTCATTGGTTGAACATTTAAGTCGTTTTCGTCCTCCCTAGGCTTATTCTAACCCAATTAGGTTTTTTAGCAAATCTTGTCCATCCAATAAGTGATTTTGTGTCATTGGTTGAACATTTAGGTCATTTTCGTCCTCGCTAGGCGTATTCTAATCCAATTAGGGTTTTTAACAAATCTTGTGCATTTAATATGTGATTTTGTGTCATTTTGGGTCATTGGTTGAACATTTAAGTCATTTTCGTCCTCCCTAGGCTTATTCTAATCCAATTAGGGTTTTAACCAATCTTGTGCATCCAATAAGTGATTTTGTGTCATTGGTTGCACATTTAGGTCATTTTCGTCCTCCCTAAGCTTATTCTAATCCAAGTAGGGTTTTTTACCAATCTTGTGCATCGAATATGTGATTTGGTGTCATTTTGTGTCATTGGTTGAACATTTAGGTCATTTTCGTCCTCCCTAAGCTTATTCTAATCCAATTAGGTTTTTTAACCAATCTTGTGCATCCAATAAGTGATTTTGTGTCATTGGTTGAAAATTTAGGTCATTTTCGTCCTCGCTAGGCTTATTCTAATCCAATTAGGGTTTTTAACCAATCTTGTGCATTTAATATGTGATTTTGTGTCATTTTGGGTCATTGGTTGAACATTTAAGTCATTTTCGTCCTCCCTAGGCTTATTCTAATCCAATTAGGGTTTTTAACCAATCTTGTGCATCCAATATGTGATTTTGTGTTCTTGGTTGCACATTTAGGTCATTTTCGTCCTCGCTAGGCTTATTATAATCAAATTAGGGTTTTTAACCAATTTTGTGCATCCAATAAGTGATTTTGTGTCATTGGTTGAACATTTAGGTCGTTTTCGTCCTCGCTAGGCTTATTCTAATCCAATTAGGGTTTTTACCAAATCTTGTGCATCCAATAAGTGATTTTGTGTCATTGGTTGAACATTTAGGTCATTTTCGTCCTCCCTAGGCTTATTCTAATCCAATTAGGGTTTTTAACCAATCTTGTGCATCCAATATGTGATTTTGTGTCATTGGTTGAACATTTGGGTCATTTTTGTCCTCCCTAGGCTTATTCTAATCCAATTAGGGTTTTTAACCAATCTTGTGCATCCAATATGTGATTTTGTGTCATTTTGTGTCATTGGTTGAACATTTAGGTCATTTTCGTCCTCCCTAGGCTTATTCTAATCCAATTAGGGTTTTTAACCAATCTTGTGCATCCAATATGTGATTTTGTGTCATTGGTTCAACATTTAGGTCATTTTCGTCCTCCCTAGGCTTATTCTAATCCAATTAGGAATTTTAACCAATCTTGTGCATCCAATATGTGATTTTGTGTCATTTTGTGTCATTGGTTGAACATTTAGGTCATTTTCGTCCTCCCTAGGCTTATTCTAATCCAATTAGGGTTTTTAACCAATCTTGTGCATATAATAAGTGATTTTGTGTCATTGGTTGAACATTTAGGTCATTTTCGTCCTCGCTAGGCTTATTCTAATCCAATTAGGGTTTTTAACCAATCTTGTGCATTTAATATGTGATTTTGTGTCATTTTGGGTCATTGGTTGAACATTTAAGTCATTTTCGTCCTCCCTAGGCTTATTCTAATCCAATTAGGGTTTTTAACCAATCTTGTGCATCCAATATGTGATTTTGTGTTCTTGGTTGCTTATTTAGGTCATTTTCGTCCTCGCTAGGCTTATTATAATCCAATTTGGGTTTTAAACCAATCTTGTGCATCCAATAAGTAATTTTGTGTCATTGGTTTAACATTTAGGTCATTTTCGTCCTCTCTAAGCTTATTCTAATCCAATTAGGTTTTTTAACCAATCTTGTGCATCCAATAAGTGATTTTGTGTCATTGGTTGAACATTTAGGTCATTTTCGTCCTCGCTAGGCTTATTCTAATCCAATTAGGGTTTTTAACCAATCTTGTGCATTTAATATGTGATTTTGTGTCATTTTGGGTCATTGGTTGAACATTTAATTCATTTTCGTCCTCCCTAGGCTTATTCTAATCAAATTAGGGTTTTTAACCAATCTTGTGCATCCAATATGTGATTTTGTGTTCTTGGTTGCACATTTAGGTCATTTTCGTCCTCGCTAGGCTTATTCTAATCCAATTAGGGTTTTTAACCAATCTTGTGCATCCAATAAGTGATTTTGTGTCATTGGTTGAACATTAAGGTAATTTTCGTCCTCGTTAGGCTTATTCTAATCCAATTAGGGTTTTTAACCAATCTTGTGCATCCAATAAGTGATTTTGTGTCATTGGTTGAACATTTAGGTCATTTTCGTCCTCCCTAGGCTTATTCTAATCCAATTAGGTTTTTTAACCAATCTTGTGCATCCAATAAGTGATTTTGCGTCATTGGTTGCACATTTCGGTGATTTTTGTCCTCCCTAAGCTTATTCAAATCCAAGTAGGGTTTTTTTACCAATCTTGTGCATCCAATATGTGATTTGGTGTCATTTTGTGTCATTGGTTGAACATTTAGGTCATTTTCGTCCTCGCTAAGCTTATTTTAATCCAATTAGGGTTCTTAACCAATCTTGTGCATATAATAAGTGATTTTGTGTCATTGGTTGAACATTTAGGTCATTTTCGTCCTCGCTAGGCTTATTCTAATCCAATTAGGGTTTTTAACCAATCTTGTGCATTTAATATGTGATTTTGTGTCATCTTGGGTCATTGGTTGAACAGTTAAGTCGTTTTCGTCCTCCCTAGGCTTTTTCTAATCCAATTAGGGTTTTTAACCAATCTTGTGCATCCAATAAGTGATTTTGTGTCATTGGTTGCACATTTAGGTCATTTTCGTCCTCCCTAAGCTTATTCTAATCCAAGTAGGGTTTTTTACCAATCTTGTGCATCCAATATGTGATTTGGTGTCATTTTGTGTCATTGGTTGAACATTTAAGTCATTTTCGTCCTCCCTAGGCTTATTCTAATCCAATTAGGGTTTTTAACCAATCTTGTGCATCCAATAAGTGATTTTGCGTCATTGGTTGCACATTTAGGTGATTTTTGTCCTCCCTAAGCTTATTCAAATCCAAGTAGGGTTTTTTTACCAATCTTGTGCATCCAATATGTGATTTGGTGTCATTTTGTGTCATTGGTTGAACATTTAGGTCATTTTCGTCCTCGCTAAGCTTATTTTAATCCAATTAGGGTTCTTAACCAATCTTTTGCATATAATAAGTGATTTTGTGTCATTGGTTGAACATTTAGGTCATTTTCGTCCTCGCTAGGCTTATTCTAATCCAATTAGGGTTTTTAACCAATCTTGTGCATTTAATATGTGATTTTGTGTCATCTTAGGTCATTGGTTGAACAGTTAAGTCGTTTTCGTCCTCCCTAGGCTTATTCTAACCCAATTAGGTTTTTTAACAAATCTTGTGCATCCAATAAGTGATTTTGTGTCATTGGTTGAACATTTAGGTCATTTTCGTCCTCGCTAGGCATATTCTAATCCAATTAGGGTTTTTAACAAATCTTGTGCATTTAATATGTGATTTTGTGTCATTTTGGGTCATTGGTTAAACATTTAAATCATTTTCGTCCTCCCTAGGCTTATTCTAATCCAATTAGGGTTTTATCCAATCTTGTGCATCCAATAAGTGATTTTGTGTCATTGGTTGCACATTTAGGTCATTTTCGTCCTCCCTAAGCTTATTCTAATCCAAGTAGGGTTTTTAACCAATCTTGTGCATTTAATATGTGATTTTGTGTCATCTTGGGTCATTGGTTGAACAGTTAAGTCGTTTTCGTCCTCCCTAGGCTTTTTCTAATCCAATTAGGGTTTTTAACCAATCTTGTGCATCCAATAAGTGATTTTGTGTCATTGGTTGCACATTTAGGTCATTTTCGTCCTCCCTAAGCTTATTCTAATCCAAGTAGGGTTTTTTACCAATCTTGTGCATCCAATATGTGATTTGGTGTCATTTTGTGTCATTGGTTGAACATTTAGGTCATTTTTGTCCTCCCTAAGCTTATTCTAATCCAATTAGGTTTTTTAACCAATCTTGTGCATTCAATAAGTGATTTAGTGTCATTGGTTGCACATTTAGGTCATTTTCGTCCTCCCTAGGCTTATTCTAATCCAATTAGGGTTTTTAAACAATCTTGTGCATTTAATATGTAATTTTGTGTCATTTTGGGTCATTGGTTGAACATTTAAGTCGTTTTCGTCCTCCCTAGGCTTATTCTAATCCAATTAGGTTTTTTAACCAATCTTGTGCATCCAATAAGTGATTTTGTGTCATTGGTTGAAAATTTAGATCATTTTCGTCCTCGCTAGGCATATTCTAATGTAATTAGGGTATTTAACCAATCTTGTGCATTTAATATGTGATTTTGTGTCATTTTGGGTCATTGGTTGAACATTTAAGTCATTTTCGTCCTCCCTAGGCTTATTCTAATCCAATTAGGGTTTTTAACCAATCTTGTGCATCCAATATGTGATTTTGTGTTCTTGGTTGCACATTTAGGTCATTTTCGTCCTCGCTAGGCTTATTCTAATCCAATTAGGGTTTTTAACCAATCTTGTGCATCCAATAAGTGATTTTGTGTCATTGGTTGAACATTAAGGTAATTTTCGTCCTCGTTAGGCTTATTCTAATCCAATTAGGGTTATTAACCAATCTTGTGCATCCAATAAGTGATTTTGTGTCATTGGTTGAACATTTAGGTCATTTTCGTCCTCCCTAGGCTTATTCAAATCCAATTAGGGTTTTTAACCAATCTTGTGCATCCAATAAGTGATTTTGTGTCATTGGTTGAACATTTAGGTCATTTTCGTCCTCGCTAGGCTTATTCTAATCCAATTAGGGTTTTTAACCAATCTTGTGCATTTAATATGTGATTTTGTGTCATTTTGTGTCATTGGTTGAACATTTAAGTCATTTTCGTCCTCCCTAGGCTTATTCTAATCCAATTAGGGTTTTTAACCAATCTTGTGCATCCAATATGTGATTTTGTGTCATTGGTTGTACATTTAGGTCATTTTCGTCCTCCCTAGGCTTATTCTAATCCAATTAGGGTTTTTAACCAATCTTGTGCATCCAATATGTGATTTTGTGTCATTGGTTGAACATTTAGGTCATTTTCGTCCTCCCTAGGCTTATTCTAATCCAATTAGGGTTTTTAACCAATCTTGTGCATCCAATATGTGATTTTTTGTCGTTGGTTGCACATTTAGGTCATTTTTGTCCTCCCTAGGCTTATTCTAATCCAATTAGGGTTTTTAACCAATCTTGTGCATATAATAAGTGATTTTCTGTCATCGGTAATCCAATTAGGTGATTTTCGTCCTCGCTAGGCTTATTCTAATCCAATTAGGGTTTTTAACCAATCTTGTGCATCCAATATGTGATTTTGTGTCATTGGTTGCACATTTAGGTCATTTTCGTCCTCCCTAGGCTTATTCTAATCCAATTAGGGTTTTTAACCAATCTTGTGCATCCAATATGTGATTTTGTGTCATTGGTTGAACATTTAGGCAAATTTCGTCCTCGCTAGGCTTATTCTAATCCAATTAAGATTTTTAACCAATCTTATGCATCCAATATGTGATTTTGTGTCATTGGTTGCACATTTAGGTCATTCTCGTCCTCCCTAGGCTTATTCTAATCCAATTAGGGTTTTTAACCAATCTTGTGCATCCAATATGTGATTTTGTGTCATTGGTTGCACATTTAGGTCATTTTCGTCCTCCCTAGGCTTATTCTAATCCAATTAGGGTTTTTAACCAATTTTGTGCTTATAATAAGTGATTTTCTGTCATCGGTAATCCAATTAGGTGATTTTCGTCCTCGCTAGGCTTATTCTAATCCAATTAGGGTTTTTAACCAATCTTGTGCATCCAATATGTGATTTTGTGTCATTGGTTGCACATTTAGGTCATTTTCGTCCTCCCTAGGCTTATTCTAATCCAGTTAGGGTTTTTAACCAATCTTGTGCATCCAATATGTGATTTTGTGTCATTGGTTGCACATTTAGCTCATTTTCGTCCTCTCTAGGCTTATTCTAATCCAATTCGGGTTTTTAACCAATCTTATGCATCCAATATGTGATTTTGTGTCATTTTGGGTCATTGGTTGAACATTTAGGTCATTTTCGTCCTCCCTAGGCTTATTCTAATCCAATTAGGGTTTTTAACCAATCTTGTGCATCCAATATGTGATTTTGTGTCATTGGTTGAACATTTAGGTCATTTTCGCCTTGCTAGGCTTATTCTAATCCAATAAGGGTTTTTAACCAATCTTGTGCATCCAATATGTGATTTTGTGTCATTGGTTGAACATTTAGGTCATTTTCGTCCTCCCTAGGCTTATTCTAATCCAATTAGGGTTTTTAACCAATCTTGTGCATCCAATAAGTGATTTTGTGTCATTGGTTGAACATTTAGGTCATTTTCGTCCTCGCTAGGCTTATTCTAATCCAATTAGGGTTTTTAACCAATCTTTTGCATTTAATATGTGATTTTATGTCATTTTGGGTTATTGGTTGAACATTTAAGTCATTTTCGTCCTCCCTAGGCTTATTCTAATCCAATTAAGGTTTTTAACCAATCTTGTGCATCCAATAAGTGATTTTGTGTCATTGGTTGCACATTTAGGTCATTTTCGTCCTCCCTAAGCTTATTCTAATCCAAGTAGGGTTTTTTACCAATCTTGTGCATCCAATATGTGATTTGGTGTCATTTTGTGTCATTGGTTGAACATTTAGGTCATTTTCGTCCTCCCTAGGCTTATTCTAATCCAATTAGGTTTTTTAACCAATCTTGTGCATCCAATATGTGATTTTGTGTTCTTGGTTGCACATTTAGGTCATTTTCGTCCTCGCTAGGCATATTCTAATCCAATTAGGGTTTTTAACCAATCTTGTGCATTTAATATGTGATTTTGTGTCATTTTGGGTCATTGGTTGAACATTTAAGTCATTTTCGTCCTCCCTAGGCTTATTCTAAACCAATTAGGGTTTTTAACCAATCTTGTGCATCCAATAAGTGATTTTGTGTCATTGGTTGCACATTTAGGTGATTTTCGTTCTCCCTAAGCTTATTCTAATCCAAGTAGGGTTTTTTACCAATCTTGTGCATCCAATATATGATTTGGTGTCATTTTGTGTCATTGGTTGAACATTTAGGTCATTTTCGTCCTCCCTAAGCTTATTCTAATCCAATTAGGGTTCTTAACCAATCTTTTGCATATAATAAGTGATTTTGTGTCATTGGTTGAACATTTAGGTCATTTTCGTCCTCGCTAGGCTTATTCTAATCCAATTAGGGTTTTTAACCAATCTTGTGCATTTAATATGTGATTTTGTGTCATTTTGGGTCATTGGTTGAACATTTAAGTCATTTTCGTCCTCCCTAGGCTTATTCTAATCCAATTAGGGTTTTTAACCAATCTTGTGCATCCAATATGTGATTTTGTTTTCTTGGTTGCACATTTAGGTCATTTTCGTCCTCGCTAGGCATATTCTAATCCAATTAGGGTTTTTAACGAATCTTGTGCATTTAATATGTGATTTTGTGTCATTTTGGGTCATTGGTTGAACATTTAAGTCATTTTCGTCCTCCCTAGGCTTATTCTAATCCAATTAGGGTTTTTAACCAATCTTGTGCATCCAATATGTGATTTTGTGTCATTGGTTGCACATTTAGGTCATTTTCGTCCTCCCTAAGCTTATTCTAATCCAAGTAGGGTTTTTTACCAATCTTGTGCATCCAATATGTGATTTGGTGTCATTTTGTGTCATTGGTTGAACATTTAGGTCATTTTCGTCCTCCCTCAGCTTATTCTAATCCAATGAGGGTTCTTAACCAATCTTTTGCATATAATAAGTGATTTTGTGTCATTGGTTGAAGATTTAGGTCATTTTCTTCCTCCCTAGGCTTATTCTAATCCAATTAGGTTTTTTAACCAATCTTGTGCATCCAATAAGTGATTTTGTGTCATCGGTTGAACATTTAGGTCATTTTCGTCCTCGCTAGGGTTATTCTAATCCAATTAGGGTTTTTAACCAATCTTGTGCATCCAATATGTGATTTTGTGTTCTTGGTTGCACATTTAGGTCATTTTCGTCCTCGCTAGGCTTATTCTAATCCAATTAGGGTTTTTAACCAATCTTGTGCATCCAATAAGTGATTTTGTGTCATTGGTTGAACATTAAGGTAATTTTCGTCCTCGTTAGGCTTATTCTAATCCAATTAGGGTTTTTAACCAATCTTGTGCATCCAATAAGTGATTTTGTGTCATTGGTTGAACATTTAGGTCATTTTCGTCCTCCCTAGGCTTATTCTAATCCAATTAGGTTTTTTAACCAATCTTGTGCATCCAATAAGTGATTTTGCGTCATTGGTTGCACATTTCGGTGATTTTTGTCCTCCCTAAGCTTATTCAAATCCAAGTAGGGTTTTTTTACCAATCTTGTGCATCCAATATGTGATTTGGTGTCATTTTGTGTCATTGGTTGAACATTTAGGTCATTTTCGTCCTCGCTAAGCTTATTTTAATCCAATTAGGGTTCTTAACCAATCTTTTGCATATAATAAGTGATTTTGTGTCATTGGTTGTACATTTAGGTCATTTTCGTCCTCGCTAGGCTTATTCTAATCCAATTAGGGTTTTTAACCAATCTTGTGCATTTAATATGTGATTTTGTGTCATCTTGGGTCATTGGTTGAACAGTTAAGTCGTTTTCGTCCTCCCTAGGCTTTTTCTAATCCAATTAGGGTTTTTAACCAATCTTGTGCATCCAATAAGTGATTTTGTGTCATTGGTTGCACATTTAGGTCATTTTCGTCCTCCCTAAGCTTATTCTAATCCAAGTAGGGTTTTTTACCAATCTTGTGCATCCAATATGTGATTTGGTGTCATTTTGTGTCATTGGTTGAACATTTAAGTCATTTTCGTCCTCCCTAGGCTTATTCTAATCCAATTAGGTTTTTTAACCAATCTTGTGCATTCAATAAGTGATTTAGTGTCATTGGTTGCACATTTAGGTCATTTTCGTCCTCCCTAGGCTTATTCTAATCCAATTAGGGTTTTTAAACAATCTTGTGCATTTAATATGTAATTTTGTGTCATTTTGGGTCATTGGTTGAACATTTAAGTCGTTTTCGTCCTCCCTAGGCTTATTCTAATCCAATTAGGTTTTTTAACCAATCTTGTGCATCCAATAAGTGATTTTGTGTCATTGGTTGAAAATTTAGATCATTTTCGTCCTCGCTAGGCATATTCTAATGTAACTAGGGTTTTTAACCAATCTTGTGCATTTAATATGTGATTTTGTGTCATTTTGGGTCATTGGTTGAACATTTAAGTCATTTTCGTCCTCCCTAGGCTTATTCTAATCCAATTAGGGTTTTTAACCAATCTTGTGCATCCAATATGTGATTTTGTGTTCTTGGTTGCACATTTAGGTCATTTTCGTCCTCCCTAGGCTTATTCTAATCCAATTAGGGTTTTTAAACAATCTTGTGCATTTAATATGTAATTTTGTGTCATTTTGGGTCATTGGTTGAACATTTAAGTCGTTTTCGTCCTCCCTAGGCTTATTCTAATCCAATTAGGTTTTTTAACCAATCTTGTGCATCCAATAAGTGATTTTGTGTCATTGGTTGCACATTTAGGTCATTTTCGTCCTCCCTAAGCTTATTCTAATCCAAGTAGGGTTTTTTACCAATCTTGTGCATCCAATATGTGATTTGGTGTCATTTTGTGTCATTGGTTGAACATTTAAGTCATTTTCGTCCTCCCTAGGCTTATTCTAATCCAATTAGGGTTTTTAACCAATCTTGTGCATCCAATAAGTGATTTTGTGTCATTGGTTGCACATTTAGGTGATTTTGTCCTCCCTAAGCTTATTCTTATCCAAGTAGGGTTTTTTACCAATCTTGTGCATCCAATAGGTTATTTGGTGTCATTTTGTGTCATTGGTTGAACATTTAGGTCATTTTCGTCCTCGCTAAGCTTATTTTAATCCAATTAAGGTTCTTAACCAATCTTTTGCATATAATAAGTGATTTTGTGTCATTGGTTGAACATTTAGGTCATTTTCGTCCTCGCTAGGCTTATTCTAATCCAATTAGGGTTTTTAACCAATCTTGGGCATTTAATATGTGATTTTGTGTCATTGGTTGAACATTTAAGTCGTTTTCGTCCTCCCTAGGCTTATTCTAACCCAATTAGGTTTTTTAACAAATCTTGTGCATCCAATAAGTGATTTTGTGTCATTGGTTGAACATTTAGGTCATTTTCGTCCTCGCTAAGCTTATTTTAATCCAATTAAGGTTCTTAACCAATCTTTTGCATATAATAAGTGATTTTGTGTCATTGGTTGAACATTTAGGTCATTTTCGTCCTCGCTAGGCTTATTCTAATCCAATTAGGGTTTTTAACCAATCTTGGGCATTTAATATGTGATTTTGTGTCATTTTGGGTCATTGGTTGAACATTTAAGTCGTTTTCGTCCTCCCTAGGCTTATTCTAACCCAATTAGGTTTTTTAGCAAATCTTGTCCATCCAATAAGTGATTTTGTGTCATTGGTTGAACATTTAGGTCATTTTCGTCCTCGCTAGGCGTATTCTAATCCAATTAGGGTTTTTAACAAATCTTGTGCATTTAATATGTGATTTTGTGTCATTTTGGGTCATTGGTTGAACATTTAAGTCATTTTCGTCCTCCCTAGGCTTATTCTAATCCAATTAGGGTTTTAACCAATCTTGTGCATCCAATAAGTGATTTTGTGTCATTGGTTGCACATTTAGGTCATTTTCGTCCCCCATAAGCTTATTCTAATCCAAGTAGGGTTTTTTACCAATCTTGTGCATCCAATATGTGATTTGGTGTCATTTTGTGTCATTGGTTGAACATTTAGGTCATTTTCGTCCTCCCTAAGCTTATTCTAATCCAATTAGGTTTTTTAACCAATCTTGTGCATTCAATAAGTGATTTAGTGTCATTGGTTGCACATTTAGGTCATTTTCGTCCTCCCTAGGCTTATTCTAATCCAATTAGGGTTTTTGACCAATCTTGTGCATTTAATATGTGATTTTGTGTCATCTTGGGTCATTGGTTGAAGAGTTAAGTCGTTTTCGTCCTCCCTAGGCTTATTCTAATCCAATTAGGGTTTTTAACCAATCTTGTGCATCCAATATGTGATTTTGTGTTCTTGGTTGCACATTTAGGTCATTTTCCTCCTCGCTAGGCTTATTATAATCCAATTAGGGTTTTTAACTAATCTTGTGCATCCAATAAGTGATTTTGTGTCATTGGTTGCACATTTAGGTCATTTTCGTCCTCCCTAAGCTTATTCTAATCCAAGTAGGGTTTTTTACCAATCTTGTTCATCCAATATGTGATTTGGTGTCATTTTGTGTCATTGGTTGAACATTTAGGTCATTTTCGTTCTCCCTAAGCTTATTCTAATCCAATTAGGTTTTTTAACCAATCTTGAGCATCCAATAAGTGATTTTGTGTCATTGGTTGCACATTTAGGTCATTTTCGTCCTCCCTAGGCTTATTCTAATCCAAGTAGGGTCTTTTTACCAATCTTGTGCATCCAATATGTGATTTGGTGTCATTTTGTGTCATTGGTTGAACATTTAGGTCATTTTCGTCCTCCCTAAGATTATTCTAATCCAATTAGGGTTCTTAACCAATCTTGTGCATATAATAAGTGATTTTGTGTCATTGGTTGAACATTTAGGTCATTTTCGTCCTCGCTAGGCTTATTCTTATCCAATTAGGGTTTTTAACCAATCTTGTGCATTTAATATGTGATTTTGTGTCATTTTGGGTCATTGGTTGAACATTTAAGTCGTTTTCGTCCTCCCTATGCTTATTCTAATCCAATTAGGTTTTTTAACCAATCTTGTGCATCCAATAAGTGATTTTGTGTCATTGGTTGAAAATTTAGATCATTTTCGTCCTCGCTAGGCATATTCTAATGTAACTAGGGTTTTTAACCAATCTTGTGCATTTAATATGTGATTTTGTGTCATTTTGGGTCATTGGTTGAACATTTAAGTCATTTTCGTCCTCCCTAGGCTTATTCTAATCCAATTAGGGTTTTTAACCAATCTTGTGCATCCAATATGTGATTTTGTGTTCTTGGTTGCACATTTAGGTCATTTTCGTACTCGCTAGGCTTATTATAATCGAATTAGGGTTTTTAACCAATCTTGTGCATCCAATAAGTGATTTTGTGTCATTGGTTGAACATTTAGGTCATTTTCGTCCTCCCTAGGCTTATTCTAATCCAATTATGTTTTTTAACCAATCTTGTGCATCCAATAAGTGATTTTGTGTCATTTTGGGTCATTGGTTGAACATTTAAGTCATTTTCGTCCTCCCTAGGCCTATTCTAATCCAATTAGGGTTTTTAACCAATCTTGTGCATCCAATATGTGATTTTGTGTTCTTGGTTGCACATTTAGGTCCTTTTCGTCCTCGCTAGGCTTATTATAATCCAATTAGGGTTTTTAACCAATCTTGTGCATCCAATAAGTGATTTTGTGTCATTGGTTGAACATTTAGGTCATTTTCGTCCTCCCTAGGCTTATTCTAATCCAATTAGGGTTTTTAACCAATCTTGTGCATCCAAAATGTGATTTTGTGTCATTGGTTGAACATTTAGGTCATTTTCGTCCTCCCTAGGCTTATTATAATCCAATTAAGGTTTTTATCCAATCTTGTGCATCCAATATGTGATTTTGTGTCATTTTGTGTCATTGGTTGAACATTTAGGTCATTTTCGTCCTCCCTAGGCTTATTCTAATCCCATTAGGGTTTTTAACCAATCTTGTGCATCCAATATGTGATTTTGTGTCATTTTTTGTCATTGGTTGAACATTTAGGTCATTTTCGTCCTCCCTAGGCTAATTCTAATCCAATTAGGGTTTTTAACCAATCTTGTGCATCCAATATGTGATTTTGTGTCATTTTGTGTCATTGGTTGAACATTTAGGTCATTTTCGTCCTCCCTAGGCTTATTCTAATCCAATTAGGGTTTTTAACCAATCTTGTGCATCCAGTATGTGATTTTGTGTCATTGATTGAACATTTAGGTCATTTTCGTCCTCCCTAGGCTTATTCTAATCCAAATAGGGTTTTTAATCAATCTTGTGCATCCAATATGTGATTTTGTGTCATTGGTTGAACATTTAGGTCATTTTCGTCCTCCCTAGGCTTATTCTAATCCAATTAGGGTTTTTAACCAATCTTGTGCATCCAATATGTGATTTTGTGTCATTGGTTGAACATTTAGGTCATTTTCGTCCTCCCTAGGCTTATTCTAATCCAATTAGGGTTTTTAACCAATCTTGTGCATCCAATATGTGATTTTGTGTCATTGGTTGAACATTTAGGTCATTTTCGTCCTCCCTAGGCTTATTCTAATCCAATTAGGGTTTTAAACCAATCTTGTGCATCCAATATGTAATTTTGTGTGATTTTGTGTCATTGGTTGAACATTTAGGTCATTTTCGTCCTCCCTAGGCTTATTCTAATCCAATTAGGGTTTTTAACCAATCTTGTGCATCCAATATGTGATTTTGTGTCATTGGTTGATCATTTAGGTCATTTTCGTCCTCCTTAGGCTTATTCTAATCCAATTAGGGTTTTTAACCAATCTTGTGCATCCAATATGTGATTTTGTGTCATTTTGTGTCATTGGTTGAACATTTAGGTCATTTTCGTCCTCCCTAGGCTTATTCTAATCCAATTAGGGTTTTTAACCAATCTTGTGCGTCCAATATGTGATTTTGCGTCATTTTGTATCATTGGTTGAACATTTAGGTCATTTTCGTCCTCCCTAGGCTTATTCTAATCCAATTAGGGTTTTTAACCAATCTTGTGCATCCAATATGTGATTTTGTGTCATTTTGTGTCATTGGTTGAACATTTAGGTCATTTTCGTCCTCCCTAGGCTTATTCTATTCCAATAAGGGTTTTTAACCAATCTTGTGCATCCAATATGTGATTTTGTGTCATTGGTTGAACATTTAGGTCATTTTCGTCCTCCCTAGGCTTATTCTAATCCAATTAGGGTTTTTAACCAATCTTGTGCATCCAATATGTGATTTTGTGTCATTGGTTGAACATTTAGGTCATTTTCGTCCTCCCTAGGCTTACTCTAATTCAATTAGGGTTTTTAACCAATCATGTGCATCCAATATGTGATTTTGTGTCATTGGCTAACCATTTAGGTCATTTTCGTCCTCCCTAGGCTTATTCTAATCCAATTAGGGTTTTTAACCAATCTTGTGCATCCAATATGCGATTTTGTGTCATTGGTTGAACATTTAGGTCATTTTCGTCCTCCCTAGGCTTATTCTAATCCAATTAGGGTTTTTAACCAATCTTGTGCAACCAATATGTGATTTTGTGTTATTTTGTGTCATTGGTTGAACATTTAGGTCATTTTCGTCCTCCCTAGGCTTATTCTAATCCAATTAGGGTTTTTAACCAATCTTGTGCATCCAATATGTGATTTTGTGTCATTGGTTGAACATTTAGGTCATTTTCGTCCTCCCTAGGCTTATTCTAATGCACTTAGGGTTTTTAACCAATCTTGTGCATCCAATATGTGATTTGGTGTCATTTTGTGTCATTGGTTGAACATTTAGGTCATTTTCGTCCCCCTTAGGCTTATTCTAATCCAATTAGGGTTTTTAACCAATCTTGTGCATCCAATATGTGATTTTGTGTCATTGGTTGAACATTTAGGTCATTTTCGTCCTCCCTAGGCTTATTCTAATCCAATTAGGGTTTTTAACCAATCTTGTGCATCCAATATGTGATTTTGTGTCATTTTGTGTCATTTGTGGAACATTTAGGTCATTTTCGTCCTCCCTAGGCTTATTCTAATCCAATTAGGGTTTTTAACCAATCTTGTGCATCCAATATGTGATTTTGTGTCATTGGTTGAACATTTAGGTCATTTTCGTCCTCCCTAGGCTTATTCTAAACCAATTAGCGTTTTTAACCAATTTTTTGCATCCAATATGTGATTTTGTGTCATTTTGTGTCATTGGTTGAACATTTAGGTCATTTTCGTCCTCCCTAGGCTTATTCTAATCCAATTAGGGTTTTTAACCAATCTTGTGCATCCAATATGTGATTTTGTGTCATTGGTTGAACATTTAGGTCATTTTTGTCCTCCCTAGGCTTATTCTAATCCAATTAGGGTTTTTAACCAATCTTGTGCATCCAATATGTGATTTTGTGTCATTTTGTGTCATTGGTTGAACATTTAGGTCATTTTCGTCCTTGCTAGGCTTATTCTAATCCAATTAGGGTTTTTAACCAATCTTGTGCATCCAATATGTGATTTTGTGTCATTGGTTGAACATTTAGGTCATTTTCGTCCTCCCTAGGCTTATTCTAATCCAATTAGGGTTTTTAACCAATCTTGTGCATCCAATATGTGATTTTGTGTCATTTTGTGTCATTGGTTGAACATTTAGGTCATTTTCGTCCTACCTAGGCTAATTCTAATCCAATTAGGGTTTTTAACCAATCTTGTGTATCCAATATGTGATTTTGTGTCACTTTGTGTCATTGGTTGAACATTTAGGTCATTTTCGTCCTCCCTAGGCTTATTCTAATCCAATTAGGGTTTTTAACCAATCTTGTGCATCCAATATGTGATTTTGTGTCATTGGTTGAACATTTAGGTCATTTTCGTCCTCCCTAGGTTTATTCTAAACCAATTAGGGTTTTTAACCAATCTTGTGCATCCAATATGTGATTTCGTGTCATTTTGTGTCATTGGTTCAACATTTAGGTCATTTTTGTCCTCCCTAGGCTTATTCTAATCCAATTTGGGTTTTTAAACAATCTTGTGCATCCAACATGTGATTTTGTGTCATTGGTTTAACATTTAGGTCATTTTCGTCCTCCCTAGGCTTATTCTAATCCAATTAGGGTTTTTAACAAATCTTGTGCATCCAATATGTGATTTTGTGTCATTTTGTGTGATCGGTTGAACATTTAGGTCATTTTCGTCCTCCCTAGGCTTATTCTAATCCAATTAGGGTTTTTAACCAATCTTGTGCATCCAATATGTGATTTTGTGTCATTTTGTGTCATTGGTTGAACATTTAGGTCATTTTCGTCCTCCCTAGGGTTATTCTATTCCAATTAGGGTTTTTAACCAATCTTGTGCATCCAATATGTGATTTTGTGTCATTGGTTGAACATTTAGGTCATTTTCGTCCTCCCTAGGCTTATTCTAATCCAATTAGGGTTTTTAACCAATCTTGTGCATCCAATATGTGATTTTGTGTCATTGGTTGAACATTTAGGTCATTTTCGTCCTCCCTAGGCTTATTTTAATCCAATTAGGGTTTTTAACCAATCTGGTGCATCCAATATGTGATTTTGTGTCATTTTGTGTCATTGGTTGAACATTTAGGTCATTTTCGTCCTCCCTAGGCTTACTCTAATCCAATTAGGGTTTTTAACCAATCTTGTGCATCCAATATGTGATTTTGTGTCATTTTGTGTCATTGGTTGAACATTTAGGTCATTTTCATCCTCCCTAGGCTTATTCTAATCCAATTAGGGTTTTTAACCAATCTTGTGCATCCAATATGTGATTTTGTGTCATTTTGTGTCATTGGTTGAACATATCGGTCATTTTCGTCCTCCCTAGGCTTATTCTAATCCAATTAGAGTTTTTAACCAATCTTGTGCATCCAATATGTGATTTTGTGTCATTGGTTGAACATTTAGGTCATTTTCGTCCTCCCTAGGCTTATTCTAATCCAATTAGGGTTTTTAACCAATCTTGTGCATCCAATATGTGATTTTGTGTCATTGGTTGAACATTTAGGTCATTTTCGTCCTCCCTAGGCTCATTTAGATCATTTTCGTCCTCCCTAGGCTTATTCTAATCCAATTAGGGTTTTTAACCAATCTTGTGCATCCAATATGTGATTTTGTGTCATTTTGTGTCATTGGTTGAACATTTAGGTCATTTTCGTCCTCCCTAGGCTTATTCTAATCCAATTAGGGTTTTTAACAAATCTTATGCATCCACTATGGGATTTTGTGTCATTGGTTGCACATTTAGGTCATTTTCGTGCTCCCTAGGCTTATTCTAATCCAATTAGGGTTTTTAACCAATCTTGTGCATATAATAAGTGATTTTGTGTCATTGGTATTCCAATTAGGTCATTTTCGTCCTCGCTAGGCTGATACTAATCCAATTAGGGTTTTTAACCAATCTTGTGCATCCAATATGTGATTTTGTGTCATTGGTTGAACATTTAGGTCATTTTCGTCCTCCCTAGGCTTATTCTAATCCAATTAGGGTTTTTAACCAATCTTGTGCATCCAATATGTGATTTTGTGTCATTGGTTGAACATTTAGGTCATTTTCGTCCTCCCTAGGCTTATTCTAATCCAATTAGGGTTTTTAACCAATCTTGTGCATCCAATATGTGATTTTGTGTCATTTTGGGTCATTGGTTGAACATTTAAGTCATTTTCGTCCTCCCTAGGCTTATTCTAATCCAATTAGGGTTTTTAACCAATCTTGTGCATCCAATATGTGATTTTGTGTTCTTGGTTGCACATTTAGGTCATTTTCGTCCTCGCTAGGCATATTCTAATCCAATTAGGGTTTTTAACGAATCTTGTGCATTTAATATGTGATTTTGTGTCATTTTGGGTCATTGGTTGAACATTTAAGTCATTTTCGTCCTCCCTAGGCTTATTCTAATCCAATTAGGGTTTTTAACCAATCTTGTGCATCCAATAAGTGATTTTGTGTCATTGGTTGAACATTTAGGTCATTTTCGTCCTCCCTAGGCTTATTCTAATCCAATTAGGGTTTTTAAACAATCTTGTGCATTAAATATGTAATTTTGTGTCATTTTGGGTCATTGGTTGAACATTTAAGTCGTTTTCGTCCTCCCTAGGCTTATTCTAATCCAATTAGGTTTTTTAACCAATCTTGTGCATCCAATAAGTGATTTTGTGTCATTGGTTGAAAATTTAGATCATTTTCGTCCTCGCTAGGCATATTCTAATGTAATTAGGGTTTTTAACCAATCTTGTGCATTTAATATGTGATTTTGTGTCATTTTGGGTCATTGGTTGAACATTTAAGTCATTTTCGTCCTCCCTAGGCTTATTCTAATCCAATTAGGGTTTTTAACCAATCTTGTGCATCCAATAAGTGATTTTGTGTCATTGTTTGCACATTTAGGTGATTTTTTTCCTCCCTAAGCTTATTCTAATCCAAGTAGGGTTTTTTACCAATCTTGTGCATCCAATATGTGATTTGGTGTCATTTTGTGTCATTGGTTGAACATTTAGGTCATTTTCGTCCTCCCTAAGCTTATTCTAATCCAATTAGGGTTCTTAACCAATCTTTTGCATATAATAAGTGATTTCGTGTCATTGGTTGAACATTTAGGTCATTTTCGTCCTCGCTAGGCTTATTCTAATCCAATTATGGTTTTTAACCAATCTTGTGCATTTAATATGTGATTTTGTGTCATTTTGGGTCATTGGTTGAACATTTAAGTCATTTTCGTCCTCCCTAGGCTTATTCTAATCCAATTAGGGTTTTTAACCAATCTTGTGCATCCAATATGTGATTTTGTGTTCTTGGTTGAACATTTAAGTCATTTTTGTCCTCCCTAGGCTTATTCTAATCAAATTAGGGTTTTTAACCAATCTTGTGCATCCAATATGTGATTTTGTGTCATTGGTTGAACATTTAGGTCATTTTCGTCCTCCCTAAGCTTATTCTAATCCAATTAGGTTTTTTAACCAATCTTGTGCATCCAATAAGTGATTTTGTGTCATTGGTTGAACATTTAGGTCATTTTCGTCCTCGCTAGGCTTATTCTAATCCAATTAGGTTTTTTAACCAATCTTGTGCATCCAATATGTGATTTTGTGTCATTGGTTGAACATTTAGGTCATTTTCGTCCTCGCTAGGCTTATTCTAATCCAAGTAGGATCTTTTTACCAATCTTGTGCATCCAATATGTGATTTGGTGTCATTTTGTGTCATTGGTTGAACATTTAGGTCATTTTCGTCCTCCCTAAGATTATTCTAATCCAATTAGGGTTCTTAACCAATCTTGTGCATATAATAAGTGATTTTGTGTCATTGGTTGAACATTTAGGTCATTTTCGTCCTCGCTAGGCTTATTCTAATCCAATTAGGGTTTTTAACCAATCTTGTGCATTTAATATGTGATTTTGTGTCATTTTGGGTCATTGGTTGAACATTTAAGTCGTTTTCGTCCACCCTATGCTTATTCTAATCCAATTAGGTTTTTTAACCAATCTTGTGCATCCAATAAGTGATTTTGTGTCATTGGTTGAACATTTAGGTCATTTTCGTCCTCGCTAGGCATATTCTAATCCAATTAGGGTTTTTAACCAATCTTCTGCATTTCATATGTGATTTTGTGTCATTTTGGGTCATTGGTTGAACATTTAAGTCCTTTTCGTCCTCCCTAGGGTTATTCTAATCCAATTAGGGTTTTTAACCAATCTTGTGCATCTAATAAGTGATTTTGTGTCATTGGTTGCACATTTAGGTCATTTTCGTCCTCCCTAAGCTTATTCTAATCCAAGTAGGGTTTTTTACCAATCTTGTGCATCCAATATGTGATTTGGTGTCATTTTGTGTCATTGGTTGAACATTTAGGTCATTTTCGTCCTCCCTAGGCTTATTCTATTCCAATTAGGTTTTTTAACCAATCTTGTGCATCCAATAAGTGATTTTGTGTCATTGGTTGAACATTTAGGTCATTTTCGTCCTCGCTAGGCTTATTCTAATCCAATTAGGGTTTTTAACCAATCTTGTGCATTTAATATGTGATTTTTTGTCATTTTGGGTCATTGGTTGAACATTTAAGTCATTTTCGTCCTCCCTAGGCTTATTCTAATCCAATTAGGGTTTTTAACCAATCTTGTGCATCCAATAAGTGATTTTGTGTCATTGGTTGCACATTTAGGTCATTTTCGTCCTCCCTAAGCTTATTCTAATCCAAGTAGGGTTTTTTACCAATCTTGTGCATCCAATATGTGATTTGGTGTCATTTTGTGTCATTGGTTCAACATTTAAGTCATTTTCGTCCTCCCTAGGCTTATTCTAATCCAATTAGGGTTTTTAACCAATCTTGTGCAGCCAATAAGTGATTTTGTGTCATTGGTTGAAAATTTAGGTCATTTTCGTCCTCGCTAGGCATATTCTAATGTAATTAGGGTATTTAACCAATCTTGTGCATTTAATATGTGATTTTGTGTCATTTTGGGTCATTGGTTGAACATTTAAGTCATTTTCGTCCTCCCTAGGCTTATTCTAATCCAATTAGGGTTTTTAACCAATCTTGTGCATCCAATATGTGATTTTGTGTTCTTGGTTGCACATTTAGGTCATTTTCGTCCTCGCTAGGCTTATTATAATCCAATTAGGGTTTTTAACCAATCTTGTGCATCCAATAAGTGATTTTGTGTCATTGGTTTAACATTTAGGTCATTTTCGTCCTCTCTAAGCTTATTCTAATCCAATTAGGTTTTTTAACCAATCTTGTGCATCCAATAAGTGATTTTGTGTCATTGGTTGAACATTTAGGTCATTTTCGTCCTCGCTAGGCTTATTCTAATCCAATTAGGGTTTTTAACAAATCTTGTGCATTTAATATGTGATTTTGTGTCATTGGTTGAACATTTAAGTCATTTTCGTCCTCCCTAGGCTTATTCTAATCCAATTAGGGTTTTTAACAAATCTTGTGCATCCTATAAGTGATTTTGTGTCATTGGTTGCACATTTAGGTCATTTTCGTCCTCCCTAAGCTTATTCTAATCCAAGTAAGGTTTTTTACCAATCTTGTGCATCCAATATGTGATTTGGTGTCATTTTGTGTCATTGGTTGAACATTTAAGTCATTTTCGTCCTCCCTAGGCTTATTCTAATCCAATTAGGGTTTTTAACCAATCTTGTGCATCCAATAAGTGATTTTGTGTCATTGGTTGCACATTTAGGTGATTTTTGTCCTCCCTAAGCTTATTCTAATCCAAGTAGGGTTTTTTTACCAATCTTGTGCATCCAATAGGTTATTTGGTGTCATTTTGTGTCATTGGTTGAACATTTAGGTCATTTTCGTCCTCGCTAAGCTTATTTTAATCCAATTAAGGTTCTTAACCAATCTTTTGCATATAATAAGTGATTTTGTGTCATTGGTTGAACATTTAGGTCATTTTCGTCCTCGCTAGGCTTATTCTAATCCAATTAGGGTTTTTAACCAATCTTGTGCATTTAATATGTGATTTTGTGTCATTTTGGGTCATTGGTTGAACATTTAAGTCGTTTTCGTCCACCCTATGCTTATTCTAATCCAATTAGGTTTTTTAACCAATCTTGTGCATCCAATAAGTGATTTTGTGTCATTGATTGAACATTTAGGTCATTTTCGTCCTCGCTAGGCATATTCTAATCCAATTAGGGTTTTTAACCAATCTTCTGCATTTCATATGTGATTTTGTGTCATTTTGGGTCATTGGTTGAACATTTAAGTCATTTTCGTCCTCCCTAGGGTTATTCTAATCCAATTAGGGTTTTTAACCAATCTTGTGCATCTAATAAGTGATTTTGTGTCATTGGTTGCACATTTAGGTCATTTTCGTCCTCCCTAAGCTTATTCTAATCCAAGTAGGGTTTTTTACCAATCTTGTGCATCCAATATGTGATTTGGTGTCATTTTGTGTCATTGGTTGAACATTTAAGTCATTTTCGTCCTCCCTAGGCTTATTCTAATCCAATTAGGGTTTTTAACCAATCTTGTGCATCCAATAAGTGATTTTGTGTCATTGGTTGCACATTTAGGTGATTTTTGTCCTCCCTAAGCTTATTCTAATCCAAGTAGGGTTTTTTACTAATCTTGTGCATCCAATATGTGATTTGGTGTCATTTTGTGTCATTGGTTGAACATTTAGGTCATTTTCGTCCTCCCTAAGCTTATTCTAATCCAATTAGGTTTTTTAACCAATCTTGTGCCTTGAATAAGTGATTTTGTGTCATTGGTTGCACATTTAGGTCATTTTCGTCCTCCCTAGGCTTATTCTAATCCAATTAGGGTTTTTAAACAATCTTGTGCATTTAATATGTAATTTTGTGTCATTTTGGGTCATTGGTTGAACATTTAAGTCGTTTTCGTCCTCCCTAGGCTTATTCTAATCCAATTTGGTTTTTTAACCAATCTTGTGCATCCAATAAGTGATTTTGTGTCATTGGTTGAAAATTTAGGTCATTTTCGTCCTCGCTAGGCATATTCTAATGTAATTAGGGTATTTAACCAATCTTGTGCATTTAATATGTGATTTTGTGTCATTTTGGGTGATTGGTTGAACATTTAAGTCATTTTCGTCCTCCCTAGGCTTATTCTAATCCAATTAGGGTTTTTAACCAATCTTGTGCATCCAATATGTGATTTTGTGTTCTTGGTTGCACATTTAGGTCATTTTCGTCCTCGCTAGGCTTATTCTAATCCAATTAGGGTTTTTAACCAATCTTGTGCATCCAATAAGTGATTTTGTGTCATTGGTTGAACATTAAGGTAATTTTCGTCCTCACTAGGCTTATTCTAATCCAATTAGGGTTTTTAACCAATCTTGTGCATCCAATAAGTGATTTTGTGTCATTGGTTGAACATTTAGGTCATTTTCGTCCTCCCTAGGCTTATTCTAATCCAATTAGGTTTTTTAACCAATCTTGTGCATCCAATAAGTGATTTTGTGTCATTGGTTGAAAATTTAGATCATTTTCGTCCTCGCTAGGCATATTCTAATGTAATTAGGGTATTTAACCAATCTTGTGCATTTAATATGTGATTTTGTGTCATTTTGGGTCATTGGTTGAACATTTAAGTCATTTTCGTCCTCCCTAGGCTTATTCTAATCCAATTAGGGTTTTTAACCAATCTTGTGCATCCAATATGTGATTTTGTGTTCTTGGTTGCACATTTAGGTCATTTTCGTCCTCGCTAGGCTTATTCTAATCCAATTAGGGTTTTTAAACAATCTTGTGCATTTAATATGTAATTTTGTGTCATTTTGGGTCATTGGTTGAACATTTAAGTCGTTTTCGTCCTCCCTAGGCTTATTCTAATCCAATTAGGTTTTTTAACCAATCTTGTGCATCCAATAAGTGATTTTGTGTCATTGGTTGAAAATTTAGGTCATTTTCGTCCTCGCTAGGCATATTCTAATCCAATTAGGGTTTTTAACCAATCTTGTGCATTTAATATGTGATTTTGTGTCATTTTGGGTCATTGGTTGAACATTTAAGTCATTTTCGTGCTCCTTAGGCTTATTCTAATCCAATTAGGGTTTTTAACCAATCTTGTGCATCCAATAAGTGATTTTGTGTCATTGGTTGCACATTTAGGTCATTTTCGTCCTCCCTAAGCTTATTCTAATCCAAGTAGGGTTTTTTACCAATCTTGTGCATCCAATATGTGATTTGGTGTCATTTTGTGTCATTGGTTGAACATTTAGGTCATTTTCGTCCTCCCTAAGCTTATTCTAATCCAATTAGGTTTTTTAACCAATCTTGTGCATCCAATAAGTGATTTTGTGTCATTGGTTGAACATTTAGGTCATTTTCGTTCTCCCTAAGCTTATTCTAATCCAATTAGGTTTTTTAACCAATCTTGTGCATCCAATAAGTGATTTTGTGTCATTGGTTGCACATTTAGGTCATTTTCGTCCTCCCTAGGCTTATTCTAATCCAAGTAGGGTCTTTTTACCAATCTTGTGCATCCAATATGTGATTTGGTGTCATTTT
>JBBPBQ010000009.1:789776-801478 GCA_037974755.1 Cicer yamashitae | reverse complement strand
CCAATTAGGTTTTTTAACCAATCTTGTGCATCCAATAAGTGATTTTGTGTCATTGGTTGAACATTTAGGTCATTTTCGTCCTCGCTAGGCATATTCTAATCCAATTAGGGTTTTTAACCAATCTTCTGCATTTCATATGTGATTTTGTGTCATTTTGGGTCATTGGTTGAACATTTAAGTCATTTTCGTCCTCCCTAGGGTTATTCTAATCCAATTAGGGTTTTTAACCAATCTTGTGCATCTAATAAGTGATTTTGTGTTATTGGTTGCACATTTAGGTCATTTTCATCCTCCCTAAGCTTATTCTAATCCAAGTAGGGTTTTTTACCAATCTTGTGCATCCAATATGTGATTTGGTGTCATTTTGTGTCATTGGTTGAACATTTAAGTCATTTTCGTCCTCCCTAAGCTTATTCTAATCCAATTAGGTTTTTTAACCAATCTTGTGCATCCAATAAGTGATTTTGTGTCATTGGTTGAACATTTAGGTCATTTTCGTCCTCGCTAGGCATATTCTAATCCAATTAGGGTTTTTAACCAATCTTCTGCATTTCATATGTGATTTTGTGTCATTTTGGGTCATTGGTTGAACATTTAAGTCATTTTCGTCCTCCCTAGGGTTATTCTAATCCAATTAGGGTTTTTAACCAATCTTGTGCATCCAATAAGTGATTTTGTGTCATTGGTTGCACATTTAGGTCATTTTCGTCCTCCCTAAGCTTATTCTAATCCAAGTAGGGTTTTTTACCAATCTTGTGCATCCAATATGTGATTTGGTGTCATTTTGTGTCATTGGTTGAACATTTAGGTCATTTTCGTTCTCCCTAAGCTTATTCTAATCCAATTAGGTTTTTTAACCAATCTTGTGCATCCAATAAGTGATTTTGTGTCATTGGTTGCACATTTAGGTCATTTTCGTCCTCCCTAGGCTTATTCTAATCCAAGTAGGGTCTTTTTACCAATCTTGTGCATCCAATATGTGATTTGGTGTCATTTTTTGTCATTGGTTGAACATTTAGGTCATTTTCGTCCTCCCTAAGATTATTCTAATCCAATTAGGGTTCTTAACCAATCTTGTGCATATAATAAGTGATTTTGTGTCATTGGTTGAACATTTAGGTCATTTTCGTCCTCGCTAGGCTTATTCTAATCCAATTAGGGTTTTTAACCAATCTTGTGCATTTAATATGTGATTTTGTGTCATTTTGGGTCATTGGTTGAACATTTAAGTCGTTTTCGTCCACCCTATGCTTATTCTAATCCAATTAGGTTTTTTAACCAATCTTGTGCATCCAATAAGTGATTTTGTGTCATTGATTGAACATTTAGGTCATTTTCGTCCTCGCTAGGCATATTCTAATCCAATTAGGGTTTTTAACCAATCTTCTGCATTTCATATGTGATTTTGTGTCATTTTGGGTCATTGGTTGAACATTTAAGTCATTTTCGTCCTCCCTAGGGTTATTCTAATCCAATTAGGGTTTTTAACCAATCTTGTGCATCTAATAAGTGATTTTGTGTCATTGGTTGCACATTTAGGTCATTTTCGTCCTCCCTAAGCTTATTCTAATCCAAGTAGGGTTTTTTACCAATCTTGTGCATCCAATATGTGATTTGGTGTCATTTTGTGTCATTGGTTGAACATTTAAGTCATTTTCGTCCTCCCTAAGCTTATTCTAATCCAATTAGGTTTTTTAACCAATCTTGTGCATCCAATAAGTGATTTTGTGTCATTGGTTGAACATTTAGGTCATTTTCGTTCTCCCTAAGCTTATTCTAATCCAATTAGGTTTTTTAACCAAATCTTGTGCATCCAATAAGTGATTTTGTGTCATTGGTTGCACATTTAGGTCATTTTCGTCCTCCCTAGGCTTATTCTAATCCAAGTAGGGTCTTTTTACCAATCTTGTGCATCCAATATGTGATTTGGTGTCATTTTGTGTCATTGGTTGAACATTTAGGTCATTTTCGTCCTCCCTAAGATTATTCTAATCCAATTAGGGTTCTTAACCAATCTTGTGCATATAATAAGTGATTTTGTGTCATTGGTTGAACATTTAGGTCATTTTCGTCCTCGCTAGGCTTATTCTAATCCAATTAGGGTTTTTAACCAATCTTGTGCATTTAATATGTGATTTTGTGTCATCTTGGGTCATTGGTTGAACAGTTAAGTCGTTTTCGTCCTCCCTAGGCTTTTTCTAATCCAATTAGGGTTTTTAACCAATCTTGTGCATCCAATAAGTGATTTTGTGTCATTGGTTGCACATTTAGGTCATTTTCGTCCTCCCTAAGCTTATTCTAATCCAAGTAGGGTTTTTTACCAATCTTGTGCATCCAATATGTGATTTGGTGTCATTTTGTGTCATTGGTTGAACATTTAGGTCATTCTCGTCCTCCCTAGGCTTATTCTAATCCAATTAGGTTTTTTAACCAATCTTGTGCGTCCAATAAGTGATTTTGTGTCATTGGTTGAACATTTAGGTCATTTTCGTCCTCGCTAGGCTTATTCTAATCCAATTAGGGTTTTTAACCAATCTTTTGCATTTAATATGTGATTTTATGTCATTTTGGGTCATTGGTTGAACATTTAAGTCATTTTCGTCCTCCCTAGGCTTATTCTAATCCAATTAGGGTTTTTAACCAATCTTGTGCATCCAATATGTGATTTTGTGTCTAGGTTGCACATTTAGGTCATTTTCGTCCTCGCTAGGCTTATTATAATCCAATTAGGGTTTTTAACCAATCTTGTGCATCCAATAAGTGATTTTGTGTCATTGGTTGAACATTTAGGTCATTTTCGTCCTCCCTAGGCTTATTCTAATCCAATTAGGTTTTTTAACCAGTCTTGTGCATCCAATAAGTGATTTTGTGTCATTGGTTGAACATTTAGGTCATTTTCGTCCTCCCTAGGCTTATTCTAATCCAATTAGGGTTTTTAACCAATCTTGTGCATCCAATAAGTGATTTTGTGTCATTGGTTGAACATTTAGGTCATTTTCGTCCTCCCTAGGCTTATTCTAATCAAATTAGGGTTTTTAACCAATCTTGTGCATCCAAAAAGTAATTTTGTGTCATTGGTTGAACATTTAGGTCATTTTCGGTTTCCCTACGCTTATTCGAATCAAATTTAGGTTTTTATCCATTCTTGTGCATCGAAGAAGTGATTTTGGGTCATTGGTTGAACATTTAGGTCATACTCGTCTTCCCCAGGCTTATTCTAGTCCAATTAGGGTTTTTAACCAATCATGTGCATCCAATAAGTGATTTTGTGTCATTGGTTGAACATTTAGGTCATTTTCGTCCTCCATAGGCTTATTCTAATCCAATTAGGGTTTTTAACCAATCTTGTGCATCCAATAAGTGATTTTGTGTCATTGGTTGAACATTTAGGTCATTTTCGTCCACAATAGGCTTATTCTAATCGAATTAGGGTTTTTAACCAATCTTGTGCACCCAATATGTGATTTTGTGTCATTTTGTGTCATTGGTTCAACATTTAGGTCATTTTCGTCCTCCATAGGCTTATTCTAATCCAATTAGGGTTTTAAACCAATCTTGTGCATCCAATATGTGATTTTGTGTCATTGGTTGAACATTTAGGTCATTTTCGTCCTCCATAGGCTTATTCTAATCCAATTAGGGTTTTTAACCAATCTTGTGCATCCAATATGTGATTTTTTGTCATTGGTTGAACATTTAGGTCATTTTCGTCCTCCCTAGGCTTATTCTAATCCAATTAGGGTTTTTAACCAATCTTGTGCATCCAATATGTTATTTTGTGTCATTTTGTGTCATTTGTTGAACATTTAGGTCATTTTCGTCCTCCGTAGGCTTATTCTAATCCAATTAGGGTTTTTAACCAATCTTGTGCATCCAATCTGTGATTTTCTGTCATTTTGTGTCATTGGTTGAACATTTAGGTCATTTTCGTCCTCCCTAGGCTTATTCTAATCCAATTAGGGTTTTTAACCAATCTTGTGCATCCAATATGTGATTTTGTGTCATTGGTTGAACATTTAGGTCATTTTCGTCCTCCCTAGGCTTATTCTAATCCAATTAGGGTTTTTAACCAATCTTGTGCACCCAATATGTGATTTTGTGTCATTGGTTGAACATTTAGGTCATTTTCGTCCTCCCTAGGCTTATTCTAATCCAATTAGGGTTTTTAACCAATCTTGTGCATCCAATATGTGATTTTGTGTCATTGGTTGAACATTTAGGTCATTTTCGTCCTCCCTAGGCTTATTCCAATCCAATTAGGGTTTTTAACCAATCTTGTGCATATAATAAGTGATTTTGTGTCATTGGTAATCCAATTAGTTCATTTTCGCCCTCGCTAGGCTTATTCTAACCCAATTAGGGTTTTTAACCAATCTTGTGCATCCAATATGTGATTTTGTGTCATTGGTTGAACATTTAGGTCATTTTCGTCCTCCCTAGGCTTATTCTAATCCAATTAGGGTTTTTAACCAATCTTGTGCATCCAATATGTGATTTTGTGTCATAGGTTGAACATTGATGTCATTTTCGTCCTCCCTAGGCTTATTCTAATCCAATTAGGGTTTTTAACCAATCTTGTGCATCCAATATGTGATTTTTTGTCATTGGTTGAACATTTAGGTCATTTTCGTCCTCCCTAAGCTTATTCTAATCCAATTAGGTTTTTTAACCAATCTTGTGCATCCAATAAGTGATTTTGTGTCATTGGTTGAACATTTAGGTCATTTTCGTCCTCGCTAGGCTTATTCTAATCCAAATAGGGTTTTTAACCAATCTTGTGCATTTAATATGTGATTTTGTGTCATTTTGGGTCATTGGTTGAACATTTAAGTCATTTTCGTCCTCCCTAGGCTTATTCTAATCCAATTAGGGTTTTTAACCAATCTTGTGCATCCAATAAGTGATTGTGTGTCATTGGTTGCACATTTAGGTCATTTTTGTCCTCCCTAATCTTATTCTAATCCAAGTAGGGTTTTTTACCAATCTTGTGCATCCAATATGTGATTTGGAGTCATTTTGTGTCATTGGTTGAACATTTAGGTCATTTTCGTCCTCTCTAAGCTTATTCTAATCCAATTAGGTTTTTTAACCAATCTTGTGCATCCAACAAGTGATTTTGTGTCATTGGTTGAACATTTAGGTCATTTTCGTCCTCGCTAGGCTTATTCTAATCCAATTAGGGTTTTTAACCAATCTTGTGCATTTAATATGTGATTTTGTGTCATTTTGGGTCATTGGTTGAACATTTAAGTCATTTTCGTCCTCCCTAGGCTTATTCTAATCCAATTAGGGTTTTTGACCAATCTTGTGCATCCAATATGCGATTTTGTGTCATTGGTTGATCATTTAGGTCATTTTCGTCCTCCCTAAGCTTATTCTAATCCAATTAGGTATTTTAACCAATCTTGTGCATCCAATAAGTGATTTTGTGTCATTGGTTGAACATTTAGGTCATTTTCGTCCTCGCTAGGCTTATTCTAATCCAATTAGGGTTCTTAACCAATCTTGTGCATTTAATATGTGATTTTGTGTCATTTTGGGTCATTGGTTGAACATTTAAGTCATTTTCGTCCTCCCTAGGCTTATTCTAATCCAATTAGGGTTTTTAACCAATCTTGTGCATCCAATATGTGATTTTGTGTTCTTGGTTGCACATTTAGGTCATTTTCGTCCTCGCTAGGCTTATTATAATCCAATTAGGGTTTTTAACCAATCTTGTGCATCCAATATGTGATTTTGTGTCATTGGTTGAACATTTAGGTCATTTTCGTCCTCCCTAAGCTTATTCTAATCCAATTAGGTTTTTTAACCAATCTTGTGCATCCAATAAGTGATTTTGTGTCATTGGTTGAACATTTAGGTCATTTTCGTCCTCGCTAGGCTTATTCTAATCCAATTAGGGTTTTTAACCAATCTTGTGCATTTAATATGTGACACTATGTCATTTTGGGTCATTGGTTGAACATTTAAGTCATTTTCGTCCTCCCTAGGCTTATTCTAATCCAATTAGGGTTTTTAACCAATCTTGTGCATCCAATAAGTGATTTTGTGTCATTGGTTGCACATTTAGGTCATTTTCGTCCTCCCTAAGCTTATTCTAATCCAAGTAGGGTATTTTACCAATCTTGTGCATCCAATATGTGATTTGGTGTCATTTTGTGTCATTGGTTGAACATTTAGGTCATTTTCGTCCTCCCTCAACTTATTCTAATCCAATTAGGTTTTTTAACCAATCTTGTGCATCCAATAAGTGATTTTGTGTCATTGGTTGAACATTTAGGTCATTTTCGTCCTCGCTAGGCTTATTCTAATCCAATTAGGGTTTTTAACCAATCTTGTGCATTTAATATGTGATTTTGTGTCATTTTGGGTCATTGGTTGAACATTTAAGTCATTTTCGTCCTCCCTAGGCTTATTCTAATCCAATTAGGGTTTTTAACCAATCTTGTGCATCCAATATGTGATTTTGTGTTCTTGGTTGCTTATTTAGGTCATTTTCGTCCTCGCTAGGCTTATTATAATCCAATTTGGGTTTTAAACCAATCTTGTGCATCCAATAAGTAATTTTGTGTCATTGGTTTAACATTTAGGTCATTTTCGTCCTCTCTAAGCTTATTCTAATCCAATTAGGTTTTTTAACCAATCTTGTGCATCCAATAAGTGATTTTGTGTCATTGGTTGAACATTTAGGTCATTTTCGTCCTCGCTAGGCTTATTCTAATCCAATTAGGGTTTTTAACCAATCTTGTGCATTTAATATGTGATTTTGTGTCATTTTGGGTCATTGGTTGAACATTTAAGTCGTTTTCGTCCACCCTATGCTTATTCTAATCCAATTAGGTTTTTTAACCAATCTTGTGCATCCAATAAGTGATTTTGTGTCATTGGTTGAACATTTAGGTCATTTTCGTCCTCGCTAGGCATATTCTAATCCAATTAGGGTTTTTAACCAATCTTCTGCATTTCATATGTGATTTTGTGTCATTTTGGGTCATTGGTTGAACATTTAAGTCATTTTCGTCCTCCCTAGGGTTATTCTAATCCAATTAGGGTTTTTAACCAATCTTGTGCATCTAATAAGTGATTTTGTGTCATTGGTTGCACATTTAGGTCATTTTCATCCTCCCTAAGCTTATTCTAATCCAAGTAGGGTTTTTTACCAATCTTGTGCATCCAATATGTGATTTGGTGTCATTTTGTGTCATTGGTTGAACATTTAGGTCATTTTCGTCCTCCCTAAGCTTATTCTAATCCAATTAGGTTTTTTAACCAATCTTGTGCATCCAATAAGTGATTTTGTGTCATTGGTTGAACATTTAGGTCATTTTCGTCCTCGCTAGGCTTATTCTAATCCAATTAGGTTTTTTAACCAATCTTGTGCATCCAATATGTGATTTTGTGTCATTGGTTGAACATTTAGGTCATTTTCGTCCTCGCTAGGCTTATTCTAATCCAAGTAGGGTCTTTTTACCAATCTTGTGCATCCAATATGTGATTTGGTGTCATTTTGTGTCATTGGTTGAATATTTAGGTCATTTTCGTCCTCCCTAAGATTATTCTAATCCAATTAGGGTTCTTAACCAATCTTGTGCATATAATAAGTGATTTTGTGTCATTGGTTGAACATTTAGGTCATTTTCGTCCTCGCTAGGCTTATTCTAATCCAATTAGGGTTTTTAACCAATCTTGTGCATTTAATATGTGATTTTGTGTCATTTTGGGTCATTGGTTGAACATTTAAGTCGTTTTCGTCCACCCTATGCTTATTCTAATCCAATTAGGTTTTTTAACCAATCTTGTGCATCCAATAAGTGATTTTGTGTCATTGGTTGAACATTTAGGTCATTTTCGTCCTCGCTAGGCATATTCTAATCCAATTAGGGTTTTTAACCAATCTTCTGCATTTCATATGTGATTTTGTGTCATTTTGGGTCATTGGTTGAACATTTAAGTCATTTTCGTCCTCCCTAGGGTTATTCTAATCCAATTAGGGTTTTTAACCAATCTTGTGCATCTAATAAGTGATTTTGTGTTATTGGTTGCACATTTAGGTCATTTTCATCCTCCCTAAGCTTATTCTAATCCAAGTAGGGTTTTTTACCAATCTTGTGCATCCAATATGTGATTTGGTGTCATTTTGTGTCATTGGTTGAACATTTAAGTCATTTTCGTCCTCCCTAAGCTTATTCTAATCCAATTAGGTTTTTTAACCAATCTTGTGCATCCAATAAGTGATTTTGTGTCATTGGTTGAACATTTAGGTCATTTTCGTTCTCCCTAAGCTTATTCTAATCCAATTAGGTTTTTTAACCAAATCTTGTGCATCCAATAAGTGATTTTGTGTCATTGGTTGCACATTTAGGTCATTTTCGTCCTCCCTAGGCTTATTCTAATCCAAGTAGGGTCTTTTTACCAATCTTGTGCATCCAATATGTGATTTGGTGTCATTTTGTGTCATTGGTTGAACATTTAGGTCATTTTCGTCCTCCCTAAGATTATTCTAATCCAATTAGGGTTCTTAACCAATCTTGTGCATATAATAAGTGATTTTGTGTCATTGGTTGAACATTTAGGTCATTTTCGTCCTCGCTAGGCTTATTCTAATCCAATTAGGGTTTTTAACCAATCTTGTGCATTTAATATGTGATTTTGTGTCATTTTGTGTCATTGGTTGAACATTTAAGTCATTTTCGTCCTCCCTAGGCTTATTCTAATCCAATTAGGGTTTTTAACCAATCTTGTGCATCCAATAAGTGATTTTGTGTCATTGGTTGCACATTTAGGTGATTTTGTCCTCCCTAAGCTTATTCTTATCCAAGTAGGGTTTTTTACCAATCTTGTGCATCCAATAGGTTATTTGGTGTCATTTTGTGTCATTGGTTGAACATTTAGGTCATTTTCGTCCTCGCTAAGCTTATTTTAATCCAATTAAGGTTCTTAACCAATCTTTTGCATATAATAAGTGATTTTGTGTCATTGGTTGAACATTTAGGTCATTTTCGTCCTCGCTAGGCTTATTCTAATCCAATTAGGGTTTTTAACCAATCTTGTGCATTTAATATGTGATTTTGTGTCATTTTGGGTCATTGGTTGAACATTTAAGTCGTTTTCGTCCACCCTATGCTTATTCTAATCCAATTAGGTTTTTTAACCAATCTTGTGCATCCAATAAGTGATTTTGTGTCATTGATTGAACATTTAGGTCATTTTCGTCCTCGCTAGGCATATTCTAATCCAATTAGGGTTTTTAACCAATCTTCTGCATTTCATATGTGATTTTGTGTCATTTTGGGTCATTGGTTGAACATTTAAGTCATTTTCGTCCTCCCTAGGGTTATTCTAATCCAATTAGGGTTTTTAACCAATCTTGTGCATCTAATAAGTGATTTTGTGTCATTGGTTGCACATTTAGGTCATTTTCGTCCTCCCTAAGCTTATTCTAATCCAAGTAGGGTTTTTTACCAATCTTGTGCATCCAATATGTGATTTGGTGTCATTTTGTGTCATTGGTTGAACATTTAGGTCATTTTCGTCCTCCCTAAGCTTATTTTAATCCAATTAGGTTTTTTAACCAATCTTGTGCATCCAATAAGTGATTTTGTGTCATTGGTTGAATATTTAGGTCATTTTCGTCCTCGCTAGGCTTATTCTAATCCAATTAGGGTTTTTAACCAATCTTGTGCATTTAATATGTGATTTTGTGTCATTTTGGGTCATTGGTTGAACATTTAAGTCATTTTCGTCCTCCCTAGGCTTATTCTAATCCAATTAGGGTTTTTAACCAATCTTGTGTATCCAATAAGTGATTTTGTGTCATTGGTTGCACATTTAGGTCATTTTCGTCCTCCCTAAGTTATTCTAATCCAAGTAGGGTTTTTTACCAATCTTGTGCATCCAATATGTGATTTGGTGTCATTTTGTGTCATTGGTTGAACATTTAGGTCATTTTCGTCCTCCCTAAGCTTATTCTAATCCAATTAGGTTTTTTAACCAATCTTGTGCATCCAATAAGTGATTTTGTGTCATTGGTTGAACATTTAGGTCATTTTCGTCCTCGCTAGGCTTATTCTAATCCAATTAGGGTTTTTAACCAATCTTCTGCATTTCATATGTGATTTTGTGTCATTTTGGGTCATTGGTTGAACATTTAAGTCATTTTCGTCCTCCCTAGGGTTATTCTAATCCAATTAGGGTTTTTAACCAATCTTGTGCATCTAATAAGTGATTTTGTGTCATTGGTTGCACATTTAGGTCATTTTCGTCCTCGCTAGGCTTATTCTAATCCAATTAGGGTTTTTAACCAATCTTGTGCATTTAATATGTGATTTTGTGTCATTTTGGGTCATTGGTTGAACATTTAAGTCGTTTTCGTCCTCCCTATGCTTATTCTAATCCAATTAGGTTTTTTAACCAATCTTGTGCATCCAATAAGTGATTTTGTGTCATTGGTTGAACATTTAGGTCATTTTCGTCCTCGCTAGGCATATTCTAATCCAATTAGGGTTTTTAACCAATCTTCTGCATTTCATATGTGATTTTGTGTCATTTTGGGTCATTGGTTGAACATTTAAGTCATTTTCGTCCTCCCTAGGGTTATTCTAATCCAATTAGGGTTTTTAACCAATCTTGTGCATCCAATAAGTGATTTTGTGTCATTGGTTGAACATTTAGGTCATTTTCGTCCTCGCTAGGCTTATTCTAATCCAATTAGGTTTTTTAACCAATCTTGTGCATCCAATATGTGATTTTGTGTCATTGGTTGAACATTTAGGTCATTTTCGTCCTCGCTAGGCTTATTCTAATCCAAGTAGGGTCTTTTTACCAATCTTGTGCATCCAATATGTGATTTGGTGTCATTTTGTGTCATTGGTTGAACATTTAGGTCATTTTCGTCCTCCCTAAGATTATTCTAATCCAATTAGGGTTCTTAACCAATCTTGTGCATATAATAAGTGACTTTGTGTCATTGGTTGAACATTTAGGTCATTTTCGTCCTCGCTAGGCTTATTCTAATCCAATTAGGGTTTTTAACCAATCTTGTGCATTTAATATGTGATTTTGTGTCATTTTGGGTCATTGGTTGAACATTTAAGTCGTTTTCGTCCTCCCTATGCTTATTCTAATCCAATTAGGTTTTTTAACCAATCTTGTGCATCCAATAAGTGATTTTGTGTCATTGGTTGCACATTTAGGTCATTTTCGTCCTCCCTAGGCTTATTCTAATCCAAGTAGGGTCTTTTTACCAATCTTGTGCATCCAATATGTGATTTGGTGTCATTTTGTGTCATTGGTTGAACATTTAGGTCATTTTCGTCCTCCCTAAGATTATTCTAATCCAATTAGGGTTCTTAACCAATCTTGTGCATATAATAAGTGATTTTGTGTCATTGGTTGAACATTTAGATCATTTTCGTCCTCGCTAGGCTTATTCTAATCCAATTAGGGTTTTTAACCAATCTTGTGCATTTAATATGTGATTTTGTGTCATTTTGGGTCATTGGTTGAACATTTAAGTCGTTTTCGTCCTCCCTATGCTTATTCTAATCCAATTAGGTTTTTTAACCAATCTTGTGCATCCAATAAGTGATTTTGTGTCATTGGTTGAACATTTAGGTCATTTTCGTCCTCGCTAGGCATATTCTAATCCAATTAGGGTTTTTAACCAATCTTCTGCATTTCATATGTGATTTTGTGTCATTTTG
>JBBPBQ010000009.1:770216-789276 GCA_037974755.1 Cicer yamashitae | reverse complement strand
TGGATAAAAACCCTAATTGGATTAGAATAAGCCTAGGGAGGACGAAAATGACTTAAATTTTCAACCAATGACCCAAAATGACACAAATCACATATTAAATGCACAAGATTGGTTAAAAACCCTAATTTGATTAGAATAAGCCTAGCGAGGACGAAAATGACCTAAATGTTCAACCAATGACACAAAATCACTTATTGGATGCACAAGATTGGTTAAAAAACCAAATTGGAATAGAATAAGCTTAGGGAGGACGAAAATGACCTAAATGTTCAACCAATGACACAAAATGACACCAAATCACATATTGGATGCACAAGAGTGGTAAAAAACCCTACTTGGAATAGAATAAGATTAGGGAGGACGAAAATGACCTAAATGTGCAACCAATGACACAAAATCACTTATTGGCTGCACAAGATTGGTTAAAATCCCTAATTGGATTATAATAAGCCTAGGGAGGACGAAATTGACTTAAATGTTCAACCAATGACCCAAAATGACACAAAATCACATATTAAATGCACAAGATTGGTTAAAAACCCTAATTGGATTAGAATATGCCTAGCGAGGACGGAAATGACCTAAATGTTCAACCAATGACATAAAATCACTTATTGGATGCACAAGATTGGTTAAAAAACCTAATTGGATTAGAATAAGCCTAGGGAGGACGAAAACGACTTAAATATTCAACCAATGACCCAAAATCACTTATTGTATGCACAAGATTGGTTAAGAACCCTAATTGGATTAGAATAAGCTTAGGGAGGATGAAAATGACCTAAATGTTCAACCAATGACACAAAATGACTTATTGGATGCACAAGATTGGTTAAAAACCCTAATTGGATTAGAATAAGCCTAGGAAGGACGAAAATGACCTAAATGTGCAACCAAGAACACCAAATCACATATTGGATACACAAGATTGGTTAAAAACCCTAATTGGATTAGAATAAGCCTACGGAGGACAAAAATGACCTACATGTTCAACCAATGTCACAAAATGACACCAAATCACATATTGGATGCACAAGATTGGTAAAAAGACCCTACTCTGATTAGAATAACCCTAGGGAGGACGAAAATGACCTAAATGTGCAACCAATGACACAAAATCACTTATTGGATGCACAAGATTGGTTAAAAACCCTAATTGGATTAGAATAAGCCTAGCAAGGACGAAAATGACCTAAATGTGCAACCAAGAACACAAAATCACATATTGGATGCACAAGATTGGTTAAAAACCCTAATTGGATTAGAATAAGCCTACGGAGGATGAAAATGACCTACATGTTCAACCAATGTCACAAAATGACACCAAATCACATATTGGATGCACAAGATTGGTAAAAAGACCCTACTTGGATTAGAATAAGCCTAGGGAGGACGAAAATGACCTAAATGTGCAACCAATGACACAAAATCACTTATTGGATGCACAAGATTGGTTAAAGAACCTAATTGGATTAGAATAAGCTTAGGGAGAACGAAAATGACCTAAATGTTCAACCAATGACACAAAATGACACCAAATCACATATTGGATGCACAAGATTGGTAATAAACCCTACTTGGATTAGAATAAGCTTAGGGAGGACGAAAATGACCTAAATGTGCAACCAATGACACAAAATCACTTATTGGATGCACAAGATTGGTTAAAAACCCTAATTGGATTAGAATAAGCCTAGCGAGGACGAAAATGACCTAAATGTTCAACCAATGACACAAAATCACTTATTATATGCAAAAGATTGGTTAAGAACCCTAATTGGATTAGAATAAGTTTAGGGAGGACGAAAATGACCTAAATGTTCAACCAATGACACAAAATGACACCAAATCACATATTGGATGAACAAGATTGGTAAAAAACCCTACTTGGATTAGAATATGCTTAGGGAGGACGAAAATCACCTAAATGTGCAACCAATGACACAAAATCACTTATTGGATGCACAAGATTGGTTAAAAACCCTAATTGGATTAGAATAAGCCTAGGGAGGACGAAAATGACTTAAATGTTCAACCAATGACCCAAAATGACACAAAGTCATATATTAAATGCACAAGTTTGTTTAAAAACCCTAATTGGATTAGAATAAGCCTAGCGAGGACGAAAATGACCTAAATGTTCAACCAATGACACAAAATCACTTATTATATGCAAAAGATTGGTTAAGAACCCTAATTGGATTAGAATAAGTTTAGGGAGGACGAAAATGACCTAAATGTTCAACCAATGACACAATGACACCAAATCACATATTGGATGAACAAGATTGGTAAAAAACCCTACTTGGATTAGAATATGCTTAGGGAGGACGAAAATCACCTAAATGTGCAACCAATGACACAAAATCACTTATTGGATGCACAAGATTGGTTAAAAACCCTAATTGGATTAGAATAAGCCTAGGGAGGACGAAAATGACTTAAATGTTCAACCAATGACACAAAATGACACCAAATCACATATTGGATGCACAAGATTGGTAAAAAACCCTACTTGGATTAGAATAAGCTTAGGGAGGACGAAAATGACCTAAATGTGCAACCAATGACACAAAATCACTTATTGGATGCACAAGATTGGTTAAAAACCCTAATTGGATTAGAATAAGCCTAGCGAGGACGAAAATGACTTAAATGTTCAACCAATGACCCAAAATGACATAAAATCACATATTAAATGCAAAAGATTGGTTAAAAACCCTAATTGGATTAGAATAAGCCTAGCGAGGACGAAAATGACCTAAATGTTCAACCAATGACACAAAATCACTTATTGGACGCACAAGATTGGTTAAAAAACCTAATTGGATTAGAATAAGCCTAGGGAGGACGAAAATGACCTAAATGTTCAACCAATGACACAAAATGACACCAAATCACATATTGGATGCACAAGATTGGTAAAAAACCCTACTTGGATTTGAATAAGCTTAGGGAGGACGAAAATGACCTAAATGTGCAACCAATGACACAAAATCACTTATTGGATGCACAAGATTGGTTAAAAACCCTAATTGGATTAGAATAAGCCTAGGGAGGACGAAAATGACCTAAATGTTCAACCAATGACACAAAATCACATATTGGATGCACAAGATTAGTTAAAAACCCTAATTGGATCAGAATAAGCCTAGGGAGGACAAAAATGACCAAAATGTTCAACCAATGACACAAAATCACTAATTTGATGCACAAGACTGGTTAAAAAGCCCTAATTAGATTAGAATAAGTCGAAGGATGACGAAAATGACCTAAATGTTGAACCAATGACACAAAATCACATATTGGATGCACAAGATTGGTTAAAAACCCTAATTGGATTAGAATAAGCCTAGGGAGGACGAAAATGACCTAAATGTTCAACCAATGACACAAAATCACTTAATGGATGCACAAGATTTGTTAAAAAGCCTAATTGGATTAGAATAAGCCTAGGGAGGACGAAAATGACCTAAATGTTCAACCAATGACACAAAATCACATATTGGATGCACAAGATTAGTTAAAAACCCTAATTGGATTAGAATAAGCCTAGGGAGGACGAAAATGACCTAAATGTTCAACCAATGACACAAAATGACACAAAATCACATATTGGATGCACAAGATTGGTTAAAAACCTTAATTGGATTAGAATAAGCCTAGCGAGGACAAAAATGACCTAAATGTTCAACCAATGACACAAAATCACTTATTGGATGCACAAGATTGGTTAAAAACCCTAATTGGATTAGAATAAGCCTAGCGAGGACGAAAATGACCTAAATGTGCAACCAAGAACACAAAATCACATATTGGAAGCACAAGATTGGTTAAAAACCCTACTTGGATTAGAATAACCCTAGCGAGGACGAAAATGACTTAAATGTGCAACCAAGAACACAAAATCACATATTGGAAGCACAAGATTGGTAAAAAACCTAATTGGATTAGAATAAGCCTAGGGAGGACGAAAATGACCTAAATCTTCAACCAATGACACAAAATCACTTATTGGATGCACAAGATTGGTTAAAAACCCTAATTGGATTAGAATAAGCCTAGCGAGGACGAAAATGACCTAAATGTTCAACCAATGACACAAAATCACTTATTGGATGCACAAGATTGGTTAAAAACCCTAATTGGATTATAATAAGCCTAGTGAGGACGAAAATGACCTAAATGTGCAACCAAGAACACAAAATCACATATTGGATGCACAAGATTGGTTAAAAACCCTAATTGGATTAGAATAAGCCTAGGGAGGACGAAAATGACTTAAATGTTCAACCAATGACCCAAAATGACACAAAATCACATATTAAATGCACAAGATTGGTTAAAAACCCTAATTGGATTAGAATATGCCTAGCGAGGACGAAAATAACCTAAATGTTCAACCAATGACACAAAATCACTTATTGAATGCACAAGATTGGTTAAAAAACCTAATTGGATTAGAATAAGCCTAGGGAGGACGAAAATGACTTAAATGTTCAACCAATGACCCAAAATGACACAAAATCCCATATTAAATGCACAAGATTGGTTAAAAACCCTAATTGGATTAGAATATGCCTAGCGAGGACGAAAATGACCTAAATGTTCAACCAATGACACAAAATCACTTATTGGATGCACAAGATTGGTTAAAAAACCTAATTGGATTAGAATAAGCATAGGGAGGACGAAAACGACTTAAATGTTCAACCAATGACCCAAAATGACACAAAATCACATATTAAATGCACAAGATTGGTTAAAAACCCTAATTGGATTAGAATAAGCCTAGCGAGGACGAAAATGACCTAAATGTTCAACCAATGACACAAAATCACTTATTGGATGCACAAGATAGGTTAAAAAACCTAATTGGATTAGAATAAGCTTAGGGAGGACGAAAATGACCTAAATGTTCAACCCATGACACAAAATCACATATTGGATGCACAAGATTGGTTAAAAACCCTAATTGGATTAGAATAAGCCTAGGGAGGACGAAAATGACTTAAATGTTCAACCAATGACCCAAAATGACACAAAATCACATATTAAATGCACAAGATTGGTTAAAAACCCTAATTGGATTAGAATATGCCTAGCGAGGACGAAAATGACCTAAATGTGCAACCAAGAACACAAAATCACATATTGGATGCACAAGATTGGTGAAAAACCCTAATTCGATTAGAATAAGCCTAGGGAGGACGAAAATGACTTAAATGTTCAACCAATGACCCAAAATGACACAAAATCACATATTAAATGCACAAGATTGGTTAAAAACCCTAATTGGATTAGAATAAGCCTAGCGAGGACGAAAATGACCTAAATGTTCAACCAATGACATAAAATCACTTATTGGATGCACAAGATTGGTTAAAAACCCTAATTGGATTATAATAAGCCTAGCGAGGACGAAAAGGACCTAAATATGCAACCAAGAACACAAAATCACATATTGGATGCACAAGATTGGTTAAAAACCCTAATTGGATTAGAATAAGCCTAGGGAGGACGAAAATGACTTAAATGTTCAACCAATGACCCAAAATGACACAAAATCACATATTAAATGCACAAGATTGGTTAAAAACCCTAATTGGATTAGAATATGCCTAGCGAGGACGAAAATGACCTAAATGTGCAACCAAGAACACAAAATCACATATTGGATGCACAAGATTGGTTAAAAACCCTAATTGGATTAGAATAAGCCAAGGTAGGACGAAAATGACTTAAATGTTCAACCAATGACCCAAAATGACACAAAATCACATATTAAATGCACAAGATTGGTTAAAAACCCTAATTGGATTAGAATAAGCCTAGCGAGGACGAAAATGACCTAAATGTTCAACCAATGACACAAAATCACTTATTATATGCACAAGATTGGTTAAGAACCCTAATTGGATTAGAATAATCTTAGGGAGGACGAAAATGACCTAAATGTTCAACCAATGACACAAAATGACACCAAATCACATATTGGATGCACAAGATTGGTAAAAAGACCCTACTTGGATTAGAATAAGCCTAGGGAGGACGAAAATGACCTAAATGTGCAACCAATGACACAAAATCACTTATTGGATGCACAAGATTGGTTAAAAAACCTAATTGGATTAGAATAAGCTTAGGGAGAACGAAAATGACCTAAATGTTCAACCAATGACACAAAATGACACCAAATCACATATTGGATGCACAAGATTGGTAATAAACCCTACTTGGATTAGAATAAGCTTAGGGAGGACGAAAATGACCTAAATGTGCAACCCATGACACAAAATCACTTATTGGATGCACAAGATTGGTTAAAAACCCTAATTGGATTAGAATAAGCCTAGCGAGGACGAAAATGACCTAAATGTTCAACCAATGACACAAAATCACATATTGGATGCACAAGATTGGTTAAAAACCCTAATTGGATTAGAACAAGCCTAGCGAGGACGAAAATGACCTAATTGTTCAACCAATGACACAAAATCACTTATTGGATGCACAAGATTGGTTAAAAACCCTAATTGGATTAGAATAAGCCTAGCGAGGACGAAAATGACCTAAATGTGCAACCAAGAACACAAAATCACATATTGGATGCACAAGATTGGTTAAAAACCCTAATTGGATTAGAATGACCCTAGCGAGGACGAAAATGACCTAAATATTCAACCGATGACACAAAATCACTTATTGGATGCACAAGATTGGTTAAAAAACCTAATTGGATTAGAATATGCCTAGGGAGGACGAAAACGACTTAAATGTTCAACCAATGACCCAAAATGACACAAAATCATATATTAAATGCACAAGTTTGTTTAAAAACCCTAATTGGATTAGAATAAGCCTAGCGAGGACGAAAATGACCTAAATGTTCAACCAATGACACAAAATCACTTATTATTTGCAAAAGATTGGTTAAGAACCCTAATTGGATTAGAATAAGCTTAGGGAGGACGAAAATGACCTAAATGTTCAACCAATGACACAAAATGACACCAAATCACATATTGGATGAACAAGATTGGTAAAAAACCCTACTTGGATTAGAATATGCTTAGGGAGGACGAAAATCACCTAAATGTGCAACCAATGACACAAAATCACTTATTGGATGCACAAGATTGGTTAAAAACCCTAATTGGATTAGAATAAGCCTAGGGAGGACGAAAATGACTTAAATGTTCAACCAAGGACACAAAATCACATATTGGATGCACAAGATTGGATAAAAACCCTAATTGGATTAGAATAAGCCTAGGGAGGACGAAAATGACTTAAATTTTCAACCAATGACCCAAAATGACACAAATCACATATTAAATGCACAAGATTGGTTAAAAACCCTAATTTGATTAGAATAAGCCTAGCGAGGACGAAAATGACCTAAATGTTCAACCAATGACACAAAATCACTTATTGGATGCACAAGATTGGTTAAAAAACCTAATTGGAATAGAATAAGCTTAGGGAGGACGAAAATGACCTAAATGTTCAACCAATGACACAAAATGACACCAAATCACATATTGGATGCACAAGATTGGTAAAAAACCCTACTTGGATTAGAATAAGATTAGGGAGGACGAAAATGACCTAAATGTGCAACCAATGACACAAAATCACTTATTGGATGCACAAGATTGGTTAAAATCCCTAATTGGATTATAATAAGCCTAGGGAGGACGAAATTGACTTAAATGTTCAACCAATGACCCAAAATGACACAAAATCACATTATAAATGCACAAGATTGGTTAAAAACCCTAATTGGATTAGAATATGCCTAGCGAGGACGGAAATGACCTAAATGTTCAACCAATGACATAAAATCACTTATTGGATGCACAAGATTGGTTAAAAAACCTAATTGGATTAGAATAAGCCTAAGGAGGACGAAAACGACTTAAATGTTCAACCAATGACCCAAAATAACTTATTGTATGCACAAGATTGGTTAAGAACCCTAATTGGATTAGAATAAGCTTAGGGAGGATGAAAATGACCTAAATGTTCAACCAATGACACAAAATGACTTATTGGATGCACAAGATTGGTTAAAAACCCTAATTGGATTAGAATAAGCCTAGCAAGGACGAAAATGACCTAAATGTGCAACCAAGAACACCAAATCACATATTGGATACACAAGATTGGTTAAAAACCCTAATTGGATTAGAATAAGCCTACGGAGGACAAAAATGACCTACATGTTCAACCAATGTCACAAAATGACACCAAATCACATATTGGATGCACAAGATTGGTAAAAAGACCCTACTCTGATTAGAATAACCCTAGGGAGGACGAAAATGACCTAAATGTGCAACCAATGACACAAAATCACTTATTGGATGCACAAGATTGGTTAAAAACCCTAATTGGATTAGAATAAGCCTAGCAAGGACGAAAATGACCTAAATGTGCAACCAAGAACACAACATCACATATTGGATGCACAAGATTGGTTAAAAACCCTAATTGGACTAGAATAAGCCTACGGAAGACGAAAATGACCTACATGTTCAACCAATGTCACAAAATGACACCAAATCACATATTGGATGCACAAGATTGGTAAAAAGACCCTACTTGGTTTAGAATAAGCCTAGGGAGGACGAAAATGACCTAAATGTGCAACCAATGACACAAAATCACTTATTGGATGCACAAGATTGGTTAAAAAACCTAATTGGATTAGAATAAGCTTAGGGAGAACGAAAATGACCTAAATGTTCAACCAATGACACAAAATGACACCAAATCACATATTGGATGCACAAGATTGGTAATAAACCCTACTTGGATTAGAATAAGCTTAGGGAGGACGAAAATGACCTAAATGTGCAACCCATGACACAAAATCACTTATTGGATGCACAAGATTGGTTAAAAACCCTAATTGGATTAGAATAAGCCTAGCGAGGACGAAAATGACCTAAATGTTCAACCAATGACACAAAATCACATATTGGATGCACAAGATTGGTTAAAAACCCTAATTGGATTAGAACAAGCCTAGCGAGGACGAAAATGACCTAATTGTTCAACCAATGACACAAAATCACTTATTGGATGCACAAGATTGGTTAAAAACCCTAATTGGATTAGAATAAGCCTAGCGAGGACGAAAATGACCTAAATGTGCAACCAAGAACACAAAATCACATGTTGGATGCACAAGATTGGTTAAAAACCCTAATTGGATTAGAATGACCCTAGCGAGGACGAAAATGACCTAAATATTCAACCGATGACACAAAATCACTTATTGGATGCACAAGATTGGTTAAAAACCCTAATTGGATTAGAATAAGCCTAGCGAGTACGAAAATGACCTAAATGTGCAACCAAGAACACAAAATAACATATTGGATGCACAAGATTGGTTAAAAACCCTAATTGGATTAGAATAAGCCTAGGGAGGACGAAAATGACTTAAATGTTCAACCAATGACCCAAAATGACCCAAAATCACATATTAAATGCACAAGATTGGTTAAAACCCCTAATTGGATTAGAATAAGCCTAGGGAGGACGAAAATGACCTAAATGTTTAACCAATGACACAAAATGACTTATTGGATGCACATGATTGGTTAAAAAACCTAATTGGATTAGAATAAGCTTAGGGAGGACGAAAATGACCTAAATATTCAACCAATGACACAAAATCACTTATTATATACACAAGATTGGTTAAAAACCCTAATTGGATTTGAATAAGCTTAGGGAGGATGAAAATGACTTAAATGTTCAACCAATGACCCAAAATGACACAAAATCACATATTAAATGCACAAGATTGGTTAAAAACCCTAATTGGATTAGAATAATCCTAGCGAGGACGAAAATGACCTAAATGTTCAACCCATGACACAAAATCACTTATTGGATGCACAAGATTGGTTAAAAAACCGAATTGGATTTGAATAAGCTTAGGGAGAACGAAAATGACCTAAATGTTCAACCAATGACACAAAATGACAGCAAATCACATATTGGATGCACAAGATTGGTAAAAAACCCTACTTGGATTAGAATAAGCTTAGGGAGGACAAAAATGACCTAAATGTGCAACCAATGACACAAAATCACTTATTGGATGCACAAGATTGGTTAAAAACCCTAATTGGATTAGAATAAGCCTAGGGAGGACGAAAATGACTTAAATGTTCAACCAATGACCCAAAATGACACAAAATCACATATTAAATGCACAAGATTGGTTAAAAACCGTAATTGGATTAGAATATGCCTAGCGAGGACGGAAATGACCTAAATGTTCAACCAATGACACAAAATCACTTATTGGATGCACAAGATTTGTTAAAAAACCTCATTGGATTAGAATAAGCCTAAGGAGGACGAAAACGGCTTAAATGTTCAACCAATGACCCAAAATGACACAAAATCACATATTAAATGCACAAGATTGGTTAAAAACCCTAATTGGATTAGAATAAGCCTAGCGAGGACGAAAATGACCTAAATGTTCAACCAATGACACAAAATCACTTATTGGATGCACAAGATTGGTTAAAAAACCTAATTGGATTAGAATAAGCTTAGAGAGGACGAAAATGACCTAAATGTTAAACCAATGACACAAAATTACTTATTGGATGCACAAGATTGGTTTAAAACCCAAATTGGATTATAATAAGCCTAGCGAGGACGAAAATGACCTAAATAAGCAACCAAGAACACAAAATCACATATTGGATGCACAAGATTGGTTAAAAACCCTAATTGGATTAGAATAAGCCTAGGGAGGACGAAAATGACTTAAATGTTCAACCAATGACCCAAAATGACACAAAATCACATATTAAATGCACAAGATTGGTTAAAAACCCTAATTGGATTAGAATAAGCCTAGCGAGGACGAAAATGACCTAAATGTTCAACCAATGACACAAAATCACTTATTGGATGCACAAGATTGGTTAAAAACCCTAATTGGATTAGAATAAGCCTAGCGAGGAAGAAAATGACCTAAATGTTCAACCAATGACACAAAATCACTTATTGGATGCACAAGATTGGTTAAAAACCCTAATTGGATTATAATAAGCCTAGCGAGGACGAAAATGACCTAAATGTGCAACCAAGAACACAAAACCACATATTGGATGCACAAGATTGGTTAAAAACCCTAATTGGATTAGAATAAGCCTAGGGAGGACGAAAATGACTTAAATGTTCAACCAATGACCCAAAATGACACAAAATCACATATTTAATGCACAAGATTGGTTAAAAACTCTAATTGGATTCGAATAAGCCTAGCGAGGACGAAAATGACCTAAATGTTCAACCAATGACACAAAATCACTTATTGGATGCACAAGATTGGTTAAAAAACCTAATTGGATTAGAATAAGCCTAGGGAGGACGAAAATGACCTAAATGTTCAACCAATGACACAAAATCACTTATTGGATGCACAAGATTGGTTAAAAACCCTAATTGGATTATAATAAACCTAGCGAGGACGAAAATGACCTAAATGTGCAACAAGGAACATAAAATCACATATTGGATGCACAAGATTGGTTAAAAACCCTAATTGGATTAGAATAAGCCTAGGGAGGACGAAAATGACTTAAATGTTCAACCAATGACCCAAAATGACACAAAATCACATATTAAATGCACAAGATTGGTTAAAAACCCTAATTGGATTAGAATAAGCCTAGCGAGGACGAAAATGACCTAAATGTTCAACCAATGATACAAAATCACTTATTGGATGCACAAGATTGGTTAAAAACCCTAATTGGATTAGAACAAGCCTAGCGAGGACGAAAATGACCTAAATGTTCAACCAATGACACAAAATCACTTATTGGATGCACAAGATTGGTTAAAAACCCTAATTGGATTAGAATAAGCCTAGCGAGGACGAAAATGACCTAAATGTGCAACCCAGAACACAAAATCACATATTGGATGCACAAGATTGGTTAAAAACCCTAATTGGATTAGAATAACCCTAGCGAGGACGAAAATGACCTAAATGTTCAACCAATGATACAAAATCACTTATTGGATGCACAAGATTCGTTAAAAACCCTAATTGGATTAGAACAAACCTAGCGAGGACGAAAATGACCTAAATGTGCAACCAAGAACACAAAATCACATGTTGGATGCACAAGATTGGTTAAAAACCCTAATTGGATTAGAATGACCCTAGCGAGGACGAAAATGACCTAAATATTCAACCGATGACACAAAATCACTTATTGGATGCACAAGATTGGTTAAAAACCCTAATTGGATTAGAATAAGCCTAGCGAGTACGAAAATGACCTAAATGTGCAACCAAGAACACAAAATAACATATTGGATGCACAAGATTGGTTAAAAACCCTAATTGGATTAGAATAAGCCTAGGGAGGACGAAAATGACTTAAATGTTCAACCAATGACCCAAAATGACCCAAAATCACATATTAAATGCACAAGATTGGTTAAAACCCCTAATTGGATTAGAATAAGCCTAGGGAGGACGAAAATGACCTAAATGTTTAACCAATGACACAAAATCACTTATTGGATGCACATGATTGGTTAAAAAACCTAATTGGATTAGAATAAGCTTAGGGAGGACGAAAATGATCTAAATATTCAACCAATGACACAAAATCACTTATTATATGCACAAGATTGGTTAAAAACCCTAATTGGATTTGAATAAGCTTAGGGAGGATGAAAATGATTTAAATGTTCAACCAATGACACAAAATGACACCAAATCACATATTAAATGCACAAGATTGGTTAAAAACCCTAATTGGATTAGAATAAGCCTAGCGAGGACGAAAATGACCTAAATGTTCAACCAATGACACAAAATCACTTATTGGATGCACAAGATTGGTTAAAAAACCTAATTGGATTAGAATAAGCCTAGGGAGGACGAAAATGACTTAAATGTTCAACCAATGACCCAAAATGACAAAAAATCACATATTAAATGCACAAGATTGGTTAAAAACCCTAATTGGATTAGAATAAGCCTAGCGAGGACGAAAATGACCTAAATGTTCAACCAATGACACAAAATCACTTATTGGATGCACAAGATTGGTTAAAAAACCTAATTGGAATAGAATAAGCCTAGGGAGGACGAAAATGACCTAAATGTTCAACCAATGACACAAAATGACACCAAATCACATATTGGATGCACAAGATTGGTAAAAAACCCTACTTGGATTAGAATAAGCTTAGGGAGGACGAAAATGACCTAAATGTGCAACCAATGACACAAAATCACTTATTAGATGCACAAGATTGGTTAAAAACCCTAATTGGATTAGAATAACCCTAGGGAGGACGAAAATGACTTAAATGTTCAACCAATGACCCAAAATGACACAAAATCACATATGAAATGCAGAAGATTGGTTAAAAACCCTAATTGGATTAGAATAAGCCTAGCGAGGACGAAAATGACCTAAATGTTCAACCAATGACACAAAATCACTTATTATATGCACAAGATTGGTTAAGAACCCTAATTGGATTAGAATAATCTTAGGGAGGACGAAAATGACCTAAATGTTCAACCAATGACACAAAATGACACCAAATCACATATTGGATGCACAAGATTGGTAAAAAGACCCTACTTGGATTAGAATAAGCCTAGGGAGGACGAAAATGACCTAAATGTGCAACCAATGACACAAAATCACTTATTGGATGCACAAGATTGGTTAAAAAACCTAATTGGATTAGAATAAGCTTAGGGAGAACGAAAATGACCTAAATGTTCAACCAATGACACAAAATGACACCAAATCACATATTGGATGCACAAGATTGGTAATAAACCCTACTTGGATTAGAATAAGCTTAGGGAGGACGAAAATGACCTAAATGTGCAACCCATGACACAAAATCACTTATTGGATGCACAAGATTGGTTAAAAACCCTAATTGGATTAGAATAAGCCTAGCGAGGACGAAAATGACCTAAATGTTCAACCAATGACACAAAATCACATATTGGATGCACAAGATTGGTTAAAAACCCTAATTGGATTAGAACAAGCCTAGCGAGGACGAAAATGACCTAATTGTTCAACCAATGACACAAAATCACTTATTGGATGCACAAGATTGGTTAAAAACCCTAATTGGATTAGAATAAGCCTAGCGAGGACGAAAATGACCTAAATGTGCAACCAAGAACACAAAATCACATATTGGATGCACAAGATTGGTTAAAAACCCTAATTGGATTAGAATGACCCTAGCGAGGACGAAAATGACCTAAATATTCAACCGATGACACAAAATCACTTATTGGATGCACAAGATTGGTTAAAAAACCTAATTGGATTAGAATATGCCTAGGGAGGACGAAAACGACTTAAATGTTCAACCAATGACCCAAAATGACACAAAATCATATATTAAATGCACAAGTTTGTTTAAAAACCCTAATTGGATTAGAATAAGCCTAGCGAGGACGAAAATGACCTAAATGTTCAACCAATGACACAAAATCACTTATTATTTGCAAAAGATTGGTTAAGAACCCTAATTGGATTAGAATAAGCTTAGGGAGGACGAAAATGACCTAAATGTTCAACCAATGACACAAAATGACACCAAATCACATATTGGATGAACAAGATTGGTAAAAAACCCTACTTGGATTAGAATATGCTTAGGGAGGACGAAAATCACCTAAATGTGCAACCAATGACACAAAATCACTTATTGGATGCACAAGATTGGTTAAAAACCCTAATTGGATTAGAATAAGCCTAGGGAGGACGAAAATGACTTAAATGTTCAACCAATGACCCAAAATGACAAAAAATCACATATTAAATGCACAAGATTGGTTAAAAACCCTAATTGGATTAGAATAAGCCTAGCGAGGACGAAAATGACCTAAATGTTCAACCAATGACACAAAATCACTTATTATATGCAAAAAATTGGTTAAGAACCCTAATTGGATTAGAATAAGCTTAGGGAGGACGAAAATGACCTAAATGTTCAACCAATGACACAAAATGACACCAAATCACATATTGGATGCACAAGATTGGTAAAAAACCCTACTTGGATTAGAATAAGCTTAGGGAGGACAAAAATGACCTAAATGTGCAACCAATGACACAAAATCACTTATTGGATGCACAAGATTGGTTAAAAACCCTAATTGGATTAGAATAAGCCTAGCGAGGACGAAAATGACTTAAATGTTCAACCAATGACCAAAAATGACATAAAATCACATATTAAATGCAAAAGATTGGTTAAAAACCCTAATTGGATTAGAATAAGCCTAGCGAGGACGAAAATGACCTAAATGTTCAACCAATGACACAAAATCACTTATTGGACGCACAATATTGGATAAAAAACCTAATTGGATTAGAATAAGCCTAGGGAGGACGAAAATGACCTAAATGTTCAACCAATGACACAAAATCACTTATTGGATGCACAAGATTGGTTAAAAACCCTAATTGGATTAGAATAAGCCTAGCGAGGACGAAAATGACCTAAATGTGGAACCAAGAACACAAAATCACATATTGGATGCACAAGATTGGTAAAAAACCCTAATTGGATTAGAATAAGCCTAGGGAGGACGAAAATGACTTAAATGTTCTACCAATGACCCAAAATCACATATTAAATGCACAAGAATTGTTAAAACCCCTAATTGGATTAGAATAAGCCTAGCGAGGACGAAAATGACCTGAATGTTTAGCCAATGACACAAAATCACTTATTGGATGCACAAGATTGGTTAAAAACCCTAATTGGATTATTATAAGCCTAGCGAGAACAAAAATGACCTAAATGTTCAACCAATGACACAAAATCACTTATTGGATGCACAAGATTGGTTAAAAACCCTAATTGGATTAGAACAAGCCTAGCGAGGACGAAAATGACCTAAATGTTCAACCAATGACACAAAATCACTTATTGGATGCACAAGATTGGTTAAAAACCCTAATTGGATTAGAATAAGCCTAGCGAGGACGAAAATGACCTAAATGTGCAACCAAGAACACAAAATCACATATTGGAAGCACAAGATTGGTTAAAAACCCTACTTGGATTAGAATAACCCTAGCGAGGACGAAAATGACTTAAATGTGCAACCAAGAACACAAAATCACATATTGGAAGCACAAGATTGGTAAAAAACCTAATTGGATTAGAATAAGCCTAGGGAGGACGAAAATGACCTAAATCTTCAACCAATGACACAAAATCACTTATTGGATGCACAAGATTGGTTAAAAACCCTAATTGGATTAGAATAAGCCTAGCGAGGACGAAAATGACCTAAATGTTCAACCAATGACACAAAATCACTTATTGGATGCACAAGATTGGTTAAAAACCCTAATTGGATTATAATAAGCCTAGTGAGGACGAAAATGACCTAAATGTGCAACCAAGAACACAAAATCACATATTGGATGCACAAGATTGGTTAAAAACCCTAATTGGATTAGAATAAGCCTAGGGAGGACGAAAATGACTTAAATGTTCAACCAATGACCCAAAATGACACAAAATCACATATTAAATGCACAAGATTGGTTAAAAACCCTAATTGGATTAGAATAAGCCTAGCGAGGACGAATATGACCTAAATGTTCAACCAATAACACTAAATCACTTATTGGATGCACAAGATTGGTTAAAAAACCTAATTGGATTAGAATAAGCTGAGGGAGGACGAAAATGACCTAAATGTTCAACCAATGACACAAAATGACACCAAATCACATATTGGATGCACAAGATTGGTAAAAAACCCTACTTGGATTAGAATAAGCTTAGGGAGGACAAAAATGACCTAAATGTGCAACCAATGACACAAAATCACTTATTGGATGCACAAGATTGGTTAAAAACCCTAATTGGATTAGAATAAGCCTAGGGAGGACGAAAATGACTTAAATGTTCAACCAATGACACAAAATCACATATTAAATGCACAAGATTGGTTAAAAACCCTAATTGGATTAGAATAAGCCTAGCGAGGACGAAAATGACCTAACTGTTCAACCAATGACACAAAATCACTTATTGGATGCACAAGATTGGTTAAAAAACCTAATTGGATTAGAATAGGCCTAGGGAGGACGAAAATGACCTAAATGTTCAACCAATGACACAAAATCACTTATTGGATGCACAAGATTGGTTAAAAACCCTAATTGGATTAGAATAAGCCTAGGGAGGACGAAAATGACTTAAATGTTCAACCAATGACCCAAAATGACACAAAATCACATATTAAATGCACAAGATTGGTTAAAAACCCTAATTGGATTAGAATAAGCCTAGCGAGGACGAAAATGACCTAAATGTTCAACCAATGACACAAAATCACTTATTATATACAAAAGATTGGTTAAGAACCCGAATTGGATTAGAATAAGCTGAGGGAGGACGAAAATGACCTAAATGTTCAACCAATGACACAAAATGACACCAAATCACATATTGGATGCACATGATTGGTAAAAAACCCTACTTCGATTAGAATAAGCTTAGGGAGGACGAAAATCACCTAAATGTGCAACCAATGACACAAAATCACTTATTGGATGCACAAGATTGGTTAAAAACCCTAATTGGATTAGAATAAGCCTAGGGAGGACGAAAATGACTTAAATGTTCAACCAATGACCCAAAATGACACAAAATCACATATTAAATGCACAAGATTGGTTAAAAACCCTAATTGGATTAGAATAATCCTAGCGAGGACGAAAATGACCTAAATGTTCAACCCATGACACAAAATCACTTATTGGATGCACAAGATTGGTTAAAAAACCGAATTGGATTTGAATAAGCTTAGGGAGGACGAAAATGACCTAAATGTTCAACCAATGACACAAAATGACAGCAAATCACATATTGGATGCACAAGATTGGTAAAAAACCCTACTTGGATTAGAATAAGCTTAGGGAGGACAAAAATGACCTAAATGTGCAACCAATGACACAAAATCACTTATTGGATGCACAAGATTGGTTAAAAACCCTAATTGGATTAGAATAAGCCTAGGGAGGACGAAAATGACTTAAATGTTCAACCAATGACCCAAAATGACACAAAATCACATATTAAATGCACAAGATTGGTTAAAAACCGTAATTGGATTAGAATATGCCTAGCGAGGACGGAAATGACCTAAATGTTCAACCAATGACACAAAATCACTTATTGGATGCACAAGATTTGTTAAAAAACCTCATTGGATTAGAATAAGCCTAAGGAGGACGAAAACGGCTTAAATGTTCAACCAATGACCCAAAATGACACAAAATCACATATTAAATGCACAAGATTGGTTAAAAACCCTAATTGGATTAGAATAAGCCTAGCGAGGACGAAAATGACCTAAATGTTCAACCAATGACACAAAATCACTTAATATATGCAAAAGATTGGTTAAGAACCCTCATTGGATTAGAATAAGCTGAGGGAGGACGAAAATGACCTAAATGTTCAACCAATGACACAAAATCACACCAAATCACATATTGGATGCACAAGATTGGTAAAAAACCCTACTTGGATTAGAATAAGCTTAGGGAGGACGAAAATCACCTAAATGTGCAACCAATGACACAAAATCACTTATTGGATGCACAAGATTGGTTAGAAACCCTAATTGGATTAGAATAAGCCTAGGGAGGATGAAAATGACTTAAACGTTCAACCAATGACCCAAAATGACACAAAATCACATATTAAATGCACAAGATTGGTTAAAAATCCTAATTGGATTAGAATAAGCCTTGTGAGGACGAAAATGACCTAAATGTTCAACCAATGACACAAAATCACTTATTATATGCAAAAGATTGGTTAAGAACCCTCATTGGATTAGAATAAGCTAAGGGAGGACGAAAATGACCTAAATGTTAAACCAATGACACAAAATGACACCAAATCACATATTGGATGCACAAGATTGGTAAAAAACCCTACTTGGATTAGAATAAGCTTAGGGAGGACGAAAAT
>JBBPBQ010000009.1:722615-767825 GCA_037974755.1 Cicer yamashitae | reverse complement strand
TTTTTAACCAATCTTGTGCATCCAATATGTGATTTTGTGTCATTGGTTGAACATTTAGGTCATTTTCGTCCTCGCTAGGCTTATTCTAATCCAATTAGGTTTTTTAACCAATCTTGTGCATCCAATATGTGATTTTGTGTCATTGGTTGAACATTTAGGTCATTTTCGTCCTCGCTAGGCTTATTCTAATCCAATTAGGGTTTTTAACCAATCTTGTGCATTTATTATGTGATTTTGTGTCATTTTGGGTCATTGGTTGAACATTTAAGTCGTTTTCGTCCTCCCTATGCTTATTCTAATCCAATTAGGTTTTTTAACCAATCTTGTGCATCCAATAAGTGATTTTGTGTCATTGGTTGAACATTTAGGTCATTTTCGTCCTCGCTAGGCATATTCTAATCCAATTAGGGTTTTTAACCAATCTTGTGCATTTAATATGTGATTTTGTGTCATTTTGGGTCATTGGTTGAGCATTTAAGTCATTTTCGTCCTCCCTAGGCTGATTCTAATCCAATTAGGGTTTTTAACCAATCTTGTGCATCCAATAAGTGATTTTGTGTCATTGGTTGAACATTTAGGTCATTTTCGTCCTCGCTAGGCTTATTCTATTCCAATTAGGGTTTTTAACCAATCTTGTGCATTTAATATGTGATTTTGTGTCATTTTGGGTCATCGGTTGAACATTTAAGTCATTTTCGTCCTCCCTAGGCTTATTCTAATCCAATTAGGGTTTTTAACCAATCTTGTGCATCCAATATGTGATTTTGTGTCATTGGTTGAACATTTAGGTCATTTTCGTCCTCCCTAGGCTTATTCAAATCAATTAGGGTTTTTAACCAATCTAGTGCATCCAATATGTGATTTTGTGTCATTTTGTGTCATTGGTTGAACATTTAGGTCACTTTCGTCCTCCCTAGGCTTATTCTAATCCAATTAGGGTTTTTAACCAATCTAATGCATCCAATATGTGATTTTGTGTCATTTTGTGTCATTAGTTGAACATTTAGGTCATTTTCGTCCTCCCTAGGCTTATTCTAATCCAATTAGGGTTTTTAACCAATCTTGTGCATCCAATATGTGATTTTGTGTCATTGGTTGAACATTTAGGTTATTTTCGTCCTCCCTAGGCTTATTCTAATCCAAATAGGGTTTTTAACAAATCTTGTGCATCCAATATGTGATTTTGTGTCATTTTTTGTCATTGGTTGAACATTTAGGTCATTTTCGTCCTCCCTAGGCTTATTCTAATCCAATTAGGGTTTTTAACCAATCTTGTGCATCCAATATGTGATTTTGTGTCATTGGTTAAACATTTAGGTCATTTTCGTCCCCCTTAGGCTTATTCTAATCCAATTAGGGTTTTTAACCAATCTTGTGCATCCAATATGTGATTTTGTGTCATTGGTTGAACATTTAGGTCATTTTCTTCCTCCCTAGGCTTATTCTAATCCAATTAGGGTTTTTATCCAATCTTGTGCATCCAATATGTGATTTTGTGTCATTGGTTGAACATTTAGATCATTTTCGTCCTCCCTAGGCTTATTCTAATCCAATTAGGGTTTTTAACCAATCTTGTGCATCCAATATGTGATTTTGTGCATTTTGTGTCATTGGTTGAACATTTAGGTCATTTTCGTCCTCCCTAGGCTTATTCTAATCCAATTAGGGTTTTTAACCAATCTTGTGCATCCAATATGTGATTTTGTGTCATTGGTTGAACATTTAGGTCATTTTCGTCATCCATAGGCTTATTCTAATCCAATTAGGGTTTTTAACCAATCTTGTGCATCCAATATGTGATTTTGTGTCATTGGTTGAACATTTAGGTCATTTTCGTCCTCCCTAGGCTTATTCTAATCCAATTAGGGTTTTTAACCAATCTTGAGCATCCAATATGTGATTTTGTGTTATTTTGTGTCATTGGTTGAACATTTAGGTCATTTTCGTCCTCCCTAGGCTTATTCTAATCCAATTAGGGTTTTTAACCAATCTTGTGCATCCAATATGTGATTTTGTGTCATTGGTTAAACATTTAGGTCATTTTCGTCCCCCTTAGGCTTATTCTAATCCAATTAGGGTTTTTAACCAATCTTGTGCATCCAATATGTGATTTTGTGTCATTGGTTGAACATTTAGGTCATTTTCTTCCTCCCTAGGCTTATTCTAATCCAATTAGGGTTTTTATCCAATCTTGTACATCCAATATGTGATTTTGTGTCATTGGTTGAACATTTAGGTCATTTTCGTCCTCCCTAGGCTTATTCTAATCCAATTAGGGTTTTTAACCAATCTTGTGCATCCAATATGTGATTTTGTGTCATTTTGTGTCATTGGTTGAACATTTAGGTCATTTTCGTCCTCCCTAGGCTTATTCTAATCCAATTAGGGTTTTTAACCAATCTTGTGCATCCTATATGTGATTTTGTGTCATTGGTTGAACATTTAGGTCATTTTTGTCCTCCATAGGCTTATTCTAATCCAATTACGGTTTTTAACCAATCTTGTGCATCCAATATGTGATTTTGTGTCATTTTGTGTCATTGGTTGAACATTTAGGTCATTTTCGTCCTCCCTAGGCTTATTCTAATCCAATTAGGGTTTTTAACCAATCTTGGGCATCCAATATGTGATTTTGTGTCATTGGTTGAACATTTAGGTCATTTTTGTCCTCCCTAGGCATATTCTAATCCAATTAGGGTTTTTAACCAATCTTGTGCATCCAATATGTGATTTTGTGTCATTGGTTGAACATTTAGGTCATTTTCGTCCTCGCTAGGCTTATTCTAATCCAATTAGGGTTTTTAACCAATCTTGTGCATCCAATAAGTGATTTTGTGTCATGGGTTGCACATTTAGGTCATTTTCGTCCTCCCTAAGCTTATTCTAATCCAAGTAGGGTTTATTACCAATCTTGTGCATCCAATATGTGATTTGGTGTCATTTTGTGTCATTGGTTGAACATTTAGGTCATTTTCGTTCTCCCTAAGCTTATTCTAATCCAATTAGGTTTTTTAACCAATCTTGTGCATCCAATAAGTGATTTTGTGTCATTGGTTGCACATTTAGGTCATTTTCGTCCTCCCTAGGCTTATTCTAATCCAAGTAGGGTCTTGTTACCAATCTTGTGCATCCAATATGTGATTTGGTGTCATTTTGTGTCATTGGTTGAACATTTAGGTCATTTTCGTCCTCCCTAAGATTATTCTAATCCAATTAGGGTTCTTAACCAATCTTGTGCATATAATAAGTGATTTTGTGTCATTGGTTGAACATTTAGGTCATTTTCGTCCTCGCTAGGCTTATTCTAATCCAATTAGGGTTTTTAACCAATCTTGTGCATTTAATATGTGATTTTGTGTCATTTTGGGTCATTGGTTGAACATTTAAGTCGTTTTCGTCCACCCTATGCTTATTCTAATCCAATTAGGTTTTTTAACCAATCTTGTGCATCCAATAAGTGATTTTGTGTCATTGGTTGAACATTTAGGTCATTTTCGTCCTCGCTAGGCATATTCTAATCCAATTAGGGTTTTTAACCAATCTTCTGCATTTCATATGTGATTTTGTGTCATTTTGGGTCATTGGTTGAACATTTAAGTCATTTTCGTCCTCCCTAGGGTTATTCTAATCCAATTAGGGTTTTTAACCAATCTTGTGCATCCAATAAGTGATTTTGTGTCATTGGTTGCACATTTAGGTCATTTTCGTCCTCCCTAAGCTTATTCTAATCCAAGTAGGGTTTTTTACCAATCTTGTGCATCCAATATGTGATTTGGTGTCATTTTGTGTCATTGGTTGAACATTTAGGTCATTTTCGTTCTCCCTAAGCTTATTCTAATCCAATTAGGTTTTTTAACCAATCTTGTGCATCCAATAAGTGATTTTGTGTCATTGGTTGCACATTTAGGTCATTTTCGTCCTCCCTAGGCTTATTCTAATCCAAGTAGGGTCTTTTTACCAATCTTGTGCATCCAATATGTGATTTGGTGTCATTTTGTGTCATTGGTTGAACATTTAGGTCATTTTCGTCCTCCCTAAGCTTATTCTAATCCAATTAGGGTTCTTAACCAATCTTGTGCATATAATAAGTGATTTTGTGTCATTGGTTCAATATTTAGGTCATTTTCGTCCTCCCGAGGCTTATTCTAATCCAATTAGGTTTTTTTAACCAATCTTGTGCATCCAATAAATGATTTTGTGTCATTGGTTGAACATATAGGTCATTTTTGTCCTCGCTAGGCTTATTCTAATCCAATTAGGGTTTTTAACCATTCTTGTGCATTTAATATGTGATTTTGTGTCATTTTGGGTCATTGGTTGAACATTTAAGTCATTTTCGTCCTCCCTAGGCTTATTCTAATCCAATTAGGGTTTTTAACCAATCTTGTGCATCCAATAAGTGATTTTGTGTCATTGGTTGCACATTTAGGTGATTTTCGTCCTCCCTAAGCTTATTCTAATCGAAGTAGGGTTTTTTACCAATCTTGTGCATCCAATATGTGATTTGGTGTCATTTTGTGTCATTGGTTGAACATTTAGGTCATTTTCGTCCTCCCTCAGCTTATTCTAATCCAATTCGGGTTCTTAACCAATCTTTTGCATATAATAAGTGATATTGTGTCATTGGTTGAACATTTAGGTCATTTTCGTCCTCGCTAGGCGTATTCTAATCCAATTAGGGTTTTTAACCAATCTTGTGCATTTAATATGTGATTTTGTGTCATTTTGGGTCATTGGTTGAACATTTAAGTCATTTTCGTCCTCCCTAGGCTTATTCTAATCCAATTAGGGTTTTTAACCAATCTTGTGCATCCAATATGTGATTTTGTGTTCTTGGTTGCACATTTAGGTCATTTTCGTCCTCGCTAGGCTTATTATAATCCAATTAGGGTTTTTAACCAATCTTGTGCATCCAATAAGTGATTTTGTGTCATTGGTTGAATATTTAGGTCATTTTCGTCCTCGCTAGGCTTATTCTAATCCAATTAGGGTTTTTAACCAATCTTGTGCATTTAATATGTGATTTTGTGTCATTTTGGGTCATTGGTTGAACATTTAAGTCATTTTCGTCCTCCCTTGGCTTATTCTAATCCAATTAGGGTTTTTAACCAATCTTGTGCATCCAATAAGTGATTTTGTGTCATTGGTTGCACATTTAGGTGATTTTCGTCCTCCCTAAGCTTATTCTAATCCAAGTAGGGTTTTTTACCAATCTTGTGCATCCAATATGTGATTTGGTGTCATTTTGTGTCATTGGTTGAACATTTAGGTCATTTTCGTCCTCCCTAAGCTTATTCTAATCCAATTAGGGTTCTTAACCAATCTTTTGCATATAATAAGTGATTTTGTGTCATTGGTTGAACATTTAGGTCATTTTCGTCCTCGCTAGGCTTATTCTAATCCAATTAGGGATTTTAACCAATCTTGTGCATTCAATAAGTGATTTTGTGTCATTGGTTGAACATTTAGGTTATTTTCGTCCTCGCTAGGCATATTCTAATCCAATTAGGGTTTTTAACTAATCTTGTGCATTTAATATGTGATTTTGTGTCATTTTGGGTCATTGGTTGAACATTTAAGTCATTTTCGTCCTCCCTAGGCTTATTCTAATCCAATTAGGGTTTTTAACCAATCTTGTGCATCCAATAAGTGATTTTGTGTCATTGGTTGAACATTTAGGTCATTTTCGTCCTCCCTAGGCTTATTCTAATCCAATTAGGGTTTTTAAACAATCTTGTGCATTAAATATGTAATTTTGTGTCATTTTGGGTCATTGGTTGAACATTTAAGTCGTTTTCGTCCTCCCTAGGCTTATTCTAATCCAATTAGGTTTTTTAACCAATCTTGTGCATCCAATAAGTGATTTTGTGTCATTGGTTGAAAATTTAGATCATTTTCGTCCTCGCTAGGCATATTCTAATGTAATTAGGGTTTTTAACCAATCTTGTGCATTTAATATGTGATTTTGTGTCATTTTGGGTCATTGGTTGAACATTTAAGTCATTTTCGTCCTCCCTAGGCTTATTCTAATCCAATTAGGGTTTTTAACCAATCTTTTGCATCCAATAAGTGATTTTGTGTCATTGGTTGAACATTTAGGTCATTTTCGTCCTCCCTAGGCTTATTCTAATCCAATTAGGGTTTTTAACCAATCTTGTGCATCCAATATGTGATTTTGTGTCATTTGTTGAACATTTAGGTCATTTTCATCCTCCCTAGGCTTATTCTAATCCAATTAGGGTTTTTAACCAATCTTGTGCATCCAATATGTGATTTTGTGTCATTGGTTGAACATTTAGGTCATTTTCGTCCTCCCTAAGCTTATTCTAATCCAATTAGGTTTTTTAACCAATCTTGTGCATCCAATAAGTGATTTTGTGTCATTGGTTGAACATTTAGGTCATTTTCGTCCTCGCTAGGCTTATTCTAATCCAATTAGGGTTTTGAACCAATCTTGTGCATTTAATATGTGATTTTGTGTCATTTTGGGTCATTGGTTGAACATTTAAGTCATTTTCGTCCTCCCTAGGCTTATTCTAATCCAATTAGGGTTTTTAACCAATCTTGTGCATCCAATATGTGATTTTGTGTTCTTGGTTGCACATTTAGGTCATTTTCGTCCTCGCTAGGCTTATTATAATCCAATTAGGGTTTTTAACCAATCTTGTGCATACAATAAGTGATTTTGTGTCATTGGTTGAACATTTAGGTCATTTTCGTCCTCGCTAGGCTTATTCTAATCCAATTAGGGTTTTTAACCAATCTTGTGCATCCAATAAGTGATTTTGTGTCATTGGTTGAACATTTAGGTCATTTTCGTCCTCGCTAGGCTTATTCTAATCCAATTAGGGTTTTTAACAAATCTTGTGCATTTAATATGTGATTTTGTGTCATTGGTTGAACATTTAAGTCATTTTCGTCCTCCCTAGGCTTATTCTAATCCAATTAGGGTTTTTAACAAATCTTGTGCATCCTATAAGTGATTTTGTGTCATTGGTTGCACATTTAGGTCATTTTCGTCCTCCCTAAGCTTATTCTAATCCAAGTAAGGTTTTTTACCAATCTTGTGCATCCAATATGTGATTTGGTGTCATTTTGTGTCATTGGTTGAACATTTAAGTCATTTTCGTCCTCCCTAGGCTTATTCTAATCCAATTAGGGTTTTTAACCAATCTTGTGCATCCAATAAGTGATTTTGTGTCATTGGTTGCACATTTAGGTGATTTTTGTCCTCCCTAAGCTTATTCTAATCCAAGTAGGGTTTTTTACTAATCTTGTGCATCCAATATGTGATTTGGTGTCATTTTGTGTCATTGGTTGAACATTTAGGTCATTTTCGTCCTCCCTAAGCTTATTCTAATCCAATTAGGTTTTTTAACCAATCTTGTGCCTTGAATAAGTGATTTTGTGTCATTGGTTGCACATTTAGGTCATTTTCGTCCTCCCTAGGCTTATTCTAATCCAATTAGGGTTTTTAAACAATCTTGTGCATTTAATATGTAATTTTGTGTCATTTTGGGTCATTGGTTGAACATTTAAGTCGTTTTCGTCCTCCCTAGGCTTATTCTAATCCAATTTGGTTTTTTAACCAATCTTGTGCATCCAATAAGTGATTTTGTGTCATTGGTTGAAAATTTAGGTCATTTTCGTCCTCGCTAGGCATATTCTAATGTAATTAGGGTATTTAACCAATCTTGTGCATTTAATATGTGATTTTGTGTCATTTTGGGTGATTGGTTGAACATTTAAGTCATTTTCGTCCTCCCTAGGCTTATTCTAATCCAATTAGGGTTTTTAACCAATCTTGTGCATCCAATATGTGATTTTGTGTTCTTGGTTGCACATTTAGGTCATTTTCGTCCTCGCTAGGCTTATTCTAATCCAATTAGGGTTTTTAACCAATCTTGTGCATCCAATAAGTGATTTTGTGTCATTGGTTGAACATTAAGGTAATTTTCGTCCTCACTAGGCTTATTCTAATCCAATTAGGGTTTTTAACCAATCTTGTGCATCCAATAAGTGATTTTGTGTCATTGGTTGAACATTTAGGTCATTTTCGTCCTCCCTAGGCTTATTCTAATCCAATTAGGTTTTTTAACCAATCTTGTGCATCCAATAAGTGATTTTGTGTCATTGGTTGAACATTTAGGTCATTTTCGTCCTCGCTAGGCTTATTCGAATCCAATTAGAGTTTTTAACCAATCTTGTGCATTAAATATGTGATTTTGTGTCATTTTGGGTCATTGGTTAAACATTTAACTCATTTTCGTCCTCCCTAGGCTTATTCTAATCCAATTAGGGTTTTTAACCAATCTTGTGCATCCAATATGTGGTTTTGTGTTCTTGGTTGCACATTTAGGTCATTTTCGTCCTCGCTAGGCTTATTATAATCCAATTAGGGTTTTTAACCAATCTTGTGCATCCAATATGTGATTTTGTGTCATTGGTTGAACATTTAGGTCATTTTCGTCCTCCCTAAGCTTATTCTAATCCAATTAGGTTTTTTAACCAATCTTGTGCATCCAATAAGTGATTTTGTGTCATTGGTTGAACATTTAGGTCATTTTCGTCCTCGCTAGGCTTATTCTAATCCAATTAGGGTTTTTAACCAATCTTCTGCATTTCATATGTGATTTTGTGTCATTTTGGGTCATTGGTTGAACATTTAAGTCATTTTCGTCCTCCCTAGGGTTATTCTAATCCAATTAGGGTTTTTAACCAATCTTGTGCATCCAATAAGTGATTTTGTGTCATTGGTTGAACATTTAGGTCATTTTCGTCCTCGCTAGGCTTATTCTAATCCAATTAGGTTTTTTAACCAATCTTGTGCATCCAATATGTGATTTTGTGTCATTGGTTGAACATTTAGGTCATTTTCGTCTTCGCTAGGCTTATTCTAATCCAATTAGGGTTTAAGCAATCTTGTGCATTTAATATGTGATTTTGTGTCATTTTGGGTCATTGGTTGAACATTTAAGTCATTTTCGTCCTCCCTAGGCTTATTCTAATCCAATTAGGGTTTTTAACCAATCTTGTGCATCCAAAAAGTGATTTTGTGTCATTGGTTGAACATTTAGGTCATTTTCGTCCTCCCTAGGCTTATTCTAATCCAATTAGGGTTTTTAAACAATCTTGTGCATTTAATATGTAATTTTGTGTCATCTTGGGTCATTGGTTGAACATTTAAGTCGTTTTCGTCCTCCCTAGGCTTATTCTAATCCAATTAGGTTTTTTAACCAATCTTGTGCATCCAATAAGTGATTTTGTGTCATTGGTTGAAAATTTAGATCATTTTTGTCCTCGCTTGGCATATTCTAATGTAATTAGGGTTTTTAACCAATCTTGTGCATTTAATATGTGATTTTGTGTCATTTTGGGTCATTGGTTGAACATTTAAGTCATTTTCGTCCTCCCTAGGCTTATTCTAATCCAATTAGGGTTTTTAACCAATCTTGTGCATCCAATATGTGATTTTGTGTTCTTGGTTGCACATTTAGGTCATTTTCGTCCTCGCTAGGCTTATTATAATCCAATTAGGGTTTTTAACCAATCTTGTGCATCCAATAAGTGATTTTGTGTCATTGGTTGCACATTTAGGTCATTTTCGTCCTCCCTAAGCGTATTCTAATCCAAGTAGGGTTTTTTACCAATCTTGTGCATCCAATATGTGATTTGGTGTCATTTTGTGTCATTGGTTGAACATTTAGGTCATTTTCGTTCTCCCTAAGCTTATTCTAATCCAAGTAGGGTCTTTTTACCAATCTTGTGCATCCAATATGTGATTTGGTGTCATTTTGTGTCATTGGTTGAACATTTAGGTCATTTTCGTCCTCCCTAAGATTATTCTAATCCAATTAGGGTTCTTAACCAATCTTGTGCATATAATAAGTGATTTTGTGTCATTGGTTGAACATTTAGGTCATTTTCGTCCTCGCTAGGCTTATTCTAATCCAATTAGGGTTTTTAACCAATCTTGTGCATTTAATATGTGATTTTGTGTCATTTTGGGTCATTGGTTGAACATTTAAGTCGTTTTCGTCCACCCTATGCTTATTCTAATCCAATTAGGTTTTTTAACCAATCTTGTGCATCCAATAAGTGATTTTGTGTCATTGATTGAACATTTAGGTCATTTTCGTCCTCGCTAGGCATATTCTAATCCAATTAGGGTTTTTAACCAATCTTCTGCATTTCATATGTGATTTTGTGTCATTTTGGGTCATTGGTTGAACATTTAAGTCATTTTCGTCCTCCCTAGGGTTATTCTAATCCAATTAGGGTTTTTAACCAATCTTGTGCATCTAATAAGTGATTTTGTGTCATTGGTTGCACATTTAGGTCATTTTCGTCCTCCCTAAGCTTATTCTAATCCAAGTAGGGTTTTTTACCAATCTTGTGCATCCAATATGTGATTTGGTGTCATTTTGTGTCATTGGTTGAACATTTAGGTCATTTTCGTCCTCCCTAAGCTTATTTTAATCCAATTAGGTTTTTTAACCAATCTTGTGCATCCAATAAGTGATTTTGTGTCATTGGTTGAATATTTAGGTCATTTTCGTCCTCGCTAGGCTTATTCTAATCCAATTAGGGTTTTTAACCAATCTTGTGCATTTAATATGTGATTTTGTGTCATTTTGGGTCATTGGTTGAACATTTAAGTCATTTTCGTCCTCCCTAGGCTTATTCTAATCGAATTAGGGTTTTTAACCAATCTTGTGCATCTAATATGTGATTTTGTGTCATTTGTTGAACATTTAGGTCATTTTCGTCCTCCCTAGGCTTATTCTAATCCAATTAGGGTTTTTAACCAATCTTGTGCATCCAATATGTGATTTTGTGTCATTTTGTGTCATTGGTTGAACATTTAGGTCATTTTCGTCCTCCCTAGGCTTATTCTAATCCATTTAGGGTTTTTAACCAATCTTGTGCATCCAATATGTGATTGTGTCATTGGTTGCACATTTAGGTGATTATCGTCCTCCCTAAGCTTATTCTAATCGAAGTAGGGTTTTTTACCAATCTTATGCATCCAATATGTGATTTGGTGTCATTTTGTGTCATTGGTTGAACATTTAGGTCATTTTCGTCCACCCTCAGCTTATTCTAATCCAATTAGGGTTCTTAACCAATCTTTTACATATAATAAGTGATTTTGTTTCATTGGTTGAACATTTAGGTCATTTTCGTCTTCGCTAGGCTTATTCTAATCCAATTAGGGTTTTTAACCAATCTTGTGCATTTAATATGTGATTTTGTGTCATTTTGGGTCATTGGTTGAACATTTAAATCATTTTCGTCCTCCCTAGGCTTATTCTAATCCAATTAGGGTTTTTAACCAATCTTGTGCATCCAATATGTGATTTTTTGTCATTGGTTGAACATTTAGGTCATTTTCGTCCTCCCTAAGCTTATTCTAATCCAATTAGGTTTTTTAACCAATCTTGTGCATCCAATAAGTGATTTTGTGTCATTGGTTGAACATTTAGGTCATTTTCGTCCTCGCTAGGCTTATTCTAATCCAATTAGGTTTTTTAACTAATCTTGTGCATCCAATAAGTGATTTTGTGTCATTGGTTGAACATTTAGGTCATTTTCGTCCTCCCTAAGCTTATTCTAATCCAATTAGGTTTTTTAACCAATCTTGTGCATCCAATATGTGATTTTGTGTCATTGGTTGAACATTTAGGTCATTTTCGTCCTCGCTAGGCTTATTCTAATCCAATTAGGGTTTTTAACCAATCTTGTGCATTTAATATGTGATTTTGTGTCATTTTGGGTCATTGGTTGAACATTTAAGTCATTTTCGTCCTCCCTAGGCTTATTCTAATCCAATTAGGGTTTTTAACCAATCTTGTGCATCCAATATGTGATTTTGTGTTCTTGGTTGCTTATTTAGGTCATTTTCGTCCTCGCTAGGCTTATTATAATCCAATTTGGGTTTTAAACCAATCTTGTGCATCCAATAAGTAATTTTGTGTCATTGGTTTAACATTTAGGTCATTTTCGTCCTCTCTAAGCTTATTCTAATCCAATTAGGTTTTTTAACCAATCTTGTGCATCCAATAAGTGATTTTGTGTCATTGGTTGAACATTTAGGTCATTTTCGTCCTCGCTAGGCTTATTCTAATCCAATTAGGGTTTTTAACCAATCTTGTGCATTTAATATGTGATTTTGTGTCATTTTGGGTCATTGGTTGAACATTTAAGTCGTTTTCGTCCTCCCTATGCTTATTCTAATCCAATTAGGTTTTTTAACCAATCTTGTGCATCCAATAAGTGATTTTGTGTCATTGGTTGCACATTTAGGTCATTTTCGTCCTCCCTAGGCTTATTCTAATCCAAGTAGGGTCTTTTTACCAATCTTGTGCATCCAATATGTGATTTGGTGTCATTTTGTGTCATTGGTTGAACATTTAGGTCATTTTCGTCCTCCCTAAGATTATTCTAATCCAATTAGGGTTCTTAACCAATCTTGTGCATATAATAAGTGATTTTGTGTCATTGGTTGAACATTTAGGTCATTTTCGTCCTCGCTAGGCTTATTCTAATCCAATTAGGGTTTTTAACCAATCTTCTGCATTTCATATGTGATTTTGTGTCATTTTGGGTCATTGGTTGAACATTTAAGTCATTTTCGTCCTCCCTAGGGTTATTCTAATCCAATTAGGGTTTTTAACCAATCTTGTGCATCTAATAAGTGATTTTGTGTCATTGGTTGCACATTTAGGTCATTTTCGTCCTCCCTAAGCTTATTCTAATCCAAGTAGGGTTTTTTACCAATCTTGTGCATCCAATATGTGATTTGGTGTCATTTTGTGTCATTGGTTGAACATTTAGGTCATTTTCGTCCTCCCTAAGCTTATTTTAATCCAATTAGGTTTTTTAACCAATCTTGTGCATCCAATAAGTGATTTTGTGTCATTGGTTGAATATTTAGGTCATTTTCGTCCTCGCTAGGCTTATTCTAATCCAATTAGGGTTTTTAACCAATCTTGTGCATTTAATATGTGATTTTGTGTCATTTTGGGTCATTGGTTGAACATTTAAGTCATTTTCGTCCTCCCTAGGCTTATTCTAATCGAATTAGGGTTTTTAACCAATCTTGTGCATCTAATATGTGATTTTGTGGCATTTGTTGAACATTTAGGTCATTTTCGTCCTCCCTAGGCTTATTCTAATCCAATTAGGGTTTTTAACCAATCTTGTGCATCCAATATGTGATTTTGTGTCATTTTGTATCATTGGTTTAACATTTAGGTCATTTTCGTCCTCCCTAGGCTTATTCTAATCCATTTAGGGTTTTTAACCAATCTTGTGCATCCAATATGTGATTGTGTCATTGGTTGCACATTTAGGTGATTTTCGTCCTCCCTAAGCTTATTCTAATCGAAGTAGGGTTTTTTACCAATCTTATGCATCCAATATGTGATTTGGTGTCATTTTGTGTCATTGGTTGAACATTTAGGTCATTTTCGTCCACCCTCAGCTTATTCTAATCCAATTAGGGTTCTTAACCAATCTTTTACATATAATAAGTGATTTTGTTTCATTGGTTGAACATTTAGGTCATTTTCGTCTTCGCTAGGCTTATTCTAATCCAATTAGGGTTTTTAACCAATCTTGTGCATTTAATATGTGATTTTGTGTCATTTTGGGTCATTGGTTGAACATTTAAATCATTTTCGTCCTCCCTAGGCTTATTCTAATCCAATTAGGGTTTTTAACCAATCTTGTGCATCCAATATGTGATTTTTTGTCATTGGTTGAACATTTAGGTCATTTTCGTCCTCCCTAAGCTTATTCTAATCCAATTAGGTTTTTTAACCAATCTTGTGCATCCAATAAGTGATTTTGTGTCATTGGTTGAACATTTAGGTCATTTTCGTCCTCGCTAGGCTTATTCTAATCCAATTAGGTTTTTTAACTAATCTTGTGCATCCAATAAGTGATTTTGTGTCATTGGTTGAACATTTAGGTCATTTTCGTCCTCCCTAAGCTTATTCTAATCCAATTAGGTTTTTTAACCAATCTTGTGCATCCAATATGTGATTTTGTGTCATTGGTTGAACATTTAGGTCATTTTCGTCCTCGCTAGGCTTATTCTAATCCAATTAGGGTTTTTAACCAATCTTGTGCATTTAATATGTGATTTTGTGTCATTTTGGGTCATTGGTTGAACATTTAAGTCATTTTCGTCCTCCCTAGGCTTATTCTAATCCAATTAGGTTTTTTAACCAATCTTGTGCATCCAATAAGTGATTTTGTGTCATTGGTTGAACATTTAGGTCATTTTCGTCCTCCCTAGGCTTATTCTAATCCAATTAGGGTTTTTAACCAATCTTGTGCATCCAATATGTGATTTTGTGTCATTTTGTGTCATTGGCTGAACATTTAGGTCATTATCGTCCTCCCTAGGCTTATTCTAATCCAGTTAGGGTTTTTAACCAATCTTGTGCATCCAATATGTGATTTTGTGTCATTTTGTGTCATTGGTTGAACATTTAGGTCATTTTCGTCCTCCCTAGGCTTATTCTAATCCATTTAGGGTTTTTAACCAATCTTGTGCATCCAATATGTGATTGTGTCATTGGTTGCACATTTAGGTGATTTTCGTCCTCCCTAAGCTTATTCTAATCGAAGTAGGGTTTTTTACCAATCTTATGCATCCAATATGTGATTTGGTGTCATTTTGTGTCATTGGTTGAACATTTAGGTCATTTTCGTCCACCCTCAGCTTATTCTAATCCAATTAGGGTTCTTAACCAATCTTTTACATATAATAAGTGATTTTGTTTCATTGGTTGAACATTTAGGTCATTTTCGTCTTCGCTAGGCTTATTCTAATCCAATTAGGGTTTTTAACCAATCTTGTGCATTTAATATGTGATTTTGTGTCATTTTGGGTCATTGGTTGAACATTTAAATCATTTTCGTCCTCCCTAGGCTTATTCTAATCCAATTAGGGTTTTTAACCAATCTTATGCATCCAGTATGTGATTTTTTGTCATTGGTTGAACATTTAGGTCATTTTCGTCCTCCCTAAGCTTATTCTAATCCAATTATGTTATTTAACCAATCTTGTGCATCCAATAAGTGATTTTGTGTCATTGGTTGAACATTTAGGTCATTTTCGTCCTCGCTAATTAGGGTTTTTAACCAATCTTGTGCATTTAATATGTGATTTTGTGTCATTTTGGGTCATTGGTTGAACATTTAAGTCATTTTCGTCCTCCCTAGGCTTATTCTAATCCAATTAGGGTTTTTAACCAATCTTGTGCATCCAATATGTGATTTTGTGTCATTGGTTGAACATTTAGGTCATTTTCGTCCTCCCTAAGCTTATTCTAATCCAATTAGGTTTTTTAACCAATCTTGTGCATCCAATAAGTGATTTTGTGTCATTGGTTGAACATTTAGGTCATTTTCGTCCTCGCTAGGCTTATTCTAATCCAATTAGGTTTTTTAACCAATCTTGTGCATCCAATATGTGATTTTGTGTCATTGGTTGAACATTTAGGTCATTTTCGTCCTCGCTAGGCTTATTCTAATCCAAGTAGGATCTTTTTACCAATCTTGTGCATCCAATATGTGATTTGGTGTCATTTTGTGTCATTGGTTGAACATTTAGGTCATTTTCGTCCTCCCTAAGATTATTCTAATCCAATTAGGGTTCTTAACCAATCTTGTGCATATAATAAGTGATTTTGTGTCATTGGTTGAACATTTAGGTCATTTTCGTCCTCGCTAGGCTTATTCTAATCCAATTAGGGTTTTTAACCAATCTTGTGCATTTAATATGTGATTTTGTGTCATTTTGGGTCATTGGTTGAACATTTAAGTCGTTTTCGTCCACCCTATGCTTATTCTAATCCAATTAGGTTTTTTAACCAATCTTGTGCATCCAATAAGTGATTTTGTGTCATTGGTTGAACATTTAGGTCATTTTCGTCCTCGCTAGGCATATTCTAATCCAATTAGGGTTTTTAACCAATCTTCTGCATTTCATATGTGATTTTGTGTCATTTTGGGTCATTGGTTGAACATTTAAGTCCTTTTCGTCCTCCCTAGGGTTATTCTAATCCAATTAGGGTTTTTAACCAATCTTGTGCATCTAATAAGTGATTTTGTGTCATTGGTTGCACATTTAGGTCATTTTCGTCCTCCCTAAGCTTATTCTAATCCAAGTAGGGTTTTTTACCAATCTTGTGCATCCAATATGTGATTTGGTGTCATTTTGTGTCATTGGTTGAACATTTAGGTCATTTTCGTTCTCCCTAAGCTTATTCTAATCCAATTAGGTTTTTTAACCAATCTTGTGCATCCAATAAGTGATTTTGTGTCATTGGTTGCACATTTAGGTCATTTTCGTCCTCCCTAGGCTTATTCTAATCCAAGTAGGGTCTTTTTACCAATCTTGTGCATCCAATATGTGATTTGGTGTCATTTTGTGTCATTGGTTGAACATTTAGGTCATTTTCGTCCTCCCTAAGCTTATTCTAATCCAATTAGGGTTCTTAACCAATCTTGTGCATATAATAAGTGATTTTGTGTCATTGGTTCAATATTTAGGTCATTTTCGTCCTCCCGAGGCTTATTCTAATCCAATTAGGTTTTTTTAACCAATCTTGTGCATCCAATAAATGATTTTGTGTCATTGGTTGAACATATAGGTCATTTTTGTCCTCGCTAGGCTTATTCTAATCCAATTAGGGTTTTTAACCATTCTTGTGCATTTAATATGTGATTTTGTGTCATTTTGGGTCATTGGTTGAACATTTAAGTCATTTTCGTCCTCCCTAGGCTTATTCTAATCCAATTAGGGTTTTTAACCAATCTTGTGCATCCAATAAGTGATTTTGTGTCATTGGTTGCACATTTAGGTGATTTTCGTCCTCCCTAAGCTTATTCTAATCGAAGTAGGGTTTTTTACCAATCTTGTGCATCCAATATGTGATTTGGTGTCATTTTGTGTCATTGGTTGAACATTTAGGTCATTTTCGTCCTCCCTCAGCTTATTCTAATCCAATTCGGGTTCTTAACCAATCTTTTGCATATAATAAGTGATATTGTGTCATTGGTTGAACATTTAGGTCATTTTCGTCCTCGCTAGGCGTATTCTAATCCAATTAGGGTTTTTAACCAATCTTGTGCATTTAATATGTGATTTTGTGTCATTTTGGGTCATTGGTTGAACATTTAAGTCATTTTCGTCCTCCCTAGGCTTATTCTAATCCAATTAGGGTTTTTAACCAATCTTGTGCATCCAAAAAGTGATTTTGTGTCATTGGTTGAACATTTAGGTCATTTTCGTCCTCCCTAGGCTTATTCTAATCCAATTAGGGTTTTTAAACAATCTTGTGCATTTAATATGTAATTTTGTGTCATCTTGGGTCATTGGTTGAACATTTAAGTCGTTTTCGTCCTCCCTAGGCTTATTCTAATCCAATTAGGTTTTTTAACCAATCTTGTGCATCCAATAAGTGATTTTGTGTCATTGGTTGAAAATTTAGATCATTTTTGTCCTCGCTTGGCATATTCTAATGTAATTAGGGTTTTTAACCAATCTTGTGCATTTAATATGTGATTTTGTGTCATTTTGGGTCATTGGTTGAACATTTAAGTCATTTTCGTCCTCCCTAGGCTTATTCTAATCCAATTAGGGTTTTTAACCAATCTTGTGCATCCAATATGTGATTTTGTGTTCTTGGTTGCACATTTAGGTCATTTTCGTCCTCGCTAGGCTTATTATAATCCAATTAGGGTTTTTAACCAATCTTGTGCATCCAATAAGTGATTTTGTGTCATTGGTTGCACATTTAGGTCATTTTCGTCCTCCCTAAGCGTATTCTAATCCAAGTAGGGTTTTTTACCAATCTTGTGCATCCAATATGTGATTTGGTGTCATTTTGTGTCATTGGTTGAACATTTAGGTCATTTTCGTTCTCCCTAAGCTTATTCTAATCCAAGTAGGGTCTTTTTACCAATCTTGTGCATCCAATATGTGATTTGGTGTCATTTTGTGTCATTGGTTGAACATTTAGGTCATTTTCGTCCTCCCTAAGATTATTCTAATCTAATTAGGGTTCTTAACCAATCTTGTGCATATAATAAGTGATTTTGTGTCATTGGTTGAACATTTAGGTCATTTTCGTCCTCGCTAGGCTTATTCTAATCCAATTAGGGTTTTTAACCAATCTTGTGCATTTAATATGTGATTTTGTGTCATTTTGGGTCATTGGTTGAACATTTAAGTCGTTTTCGTCCACCCTATGCTTATTCTAATCCAATTAGGTTTTTTAACCAATCTTGTGCATCCAATAAGTGATTTTGTGTCATTGATTGAACATTTAGGTCATTTTCGTCCTCGCTAGGCATATTCTAATCCAATTAGGGTTTTTAACCAATCTTCTGCATTTCATATGTGATTTTGTGTCATTTTGGGTCATTGGTTGAACATTTAAGTCATTTTCGTCCTCCCTAGGGTTATTCTAATCCAATTAGGGTTTTTAACCAATCTTGTGCATCTAATAAGTGATTTTGTGTCATTGGTTGCACATTTAGGTCATTTTCGTCCTCCCTAAGCTTATTCTAATCCAAGTAGGGTTTTTTACCAATCTTGTGCATCCAATATGTGATTTGGTGTCATTTTGTGTCATTGGTTGAACATTTAGGTCATTTTCGTCCTCCCTAAGCTTATTTTAATCCAATTAGGTTTTTTAACCAATCTTGTGCATCCAATAAGTGATTTTGTGTCATTGGTTGAATATTTAGGTCATTTTCGTCCTCGCTAGGCTTATTCTAATCCAATTAGGGTTTTTAACCAATCTTGTGCATTTAATATGTGATTTTGTGTCATTTTGGGTCATTGGTTGAACATTTAAGTCATTTTCGTCCTCCCTAGGCTTATTCTAATCGAATTAGGGTTTTTAACCAATCTTGTGCATCTAATATGTGATTTTGTGTCATTTGTTGAACATTTAGGTCATTTTCGTCCTCCCTAGGCTTATTCTAATCCAATTAGGGTTTTTAACCAATCTTGTGCATCCAATATGTGATTTTGTGTCATTTTGTGTCATTGGTTGAACATTTAGGTCATTTTCGTCCTCCCTAGGCTTATTCTAATCCATTTAGGGTTTTTAACCAATCTTGTGCATCCAATATGTGATTGTGTCATTGGTTGCACATTTAGGTGATTATCGTCCTCCCTAAGCTTATTCTAATCGAAGTAGGGTTTTTTACCAATCTTATGCATCCAATATGTGATTTGGTGTCATTTTGTGTCATTGGTTGAACATTTAGGTCATTTTCGTCCACCCTCAGCTTATTCTAATCCAATTAGGGTTCTTAACCAATCTTTTACATATAATAAGTGATTTTGTTTCATTGGTTGAACATTTAGGTCATTTTCGTCTTCGCTAGGCTTATTCTAATCCAATTAGGGTTTTTAACCAATCTTGTGCATTTAATATGTGATTTTGTGTCATTTTGGGTCATTGGTTGAACATTTAAATCATTTTCGTCCTCCCTAGGCTTATTCTAATCCAATTAGGGTTTTTAACCAATCTTGTGCATCCAATATGTGATTTTTTGTCATTGGTTGAACATTTAGGTCATTTTCGTCCTCCCTAAGCTTATTCTAATCCAATTAGGTTTTTTAACCAATCTTGTGCATCCAATAAGTGATTTTGTGTCATTGGTTGAACATTTAGGTCATTTTTGTCCTCGCTAATTAGGGTTTTTAACCAATCTTGTGCATTTAATATGTGATTTTGTGTCATTTTGGGTCATTGGTTGAACATTTAAGTCATTTTCGTCCTCCCTAGGCTTATTCTAATCCAATTAGGGTTTTTAACCAATCTTGTGCATCCAATATGTGATTTTGTGTTCTTGGTTGCACATTTAGGTCATTTTCGTCCTCGCTAGGCTTATTATAATCCAATTAGGGTTTTTAACCAATCTTGTGCATCCAATAAGTGATTTTGTGTCATTGGTTGAATATTTAGGTCATTTTCGTCCTCGCTAGGCTTATTCTAATCCAATTAGGGTTTTTAACCAATCTTGTGCATTTAATATGTGATTTTGTGTCATTTTGGGTCATTGGTTGAACATTTAAGTCATTTTCGTCCTCCCTAAGCTTATTCTAATCCAATTAGGTTTTTTAACCAATCTTGTGCATCCAATAAGTGATTTTGTGTCATTGGTTGAACATTTAGGTCATTTTCGTCCTCGCTAGGCATATTCTAATCCAATTAGGGTTTTTAACCAATCTTCTGCATTTCATATGTGATTTTGTGTCATTTTGGGTCATTGGTTGAACATTTAAGTCATTTTCGTCCTCCCTAGGGTTATTCTAATCCAATTAGGGTTTTTAACCAATCTTGTGCATCTAATAAGTGATTTTGTGTCATTGGTTGCACATTTAGGTCATTTTCGTCCTCCCTAAGCTTATTCTAATCCAAGTAGGGTTTTTTACCAATCTTGTGCATCCAATATGTGATTTGGTGTCATTTTGTGTCATTGGTTGAACATTTAGGTCATTTTCGTCCTCCCTAAGCTTATTTTAATCCAATTAGGTTTTTTAACCAATCTTGTGCATCCAATAAGTGATTTTGTGTCATTGGTTGAATATTTAGGTCATTTTCGTCCTCGCTAGGCTTATTCTAATCCAATTAGGGTTTTTAACCAATCTTGTGCATTTAATATGTGATTTTGTGTCATTTTGGGTCATTGGTTGAACATTTAAGTCATTTTCGTCCTCCCTAGGCTTATTCTAATCGAATTAGGGTTTTTAACCAATCTTGTGCATCTAATATGTGATTTTGTGGCATTTGTTGAACATTTAGGTCATTTTCGTCCTCCCTAGGCTTATTCTAATCCAATTAGGGTTTTTAACCAATCTTGTGCATCCAATATGTGATTTTGTGTCATTTTGTATCATTGGTTTAACATTTAGGTCATTTTCGTCCTCCCTAGGCTTATTCTAATCCATTTAGGGTTTTTAACCAATCTTGTGCATCCAATATGTGATTGTGTCATTGGTTGCACATTTAGGTGATTTTCGTCCTCCCTAAGCTTATTCTAATCGAAGTAGGGTTTTTTACCAATCTTATGCATCCAATATGTGATTTGGTGTCATTTTGTGTCATTGGTTGAACATTTAGGTCATTTTCGTCCACCCTCAGCTTATTCTAATCCAATTAGGGTTCTTAACCAATCTTTTACATATAATAAGTGATTTTGTTTCATTGGTTGAACATTTAGGTCATTTTCGTCTTCGCTAGGCTTATTCTAATCCAATTAGGGTTTTTAACCAATCTTGTGCATTTAATATGTGATTTTGTGTCATTTTGGGTCATTGGTTGAACATTTAAATCATTTTCGTCCTCCCTAGGCTTATTCTAATCCAATTAGGGTTTTTAACCAATCTTGTGCATCCAATATGTGATTTTTTGTCATTGGTTGAACATTTAGGTCATTTTCGTCCTCCCTAAGCTTATTCTAATCCAATTAGGTTTTTTAACCAATCTTGTGCATCCAATAAGTGATTTTGTGTCATTGGTTGAACATTTAGGTCATTTTTGTCCTCGCTAATTAGGGTTTTTAACCAATCTTGTGCATTTAATATGTGATTTTGTGTCATTTTGGGTCATTGGTTGAACATTTAAGTCATTTTCGTCCTCCCTAGGCTTATTCTAATCCAATTAGGGTTTTTAACCAATCTTGTGCATCCAATATGTGATTTTGTGTTCTTGGTTGCACATTTAGGTCATTTTCGTCCTCGCTAGGCTTATTATAATCCAATTAGGGTTTTTAACCAATCTTGTGCATCCAATAAGTGATTTTGTGTCATTGGTTTAACATTTAGGTCATTTTCGTCCTCTCTAAGCTTATTCTAATCCAATTAGGTTTTTTAACCAATCTTGTGCATCCAATAAGTGATTTTGTGTCATTGGTTGAACATTTAGGTCATTTTCGTCCTCGCTAGGCTTATTCTAATCCAATTAGGGTTTTTAACCAATCTTGTGCATCCAATATGTGATTTTGTGTCATTGGTTGAACATTTAGGTCATTTTTGTCCTCCCTAGAATTATTCTAATCCAATTAGGGTTTTTAACCAATCTTGTGCATCCAATATGTGATTTTGTGTCATTTTGTGTCATTGGTTGAACATTTAGGTCATTTTCGTCCTCCCTAGGCTTATTCTAATCCAATTAGGGTTTTTAACCAATCTTGTGCATCCAATATGTGATTTTGTGTCATTTTGTGTCATTTAGGTCATTTTCGTCCTCCCTAGGCTTATTCTAATCCAATTAGGGTTTTTAACCAATCTTGTGCATCGAATATGTGATTTTGTGTCATTGGTTGAACATTTAGGTCATTTTTGTCCTCCCTAGGCTTATTCTAATCCAGTTAGGGTTTTTAACCAATCTTGTGCATCCAATATGTGATTTTGTGTCATTTTGTGTCATTGGTTGAACATTTAGGTCATTTTCGTCCTCCCTAGGCTTATTCTAATCCATTTAGGGTTTTTAACCAATCTTGTGCATCCAATATGTGATTGTGTCATTGGTTGCACATTTAGGTGATTTTCGTCCTCCCTAAGCTTATTCTAATCGAAGTAGGGTTTTTTACCAATCTTATGCATCCAATATGTGATTTGGTGTCATTTTGTGTCATTGGTTGAACATTTAGGTCATTTTCGTCCACCCTCAGCTTATTCTAATCCAATTAGGGTTCTTAACCAATCTTTTACATATAATAAGTGATTTTGTTTCATTGGTTGAACATTTAGGTCATTTTCGTCTTCGCTAGGCTTATTCTAATCCAATTAGGGTTTTTAACCAATCTTGTGCATTTAATATGTGATTTTGTGTCATTTTGGGTCATTGGTTGAACATTTAAATCATTTTCGTCCTCCCTAGGCTTATTCTAATCCAATTAGGGTTTTTAACCAATCTTATGCATCCAGTATGTGATTTTTTGTCATTGGTTGAACATTTAGGTCATTTTCGTCCTCCCTAAGCTTATTCTAATCCAATTATGTTATTTAACCAATCTTGTGCATCCAATAAGTGATTTTGTGTCATTGGTTGAACATTTAGGTCATTTTCGTCCTCGCTAATTAGGGTTTTTAACCAATCTTGTGCATTTAATATGTGATTTTGTGTCATTTTGGGTCATTGGTTGAACATTTAAGTCATTTTCGTCCTCCCTAGGCTTATTCTAATCCAATTAGGGTTTTTAACCAATCTTGTGCATCCAATATGTGATTTTGTGTTCTTGGTTGCACATTTAGGTCATTTTCGTCCTCGCTAGGCTTATTATAATCCAATTAGGGTTTTTAACCAATCTTGTGCATCCAATAAGTGATTTTGTGTCATTGGTTGAATATTTAGGTCATTTTCGTCCTCGCTAGGCTTATTCTAATCCAATTAGGGTTTTTAACCAATCTTGTGCATTTAATATGTGATTTTGTGTCATTTTGGGTCATTGGTTGAACATTTAAGTCATTTTCGTCCTCCCTAGTCTTATTCTAATCCAATTAGGGTTTTTAACCAATCTTGTGTATCCAATAAGTGATTTTGTGTCATTGGTTGCACATTTAGGTCATTTTCGTCCTCCCTAAGTTATTCTAATCCAAGTAGGGTTTTTTACCAATCTTGTGCATCCAATATGTGATTTGGTGTCATTTTGTGTCATTGGTTGAACATTTAGGTCATTTTCGTCCTCCCTAAGCTTATTCTAATCCAATTAGGTTTTTTAACCAATCTTGTGCATCCAATAAGTGATTTTGTGTCATTGGTTGAACATTTAGGTCATTTTCGTCCTCGCTAGGCTTATTCTAATCCAATTAGGTTTTTTAACTAATCTTGTGCATCCAATAAGTGATTTTGTGTCATTGGTTGAACATTTAGGTCATTTTCGTCCTCCCTAAGCTTATTCTAATCCAATTAGGTTTTTTAACCAATCTTGTGCATCCAATATGTGATTTTGTGTCATTGGTTGAACATTTAGGTCATTTTCGTCCTCGCTAGGCTTATTCTAATCCAATTAGGGTTTAAGCAATCTTGTGCATTTAATATGTGATTTTGTGTCATTTTGGGTCATTGGTTGAACATTTAAGTCATTTTCGTTCTCCCTAGGCTTATTCTAATCCAATTAGGGTTTTTAACCAATCTTGTGCATCCAATAAGTGATTTTGTGTCATTGGTTGAACATTTAGGTCGTTTCGTCCTCGCTAGGCTTATTCTAATCCAATTAGGGTTTTTAACCAATCTTGTGCATCCAATATGTGATTTGGTGTCATTTTGTGTTATTGGTTGAACATTTAGGTTATTTTCGTCCTCCCTAAGCTTATTCTAATCCAATTAGGTTTTTTAACCAATCTTGTGCATCCAATAAGTGATTTTGTGTCATTGGTTGAACATTTAGGTCATTTTCGTCCTCGCTCGGCTTATTCTAATCCAATTAGGGTTTTTAACCAATCTTGTGCATTTAATATGTGATTTTGTGTCATTTTGGGTCATTGGTTGAACATTTAAGTGATTTTCATCCTCCGTAGGCTTATTCTAATCCAATTAGGGTTTTTAACCAATCTTGTGCATCCAAAAAGTGATTTTGTGTCATTGGTTGAACATTTAGGTCATTTTCGTCCTCCCTAGGCTTATTCTAATCCAATTAGGGTTTTTAAACAATCTTGTGCATTTAATATGTAATTTTGTGTCATTTTGGGTCATTGGTTGAACATTTAAGTCGTTTTCGTCCTCCCTAGGCTTATTCTAATCCAATTAGGTTTTTTAACCAATCTTGTGCATCCAATAAGTGATTTTGTGTCATTGGTTGAAAATTTAGATCATTTTCGTCCTCGCTAGGCATATTCTAATGTAATTAGGGTATTTAACCAATCTTGTGCATTTAATATGTGATTTTGTGTCATTTTGGGTCATTGGTTGAACATTTAAGTCATTTTCGTCCTCCCTAGGCTTATTCTAATCCAATTAGGGTTTTTAACCAATCTTGTGCATCCAATATGTGATTTTGTGTTCTTGGTTGCACATTTAGGTCATTTTCGTCCTCGCTAGGCTTATTATAATCCAATTAGGGTTTTTAACCAATCTTGTGCATCCAATATGTGATTTTGTGTCATTGGTTGAACATTTAGGTCATTTTCGTCCTCCCTAAGCTTATTCTAATCCAATTAGGTTTTTTAACCAATCTTGTGCATCCAATAAGTGATTTTGTGTCATTGGTTGAACATTTAGGTCATTTTCGTCCTCGCTAGGCTTATTCTAATCCAATTAGGGTTTTTAACCAATCTTGTGCATTTAATATGTGATTTGTGTCATTTTGGGACATTGGTTGAACATTTAAGTCATTTTCGTCCTCCCTAGGCTTATTCTAATCCAATTAGGGTTTTTAACCAATCTTGTGCATCCAATAAGTGATTTTGTGTCATTGGTTGCACATTTAGGTCATTTTCGTCCTCCCTAAGCTTATTCTAATCCAAGTAGGGTTTTTTACCAATCTTGTGCATCCAATATGTGATTTGGTGTCATTTTGTGTCATTGGTTGAACATTTAGGTCATTCTCGTCCTCCCTAGGCTTATTCTAATCCAATTAGGTTTTTTAACCAATCTTGTGCGTCCAATAAGTGATTTTGTGTCATTGGTTGAACATTTAGGTCATTTTCGTCCTCGCTAGGCTTATTCTAATCCAATTAGGGTTTTTAACCAATCTTTTGCATTTAATATGTGATTTTATGTCATTTTGGGTCATTGGTTGAACATTTAAGTCATTTTCGTCCTCCCTAGGCTTATTCTAATCCAATTAGGGTTTTTAACCAATCTTGTGCATCCAATATGTGATTTTGTGTCATTGGTTGCACATTTAGGTCATTTTCGTCCTCCCTAAGCTTATTCTAATCCAAGTAGGGTTTTTTACCAATCTTGTGCATCCAATATGTGATTTGGTGTCATTTTGTGTCATTGGTTGAACATTTAGGTCATTTTCGTCCTCCCTAGGCTTATTCTAATCCAATTAGGTTTTTTAACCAATCTTGTGCATCCAATAAGTGATTTTGTGTCATTGGTTGAACATTTAGGTCATTTTCGTCCTCGCTAGGCATATTCTAATCCAATTAGGGTTTTTAACCAATCTTCTGCATTTCATATGTGATTTTGTGTCATTTTGGGTCATTGGTTGAACATTTAAGTCATTTTCGTCCTCCCTAGGGTTATTCTAATCCAATTAGGGTTTTTAACCAATCTTGTGCATCCAATAAGTGATTTTGTGTCATTGGTTGCACATTTAGGTCATTTTCGTCCTCCCTAAGCTTATTCTAATCCAAGTAGGGTTTTTTACCAATCTTGTGCATCCAATATGTGATTTGGTGTCATTTTGTGTCATTGGTTGAACATTTAGGTCATTTTCGTCCTCCCTAAGCTTATTCTAATCCAATTAGGTTTTTTAACCAATCTTGTGCATCCAATATGTGATTTTGTGTCATTGGTTGAACATTTAGGTCATTTTCGTCCTCGCTAGGCTTATTCTAATCCAAGTAGGGTCTTTTTACCAATCTTGTGCATCCAATATGTGATTTGGTGTCATTTTGTGTCATTGGTTGAACATTTAGGTCATTTTCGTCCTCCCTAAGATTATTCTAATCCAATTAGGGTTCTTAACCAATCTTGTGCATATAATAAGTGGTTTTGTGTCATTGGTTGAACATTTAGGTCATTTTCGTCCTCGCTAGGCTTATTCTAATCCAATTAGGGTTTTTAACCAATCTTGTGCATTTAATATGTGATTTTGTGTCATTTTGGGTCATTGGTTGAACATTTAATTCATTTTCGTCCTCCCTAGGCTTATTCTAATCCAATTAGGGTTTTTAACCAATCTTGTGCATCCAATATGTGATTTTGTGTTCTTGGTTGCACATTTAGGTCATTTTCGTCCTCGCTAGGCTTATTATAATCCAATTAGGGTTTTTAACCAATCTTGTGCATCCAATAAGTGATTTTGTGTCATTGGTTGAACATTTAGGTCATTTTCGTCCTCGCTAGGCTTATTCTAATCCAATTAGGGTTTTTAACCAATCTTGTGCATCTAATAAGTGATTTTGTGTCATTGGTTGAACATTTAGGTCATTTTCGTCCTCCCTAAGCTTATTCTAATCCAATTAGGTTTTTTAACCAATCTTGTGCATCCAATAAGTGATTTTGTGTCATTGGTTGAACATTTAGGTCATTTTCGTCCTCGCTAGGCTTATTCTAATCCAAATAGGGTTTTTAACCAATCTTGTGCATTTAATATGTGATTTTGTGTCATTTTGGGTCATTGGTTGAACATTTAAGTCATTTTCGTCCTCCCTAGGCTTATTCTAATCCAATTAGGGTTTTTAACCAATCTTGTGCATCCAATAAGTGATTGTGTGTCATTGGTTGCACATTTAGGTCATTTTTGTCCTCCCTAAGCTTATTCTAATCCAATTAGGGTTTTTTACCAATCTTGTGCATCCAATATGTGATTTGGTGTCATTTTGTGTCATTGGTTGAACATTTAGGTCATTTTCGTCCTCTCTAAGCTTATTCTAATCCAATTAGGTTTTTTAACCAATCTTGTGCATCCAATATGTGATTTTGTGTCATTGGTTGAACATTTAGGTCATTTTCGTCCTCGCTAGGCTTATTCTAATCCAATTAGGGTTTTTAACCAATCTTGTGCATTTAATATGTGATTTTGTGTCATTTTGGGTCATTGGTTGAACATTTAAGTCATTTTCGTCCTCCCTAGGCTTATTCTAATCCAATTAGGGTTTTTAACCAATCTTGTGCATCCAATATGTGATTTTGTGTTCTTGGTTGCTTATTTAGGTCATTTTCGTCCTCGCTAGGCTTATTATAATCCAATTTGGGTTTTAAACCAATCTTGTGCATCCAATAAGTAATTTTGTGTCATTGGTTTAACATTTAGGTCATTTTCGTCCTCTCTAAGCTTATTCTAATCCAATTAGGTTTTTTAACCAATCTTGTGCATCCAATAAGTGATTTTGTGTCATTGGTTGAACATTTAGGTCATTTTCGTCCTCGCTAGGCTTATTCTAATCCAATTAGGGTTTTTAACCAATCTTGTGCATTTAATATGTGATTTTGTGTCATTTTGGGTCATTGGTTGAACATTTAAGTCATTTTTGTCCTCCCTAGGCTTATTCTAATCCAATTAGGGTTTTTAACCAATCTTGTGCATCCAATATGTGATTTTGTGTCATTGGTTGAACATTTAGGTCATTTTCGTCCTCCCTAAGCTTATTCTAATCCAATTAGGTTTTTTAACCAATCTTGTGCATCCAATAAGTGATTTTGTGTCATTGGTTGAACATTTAGGTCATTTTCGTCCTCGCTAGGCTTATTCTAATCCAATTAGGTTTTTTAACCAATCTTGTGCATCCAATATGTGATTTTGTGTCATTGGTTGAACATTTAGGTCATTTTCGTCCTCGCTAGGCTTATTCTAATCCAAGTAGGATCTTTTTACCAATCTTGTGCATCCAATATGTGATTTGGTGTCATTTTGTGTCATTGGTTGAACATTTAGGTCATTTTCGTCCTCCCTAAGATTATTCTAATCCAATTAGGGTTCTTAACCAATCTTGTGCATATAATAAGTGATTTTGTGTCATTGGTTGAACATTTAGGTCATTTTCGTCCTCGCTAGGCTTATTCTAATCCAATTAGGGTTTTTAACCAATCTTGTGCATTTAATATGTGATTTTGTGTCATTTTGGGTCATTGGTTGAACATTTAAGTCGTTTTCGTCCACCCTATGCTTATTCTAATCCAATTAGGTTTTTTAACCAATCTTGTGCATCCAATAAGTGATTTTGTGTCATTGGTTGAACATTTAGGTCATTTTCGTCCTCGCTAGGCATATTCTAATCCAATTAGGGTTTTTAACCAATCTTCTGCATTTCATATGTGATTTTGTGTCATTTTGGGTCATTGGTTGAACATTTAAGTCATTTTCGTCCTCCCTAGGGTTATTCTAATCCAATTAGGGTTTTTAACCAATCTTGTGCATCTAATAAGTGATTTTGTGTCATTGGTTGCACATTTAGGTCATTTTCGTCCTCCCTAAGCTTATTCTAATCCAAGTAGGGTTTTTTACCAATCTTGTGCATCCAATATGTGATTTGGTGTAATTTTGTGTCATTGGTTGAACATTTAGGTCATTTTCGTCCTCCCTAAGCTTATTCTAATCCAATTAGGTTTTTTAACCAATCTTGTGCATCCAATAAGTGATTTTGTGTCATTGGTTGAACATTTAGGTCATTTTCGTCCTCGCTAGGCTTATTCTAATCCAATTAGGTTTTTTAACTAATCTTGTGCATCCAATAAGTGATTTTGTGTCATTGGTTGAACATTTAGGTCATTTTCGTCCTCCCTAAGCTTATTCTAATCCAATTAGGTTTTTTAACCAATCTTGTGCATCCAATATGTGATTTTGTGTCATTGGTTGAACATTTAGGTCATTTTCGTCCTCGCTAGGCTTATTCTAATCCAATTAGGGTTTAAGCAATCTTGTGCATTTAATATGTGATTTTGTGTCATTTTGGGTCATTGGTTGAACATTTAAGTCATTTTCGTTCTCCCTAGGCTTATTCTAATCCAATTAGGGTTTTTAACCAATCTTGTGCATCCAATAAGTGATTTTGTGTCATTGGTTGAACATTTAGGTCATTTCGTCCTCGCTAGGCTTATTCTAATCCAATTAGGGTTTTTAACCAATCTTGTGCATCCAATATGTGATTTGGTGTCATTTTGTGTTATTGGTTGAACATTTAGGTTATTTTCGTCCTCCCTAAGCTTATTCTAATCCAATTAGGTTTTTTAACCAATCTTGTGCATCCAATAAGTGATTTTGTGTCATTGGTTGAACATTTAGGTCATTTTCGTCCTCGCTCGGCTTATTCTAATCCAATTAGGGTTTTTAACCAATCTTGTGCATTTAATATGTGATTTTGTGTCATTTTGGGTCATTGGTTGAACATTTAAGTGATTTTCATCCTCCGTAGGCTTATTCTAATCCAATTAGGGTTTTTAACCAATCTTGTGCATCCAAAAAGTGATTTTGTGTCATTGGTTGAACATTTAGGTCATTTTCGTCCTCCCTAGGCTTATTCTAATCCAATTAGGGTTTTTAAACAATCTTGTGCATTTAATATGTAATTTTGTGTCATTTTGGGTCATTGGTTGAACATTTAAGTCGTTTTCGTCCTCCCTAGGCTTATTCTAATCCAATTAGGTTTTTTAACCAATCTTGTGCATCCAATAAGTGATTTTGTGTCATTGGTTGAAAATTTAGATCATTTTCGTCCTCGCTTGGCATATTCTAATGTAATTAGGGTTTTTAACCAATCTTGTGCATTTAATATGTGATTTTGTGTCATTTTGGGTCATTGGTTGAACATTTAAGTCATTTTCGTCCTCCCTAAGCTTATTCTAATCCAATTAGGGTTTTTAACCAATCTTGTGCATCCAATATGTGATTTTGTGTTCTTGGTTGCACATTTAGGTCATTTTCATCCTCCCTAAGCTTATTCTAATCCAAGTAGGGTTTTTTACCAATCTTGTGCATCCAATATGTGATTTGGTGTCATTTTGTGTCATTGGTTGAACATTTAGGTCATTTTCGTCCTCCCTAAGATTATTCTAATCCAATTAGGGTTTTTTACCAATCTTGTGCATCCAATAAGTGATTTTGTGTCATTGGTTGCACATTTAGGTCATTTTCGTCCTCCCTAGGCTTATTCTAATCCAAGTAGGGTCTTTTTACCAATCTTGTGCATCCAATATGTGATTTGGTGTCATTTTGTGTCATTGGTTGAACATTTAGGTCATTTTCGTCCTCCCTAAGATTATTCTAATCCAATTAGGGTTCTTAACCAATCTTGTGCATATAATAAGTGATTTTGTGTCATTGGTTGAACATTTAGGTCATTTTCGTCCTCGCTAGGCTTATTCTAATCCAATTAGGGTTTTTAACCAATCTTGTGCATTTAATATGTGATTTTGTGTCATTTTGGGTCATTGGTTGAACATTTAAGTCGTTTTCGTCCACCCTATGCTTATTCTAATCCAATTAGGTTTTTTAACCAATCTTGTGCATCCAATAAGTGATTTTGTGTCATTGATTGAACATTTAGGTCATTTTCGTCCTCGCTAGGCATATTCTAATCCAATTAGGGTTTTTAACCAATCTTCTGCATTTCATATGTGATTTTGTGTCATTTTGGGTCATTGGTTGAACATTTAAGTCATTTTCGTCCTCCCTAGGGTTATTCTAATCCAATTAGGGTTTTTAACCAATCTTGTGCATCTAATAAGTGATTTTGTGTCATTGGTTGCACATTTAGGTCATTTTCGTCCTCCCTAAGCTTATTCTAATCCAAGTAGGGTTTTTTACCAATCTTGTGCATCCAATATGTGATTTGGTGTCATTTTGTGTCATTGGTTGAACATTTAGGTCATTTTCGTCCTCCCTAAGCTTATTCTAATCCAATTAGGTTTTTTAACCAATCTTGTGCATCCAATAAGTGATTTTGTGTCATTGGTTGAACATTTAGGTCATTTTCGTCCTCGCTAGGCATATTCTAATCCAATTAGGGTTTTTAACCAATCTTCTGCATTTCATATGTGATTTTGTGTCATTTTGGGTCATTGGTTGAACATTTAAGTCATTTTCGTCCTCCCTAGGGTTATTCTAATCCAATTAGGGTTTTTAACCAATCTTGTGCATCCAATAAGTGATTTTGTGTCATTGGTTGAACATTTAGGTCATTTTCGTCCTCGCTAGGCTTATTCTAATCCAATTAGGTTTTTTAACCAATCTTGTGCATCCAATATGTGATTTTGTGTCATTGGTTGAACATTTAGGTCATTTTCGTCTTCGCTAGGCTTATTCTAATCCAATTAGGGTTTAAGCAATCTTGTGCATTTAATATGTGATTTTGTGTCATTTTGGGTCATTGGTTGAACATTTAAGTCATTTTCGTCCTCCCTAGGCTTATTCTAATCCAATTAGGGTTTTTAACCAATCTTGTGCATCCAAAAAGTGATTTTGTGTCATTGGTTGAACATTTAGGTCATTTTCGTCCTCCCTAGGCTTATTCTAATCCAATTAGGGTTTTTAAACAATCTTGTGCATTTAATATGTAATTTTGTGTCATTTTGGGTCATTGGTTGAACATTTAAGTCGTTTTCGTCCTCCCTAGGCTTATTCTAATCCAATTTGGTTTTTTAACCAATCTTGTGCATCCAATAAGTGATTTTGTGTCATTGGTTGAAAATTTAGGTCATTTTCGTCCTCGCTAGGCATATTCTAATGTAATTAGGGTATTTAACCAATCTTGTGCATTTAATATGTGATTTTGTGTCATTTTGGGTCATTGGTTGAACATTTAAGTCATTTTCGTCCTCCCTAGGCTTATTCTAATCCAATTAGGGTTTTTAACCAATCTTGTGCATCCAATAAGTGATTGTGTGTCATTGGTTGCACATTTAGGTCATTTTTGTCCTCCCTAATCTTATTCTAATCCAAGTAGGGTTTTTTACCAATCTTGTGCATCCAATATGTGATTTGGAGTCATTTTGTGTCATTGGTTGAACATTTAGGTCATTTTCGTCCTCTCTAAGCTTATTCTAATCCAATTAGGTTTTTTAACCAATCTTGTGCATCCAACAAGTGATTTTGTGTCATTGGTTGAACATTTAGGTCATTTTCGTCCTCGCTAGGCTTATTCTAATCCAATTAGGGTTTTTAACCAATCTTGTGCATTTAATATGTGATTTTGTGTCATTTTGGGTCATTGGTTGAACATTTAAGTCATTTTCGTCCTCCCTAGGCTTATTCTAATCCAATTAGGGTTTTTGACCAATCTTGTGCATCCAATATGCGATTTTGTGTCATTGGTTGATCATTTAGGTCATTTTCGTCCTCCCTAAGCTTATTCTAATCCAATTAGGTATTTTAACCAATCTTGTGCATCCAATAAGTGATTTTGTGTCATTGGTTGAACATTTAGGTCATTTTCGTCCTCGCTAGGCTTATTCTAATCCAATTAGGGTTCTTAACCAATCTTGTGCATTTAATATGTGATTTTGTGTCATTTTGGGTCATTGGTTGAACATTTAAGTCATTTTCGTCCTCCCTAGGCTTATTCTAATCCAATTAGGGTTTTTAACCAATCTTGTGCATCCAATATGTGATTTTGTGTTCTTGGTTGCACATTTAGGTCATTTTCGTCCTCGCTAGGCTTATTATAATCCAATTAGGGTTTTTAACCAATCTTGTGCATCCAATAAGTGATTTTGTGTCATTGGTTGCACATTTAGGTCATTTTCGTCCTCCCTAAGCTTATTCTAATCCAAGTAGGGTTTTTTACCAATCTTGTGCATCCAATATGTGATTTGGTGTCATTTTGTGTCATTGGTTGAACATTTAGGTCATTTTTGTCCTCCCTAAGCTTATTCTAATCCAATTAGGTTTTTTAACCAATCTTGTGCATTCAATAAGTGATTTAGTGTCATTGGTTGCACATTTAGGTCATTTTCGTCCTCCCTAGGCTTATTCTAATCCAATTAGGGTTTTTAAACAATCTTGTGCATTTAATATGTAATTTTGTGTCATTTTGGGTCATTGGTTGAACATTTAAGTCGTTTTCGTCCTCCCTAGGCTTATTCTAATCCAATTAGGTTTTTTAACCAATCTTGTGCATCCAATAAGTGATTTTGTGTCATTGGTTGAAAATTTAGATCATTTTCGTCCTCGCATGGCATATTCTAATGTAATTAGGGTTTTTAACCAATCTTGTGCATTTAATATGTGATTTTGTGTCATTTTGGGTCATTGGTTGAACATTTAAGTCATTATCGTCCTCCCTAGGCTTATTCTAATCCAATTAGGGTTTTTAACCAATCTTGTGCATCCAATATGTGATTTTGTGTTCTTGGTTGCACATTTAGGTCATTTTCGTCCTCGCTAGGCTTATTATAATCCAATTAGGGTTTTTAACCAATCTTGTGCATCCAATAAATGATTTTGTGTCATTGGTTGGACATTTAGGTCATTTTCGTCCTCCCTAAGCTTATTCTAATCCAAGTAGGGTTTTTTACCAATCTTGTGCATCCAATATGTGATTTGGTGTCATTTTGTGTCATTGGTTGAACATTTAGGTCATTTTCGTTCTCCCTAAGCTTATTCTAATCCAATTAGGTTTTTTAACCAATCTTGTGCATCCAATAAGTGATTTTGTGTCATTGGTTGCACATTTAGGTCATTTTCGTCCTCCCTAGGCTTATTCTAATCCAAGTAGGGTCTTTTTACCAATCTTGTGCATCCAATATGTGATTTGGTGTCATTTTGTGTCATTGGTTGAACATTTAGGTCATTTTCGTCCTCCCTAAGATTATTCTAATCCAATTAGGGTTCTTAACCAATCTTGTGCATATAATAAGTGATTTTGTGTCATTGGTTGAACATTTAGGTCATTTTCGTCCTCGCTAGGCTTATTCTAATCCAATTAGGGTTTTTAACCAATCTTGTGCATTTAATATGTGATTTTGTGTCATTTTGGGTCATTGGTTGAACATTTAAGTCATTTTCGTCCTCCCTAGGCTTATTCTAATCCAATTAGGGTTTTTAACCAATCTTGTGCATCCAATATGTGATTTTGTGTTCTTGGTTGCTTATTTAGGTCATTTTCGTCCTCGCTAGGCTTATTATAATCCAATTAGGGTTTTCAACCAATCTTGTGCATCCAATAAGTAATTTTGTGTCATTGGTTTAACATTTAGGTCATTTTCGTCCTCTCTAAGCTTATTCTAATCCAATTAGGTTTTTTAACCAATCTTGTGCATCCAATAAGTGATTTTGTGTCATTGGTTGAACATTTAGGTCATTTTCGTCCTCGCTAGGCTTATTCTAATCCAATTAGGGTTTTTAACCAATCTTCTGCATTTCATATGTGATTTTGTGTCATTTTGGGTCATTGGTTGAACATTTAAGTCATTTTCGTCCTCCCTAGGGTTATTCTAATCCAATTAGGGTTTTTAACCAATCTTGTGCATCTAATAAGTGATTTTGTGTCATTGGTTGCACATTTAGGTCATTTTCGTCCTCCCTAAGCTTATTCTAATCCAAGTAGGGTTTTTTACCAATCTTGTGCATCCAATATGTGATTTGGTGTCATTTTGTGTCATTGGTTGAACATTTAGGTCATTTTCGTCCTCCCTAAGCTTATTTTAATCCAATTAGGTTTTTTAACCAATCTTGTGCATCCAATAAGTGATTTTGTGTCATTGGTTGAATATTTAGGTCATTTTCGTCCTCGCTAGGCTTATTCTAATCCAATTAGGGTTTTTAACCAATCTTGTGCATTTAATATGTGATTTTGTGTCATTTTGGGTCATTGGTTGAACATTTAAGTCATTTTCGTCCTCCCTAGGCTTATTCTAATCCAATTAGGGTTTTTAACCAATCTTGTGCATCCAATATGTGATTTTGTGTTCTTGGTTGCACATTTAGGTCATTTTCGTCCTCGCTAGGCTTATTATAATCAAATTAGGGTTTTTAACCAATTTTGTGCATCCAATAAGTGATTTTGTGTCATTGGTTGAACATTTAGGTCGTTTTCGTCCTCGCTAGGCTTATTCTAATCCAATTAGGGTTTTTACCAAATCTTGTGCATCCAATAAGTGATTTTGTGTCATTGGTTGAACATTTAGGTCATTTTCGTCCTCCCTAGGCTTATTCTAATCCAATTAGGGTTTTTAACCAATCTTGTGCATCCAATATGTGATTTTGTGTTCTTGGTTGCACATTTAGGTCATTTTCGTCCTCGCTAGGCTTATTATAATCCAATTAGGGTTTTTAACCAATCTTGTGCATCCAATAAGTGATTTTGTGTCATTGGTTGCACATTTAGGTCATTTTCGTCCTCCCTAAGCTTATTCTAATCCAAGTAGGGTTTTTTACCAATCTTGTGCATCCAATATGTGATTTGGTGTCATTTTGTGTCATTGGTTGAACATTTAGGTCATTTTCGTCCTCGCTAGGCTTATTCTAATCCAATTAGGGTTTTTAACCAATCTTGTGCATTTAATATGTGATTTTGTGTCATTTTGGGTCATTGGTTGAACATTTAAGTCGTTTTCGTCCACCCTATGCTTATTCTAATCCAATTAGGTTTTTTAACCAATCTTGTGCATCCAATAAGTGATTTTGTGTCATTGGTTGAACATTTAGGTCATTTTCGTCCTCGCTAGGCATATTCTAATCCAATTAGGGTTTTTAACCAATCTTCTGCATTTCATATGTGATTTTGTGTCATTTTGGGTCATTGGTTGAACATTTAAGTCATTTTCGTCCTCCCTAGGGTTATTCTAATCCAATTAGGGTTTTTAACCAATCTTGTGCATCTAATAAGTGATTTTGTGTCATTGGTTGCACATTTAGGTCATTTTCATCCTCCCTAAGCTTATTCTAATCCAAGTAGGGTTTTTTACCAATCTTGTGCATCCAATATGTGATTTGGTGTCATTTTGTGTCATTGGTTGAACATTTAGGTCATTTTCGTCCTCCCTAAGCTTATTCTAATCCAATTAGGTTTTTTAACCAATCTTGTGCATCCAATAAGTGATTTTGTGTCATTGGTTGAACATTTAGGTCATTTTCGTCCTCGCTAGGCTTATTCTAATCCAATTAGGTTTTTTAACCAATCTTGTGCATCCAATATGTGATTTTGTGTCATTGGTTGAACATTTAGGTCATTTTCGTCCTCGCTAGGCTTATTCTAATCCAATTAGGGTTTAAGCAATCTTGTGCATTTAATATGTGATTTTGTGCAATTTTGGGTCATTGGTTGAACATTTAAGTCATTTTCGTTCTCCCTAGGCTTATTCTAATCCAATTAGGGTTTTTAACCAATCTTGTGCATCCAATAAGTGATTTTGTGTCATTGGTTGAACATTTAGGTCGTTTCGTCCTCGCTAGGCTTATTCTAATCCAATTAGGGTTTTTAACCAATCTTGTGCATCCAATATGTGATTTGGTGTCATTTTGTGTTATTGGTTGAACATTTAGGTTATTTTCGTCCTCCCTAAGCTTATTCTAATCCAATTAGGTTTTTTAACCAATCTTGTGCATCCAATAAGTGATTTTGTGTCATTGGTTGAACATTTAGGTCATTTTCGTCCTCGCTCGGCTTATTCTAATCCAATTAGGGTTTTTAACCAATCTTGTGCATTTAATATGTGATTTTGTGTCATTTTGGGTCATTGGTTGAACATTTAAGTGATTTTCATCCTCCGTAGGCTTATTCTAATCCAATTAGGGTTTTTAACCAATCTTGTGCATCCAAAAAGTGATTTTGTGTCATTGGTTGAACATTTAGGTCATTTTCGTCCTCCCTAGGCTTATTCTAATCCAATTAGGGTTTTTAAACAATCTTGTGCATTTAATATGTAATTTTGTGTCATTTTGGGTCATTGGTTGAACATTTAAGTCGTTTTCGTCCTCCCTAGGCTTATTCTAATCCAATTAGGTTTTTTAACCAATCTTGTGCATCCAATAAGTGATTTTGTGTCATTGGTTGAAAATTTAGATCATTTTCGTCCTCGCTTGGCATATTCTAATGTAATTAGGGTTTTTAACCAATCTTGTGCATTTAATATGTGATTTTGTGTCATTTTGGGTCATTGGTTGAACATTTAAGTCATTTTCGTCCTCCCTAAGCTTATTCTAATCCAATTAGGGTTTTTAACCAATCTTGTGCATCCAATATGTGATTTTGTGTTCTTGGTTGCACATTTAGGTCATTTTCATCCTCCCTAAGCTTATTCTAATCCAAGTAGGGTTTTTTACCAATCTTGTGCATCCAATATGTGTGATTTGGTGTCATTTTGTGTCATTGGTTGAACATTTAGGTCATTTTCGTCCTCCCTAAGATTATTCTAATCCAATTAGGGTTCTTAACCAATCTTGTGCATATAATAAGTGATTTTGTGTCATTGGTTGAACATTTAGGTCATTTTCGTCCTCGCTAGGCTTATTCTAATCCAATTAGGGTTTTTAACCAATCTTGTGCATTTAATATGTGATTTTGTGTCATTTTGGGTCATTGGTTGAACATTTAAGTCGTTTTCGTCCTCCCTATGCTTATTCTAAGCCAATTAGGTTTTTTAACCAATCTTGTGCATCCAATAAGTGATTTTGTGTCATTGGTTGAACATTTAGGTCATTTTCGTCCTCGCTAGGCATATTCTAATCCAATTAGGGTTTTTAACCAATCTTCTGCATTTCATATGTGATTTTGTGTCATTTTGGGTCATTGGTTGATCATTTAAGTCATTTTCGTCCTCCCTAGGGTTATTCTAATCCAATTAGGGTTTTTAACCAATCTTGTGGATCTAATAAGTGATTTTGTGTCATTGGTTGCACATTTAGGTCATTTTCATCCTCCCTAAGCTTATTCTAATCCAAGTAGGGTTTTTTACCAATCTTGTGCATCCAATATGTGATTTGGTGTCATTTTGTGTCATTGGTTGAACATTTAGGTCATTTTCGTCCTCCCTAAGCTTATTCTAATCCAATTAGGTTTTTTAACCAATCTTGTGCATCCAATAAGTGATTTTGTGTCATTGGTTGAACATTTAGGTCATTTTCGTCCTCGCTAGGCTTATTCTAATCCAATTAGGTTTTTTAACCAATCTTGTGCATCCAATATGTGATGTTGTGTCATTGGTTGAACATTTAGGTCATTTTCGTCCTCGCTAGGCTTATTCTAATCCAATTAGGGTTTAAGCAATCTTGTGCATTTAATATGTGATTTTGTGCAATTTTGGGTCATTGGTTGAACATTTAAGTCATTTTCGTTCTCCCTAGGCTTATTCTAATCCAATTAGGGTTTTTAACCAATCTTGTGCATCCAATAAGTGATTTTGTGTCATTGGTTGAACATTTAGGTCGTTTCGTCCTCGCTAGGCTTATTCTAATCCAATTAGGGTTTTTAACCAATCTTGTGCATCCAATATGTGATTTGGTGTCATTTTGTGTTATTGGTTGAACATTTAGGTTATTTTCGTCCTCCCTAAGCTTATTCTAATCCAATTAGGTTTTTTAACCAATCTTGTGCATCCAATAAGTGATTTTGTGTCATTGGTTGAACATTTAGGTCATTTTCGTCCTCGCTCGGCTTATTCTAATCCAATTAGGGTTTTTAACCAATCTTGTGCATTTAATATGTGATTTTGTGTCATTTTGGGTCATTGGTTGAACATTTAAGTGATTTTCATCCTCCGTAGGCTTATTCTAATCCAATTAGGGTTTTTAACCAATCTTGTGCATCCAAAAAGTGATTTTGTGTCATTGGTTGAACATTTAGGTCATTTTCGTCCTCCCTAGGCTTATTCTAATCCAATTAGGGTTTTTAAACAATCTTGTGCATTTAATATGTAATTTTGTGTCATTTTGGGTCATTGGTTGAACATTTAAGTCGTTTTCGTCCTCCCTAGGCTTATTCTAATCCAATTAGGTTTTTTAACCAATCTTGTGCATCCAATAAGTGATTTTGTGTCATTGGTTGAAAATTTAGATCATTTTCGTCCTCGCTTGGCATATTCTAATGTAATTAGGGTTTTTAACCAATCTTGTGCATTTAATATGTGATTTTGTGTCATTTTGGGTCATTGGTTGAACATTTAAGTCATTTTCGTCCTCCCTAAGCTTATTCTAATCCAATTAGGGTTTTTAACCAATCTTGTGCATCCAATATGTGATTTTGTGTTCTTGGTTGCACATTTAGGTCATTTTCATCCTCCCTAAGCTTATTCTAATCCAAGTAGGGTTTTTTACCAATCTTGTGCATCCAATATGTGATTTGGTGTCATTTTGTGTCATTGGTTGAACATTTAGGTCATTTTCGTCCTCCCTAAGATTATTCTAATCCAATTAGGGTTTTTTACCAATCTTGTGCATCCAATAAGTGATTTTGTGTCATTGGTTGCACATTTAGGTCATTTTCGTCCTCCCTAGGCTTATTCTAATCCAAGTAGGGTCTTTTTACCAATCTTGTGCATCCAATATGTGATTTGGTGTCATTTTGTGTCATTGGTTGAACATTTAGGTCATTTTCGTCCTCCCTAAGATTATTCTAATCCAATTAGGGTTCTTAACCAATCTTGTGCATATAATAAGTGATTTTGTGTCATTGGTTGAACATTTAGGTCATTTTCGTCCTCGCTAGGCTTATTCTAATCCAATTAGGGTTTTTAACCAATCTTGTGCATTTAATATGTGATTTTGTGTCATTTTGGGTCATTAGTTGAACATTTAAGTCATTTTCGTCCTCCCTAGGCTTATTCTAATCCAATTAGGGTTTTTAACCAATCTTGTGCATCCAATATGTGATTTTATGTTCCTTGTTGCACATTTAGGTCATTTTCGTCCTCGCTAGGTTTATTATAATCCAATTAGGGTTTTTAACCAATCTTGTGCATCCAATAAGTGATTTTGTGTCATTGGTTGAACATTTAGGTCATTTTCGTCCTCCCTAGGCTTATTCTAATCCAATTAGGTTTTTTAACCAATCTTGTGCATCCAATAAGTGATTTTGTGTCATTGGGTGAACATTTAGGTCATTTTCGTCCTCGCTAGGCTTATTCTAATCCAAATAGGGTTTTTAACCAATCTATTGCATTTAATATGTGATTTTGTGTCATTTTGGGTCATTGGTTGAACATTTAAGTCATTTTCGTCCTCCCTAGGCTTATTCTAATCCAATTAGGGTTTTTAACCAATCTTGTGCATCCAATATGTGATTTTGTGTTCTTGGTTGCACATTTAGGTCATTTTCGTACTCGCTAGGCTTATTATAATCGAATTAGGGTTTTTAACCAATCTTGTGCATCCAATAAGTGATTTTGTGTCATTGGTTGAACATTTAGGTCATTTTCGTCCTCCCTAGGCTTATTCTAATCCAATTATGTTTTTTAACCAATCTTGTGCATCCAATAAGTGATTTTGTGTCATTTTGGGTCATTGGTTGAACATTTAAGTCATTTTCGTCCTCCCTAGGCCTATTCTAATCCAATTAGGGTTTTTAACCAATCTTGTGCATCCAATATGTGATTTTGTGTTCTTGGTTGCACATTTAGGTCCTTTTCGTCCTCGCTAGGCTTATTATAATCCAATTAGGGTTTTTAACCAATCTTGTGCATCCAATAAGTGATTTTGTGTCATTGGTTGAACATTTAGGTCATTTTCGTCCTCCCTAGGCTTATTCTAATCCAATTAGGGTTTTTAACCAATCTTGTGCATCCAAAATGTGATTTTGTGTCATTGGTTGAACATTTAGGTCATTTTCGTCCTCCCTAGGCTTATTCTAATCCAATTAGGGTTTTTAACCAATCTTGTGCATCCAATATGTGATTTTGTGTCATTGGTTGAACATTTAAGTTATTTTCGTCCTCCCTAGGCTTATTCTAATCCAATTAGGGTTTTTAACCAATCTTGTGCATCCAATATGTGATTTTGTGTCATTTTGTGTCATTGGTTGAACATTTAGGTCATTTTCGTCCTCCCTAGGCTTATTCTAATCCAATTAGGGTTTTTAACCAATCTTGTGCATCAAATATGTGATTTTGTGTCATTGGTTGAACGTTTAGGTCATTTTGGTCCTCCCTAGGGTTATTCTAATCCAATTAGGGTTTTTAACCAATCTTGTGCATCCAATATGTGATTTTGTGTCATTTTGTGTCATTGGTTGAACATTTAGGTCATTTTCGTCCTCCCTAGGCTTATTCTAATCCAATTAGGGTTTTTAATCAATCTTGTGCATCCAATATGTGATTTTGTGTCATTGGTTGAACATTTAGGTCATTTTTGTCCTCCCTAGGCTTATTCTAATCCAATTAGGGTTTTTAACCAATCTTGTGCATCCAATATGTGATTTTGTGTCATTTTGTGTTATTGGTTGAACATTTAGGTCATTTTCGTCCTCCCTAGGCTTATTCTAATCCAATTACGGTTTTTAACCAATCTTGTGCATCCAATATGTGATTTTGTGTCATTTTGTGTCATTGGTTGAACATTCAGGTCATTTTTGTCGTCCCTAGGCTTATTCTAATCCAATTAGGGTTTTTAACCAATCTTGTGCATCCAATATGTGATTTTGTGTCATTTTGTGTCATTGGTTGAACATTTAGGTCATTTTCGTCCTCCCTAGGCTTATTCTAATCCAATTAGCGTTTTTATCCAATCTTGTGCATCAAACATGTGATTTTGTGTCATTTTCTGTCATTGGTTGAACATTTAGGTCATTTTTGACCTCCCTAGGCTTATTCTAATCCAATTACGGTTTTAAACCAATCTTGTGCATCCAATATGTGATTTTGTGTCATTGGTTGCACATTTAGGTCATTTCCGTCCTCCCTAGGCTTATTCTAATCCAATTAGGATTTTTAACCAATCTTGTGCATCCAATATGTGATTTTGTGTCAGTGGTTGCACATTTAGGTCATTTTCGTCCTCCCTAGGCTTATTCTAATCCAATTAGGGTTTTTAACCAATCTTGTGCATCCAATATGTGATTTTGTGTCATTTTGTGTCATTGGTTGAACATTTAGGTCATTTTCATCCTCCCTAGGCTTATGCTAATCCAATTAGGGTTTTTAACCAATCTTGTGCATCCAATATGTGATTTTGTGTCATTAGATGAACATTTAGGTCATTTTCGTCCTCCCTAGGCTTATTCTAATCCAATTAGGGTTTTTAACCAATCTTGTGCATATAATAAGTGATTTTTTGTCATTGGTTGCACATTTAGGTCATTTCCGTCCTCCCTAGGCTTATTCTAATCCAATTAGGGTTTTTAACTAATCTTGTGCATCCAATATATGATTTTGTGTCAGTGGTTGCACATTTAGGTCATTTTCGTCCTCCCTAGGCTTATTCTAATCCAATTAGGGTTTTTAACCAATCTTGTGCATCCAATATGTGATTTTGTGTCATTGGTTGAATATTTAGGTCATTTTCGTCCTCCCTAGGCTTGTTCTAATCCAATTAGGGTTTTTAACCAATCTAGGGCATCCAATATGAGATTGTGTCATTGGTTGCACATTTAGGTCATTTTCGTCCTCCCTAGTTTTATTCTAATCCAATTAGGTCCTTTTCGTCCTCGCTACGCTTATTCTAATCAAATTAGGGTTTTTAACCAATCTTGTGCATCCAATATGTGATTTTGTGTCATTTTGTGTCATTGGTTGAACATTTAGGTCATTTTCGTCCTCCCTAGGCTTGTTCTAATCCAATTAGGGTTTTTAACCAATCTTGTGCATCCAATATGTGATTTTGTGTCATTGGTTGAACATTTAGGTCATTTTCGTCCTCCCTAGGCTTATTCTAATCCAATTAGGGTTTTTAACCAATCTTGTGCATATAATAAGTGATTTTGTGTCATTGGTTGAACATTTAGGTCATTTTCGTCCTCGCTAGGCTTATTCTAATCCAATTAGGGTTTTTAACCAATCTTGTGCATTTAATATGTGATTTTGTGTCATTTTGGGTCATTGGTTGAACATTTAAGTCGTTTTCGTCCACCCTATGCTTATTCTAATCCAATTAGGTTTTTTAACCAATCTTGTGCATCCAATAAGTGATTTTGTGTCATTGGTTGAACATTTAGGTCATTTTCGTCCTCGCTAGGCATATTCTAATCCAATTAGGGTTTTTAACCAATCTTCTGCATTTCATATGTGATTTTGTGTCATTTTGGGTCATTGGTTGAACATTTAAGTCATTTTCGTCCTCCCTAGGGTTATTCTAATCCAATTAGGGTTTTTAACCAATCTTGTGCATCTAATAAGTGATTTTGTGTCATTGGTTGCACATTTAGGTCATTTTCATCCTCCCTAAGCTTATTCTAATCCAAGTAGGGTTTTTTACCAATCTTGTGCATCCAATATGTGATTTGGTGTCATTTTGTGTCATTGGTTGAACATTTAGGTCATTTTCGTCCTCCCTAAGCTTATTCTAATCCAATTAGGTTTTTTAACCAATCTTGTGCATCCAATAAGTGATTTTGTGTCATTGGTTGAACATTTAGGTCATTTTCGTCCTCGCTAGGCTTATTCTAATCCAATTAGGTTTTTTAACCAATCTTGTGCATCCAATATGTGATTTTGTGTCATTGGTTGAACATTTAGGTCATTTTCGTCCTCGCTAGGCTTATTCTAATCCAAGTAGGGTCTTTTTACCAATCTTGTGCATCCAATATGTGATTTGGTGTCATTTTGTGTCATTGGTTGAACATTTAGGTCATTTTCGTCCTCCCTAAGATTATTCTAATCCAATTAGGGTTCTTAACCAATCTTGTGCATATAATAAGTGACTTTGTGTCATTGGTTGAACATTTAGGTCATTTTCGTCCTCGCTAGGCTTATTCTAATCCAATTAGGGTTTTTAACCAATCTTGTGCATTTAATATGTGATTTTGTGTCATTTTGGGTCATTGGTTGAACATTTAAGTCGTTTTCGTCCTCCCTATGCTTATTCTAATCCAATTAGGTTTTTTAACCAATCTTGTGCATCCAATAAGTGATTTTGTGTCATTGGTTGCACATTTAGGTCATTTTCGTCCTCCCTAGGCTTATTCTAATCCAAGTAGGGTCTTTTTACCAATCTTGTGCATCCAATATGTGATTTGGTGTCATTTTGTGTCATTGGTTGAACATTTAGGTCATTTTCGTCCTCCCTAAGATTATTCTAATCCAATTAGGGTTCTTAACCAATCTTGTGCATATAATAAGTGATTTTGTGTCATTGGTTGAACATTTAGGTCATTTTCGTCCTCGCTAGGCTTATTCTAATCCAATTAGGGTTTTTAACCAATCTTGTGCATGTAATATGTGATTTTGTGTCATTTTGGGTCATTGGTTGAACATTTAAGTCGTTTTCGTCCTCCCTATGCTTATTCTAATCCAATTAGGTTTTTTAACCAATCTTGTGCATCCAATAAGTGATTTTGTGTCATTGGTTGAACATTTAGGTCATTTTCGTCCTCGCTAGGCATATTCTAATCCAATTAGGGTTTTTAACCAATCTTCTGCATTTCATATGTGATTTTGTGTCATTTTGGGTCATTGGTTGAACATTTAAGTC
>JBBPBQ010000009.1:704490-722212 GCA_037974755.1 Cicer yamashitae | reverse complement strand
CCAATCTTGTGCATCCAATAAGTGATTTTGTGTCATTGGTTGAACATTTAGGTCATTTCGTCCTCGCTAGGCTTATTCTAATCCAATTAGGGTTTTTAACCAATCTTGTGCATCCAATATGTGATTTGGTGTCATTTTGTGTTATTGGTTGAACATTTAGGTTATTTTCGTCCTCCCTAAGCTTATTCTAATCCAATTAGGTTTTTTAACCAATCTTGTGCATCCAATAAGTGATTTTGTGTCCTTGGTTGAACATTTAGGTCATTTTCGTCCTCGCTCGGCTTATTCTAATCCAATTAGGGTTTTTAACCAATCTTGTGCATTTAATATGTGATTTTGTGTCATTTTGCGTCATTGGTTGAACATTTAAGTGATTTTCGTCCTCCGTAGGCTTATTCTAATCCAATTAGGGTTGTTAACCAATCTTGAGCATCCAATATGTGATTTTGTGTTCTTGGTTGCACATTTAGGTCATTTTCGTCCTCGCTAGGCTTATTATTATCCAATTAGGGTTTTTAACCAATCTTGGGCATCCAATAAGTGATTTTGTGTCATTGGTTGAACATTAAGGTAATTTTCGTCCTCGCTAGGCTTATTCTAATCCAATTAGCTTTCATAACCAATCTTCTGCATCCAATAAGTGATTTTGTGTCATTGGTTGAACATTTAGGTCATTTTCGTCCTCGCTAGGCTTATTCTAATCCAATTAGGGTTTAACCAATCTTCTGCATTTAATATGTGATTTTGTGTCATTTTGGGTCATTGGTTGAACATTAAAGTCATTTTCGTCCTCCCTAGGCTTATTCTAATCCAATTAGGGTTTTTAACCAATCTTGTGCATCCAATAAGTGATTTTGTGTCATTGGTTGCACATTTAGGTGATTTTCGTCCTCCCTAAGCTTATTCTAATCCAAGTAGGGTTTTTTACCAATCTTGTGCATCCAATATGTGATTTGGTGTCATTTTGTGTCATTGGTTGAACATTTAGGTCATTTTCGTCATCCCTAAGCTTATTCTAATCCAATTAGGTTTTTTAACCAATCTTGTGCATCCAGTAAGTGATTTTGTGTCATTGGTTGCACATTTAGGTCATTTTCGTCCCCCCTAGGCTTATTCTAATCCATGTATGGTGTTTTTACCAATCTTGTGCATCCAATATGTGATTTGGTGTCATTTTGTGTCATTGGTTGAACATTTAGGTCATTTTCGTCCTCCCTAAGCTTATTCTATTCCAATTAGAGTTTTTAACCAATCTTGTGCATCCAATATGTGATTTTGTGTTCTTGGTTGCACAATTAGGTCATTTTCGTCCTCGCTAAGCTTATTTTAATCCAATTATGGTTCTTAACCAATTTTTTGCATATAATAAGTGATTTTGTGTCATTGGTTGAACATTTAGGTCATTATCGTCCTCCCTAGGCTTATTCTAATCCAATTAGGGTTTTTAACCAATGTTGTGCATTTAATATGTGATTTTGTGTCATTTTGGGTCATTGGTTGAACATTTAAGTCGTTTTCGTCCTCCCTAGGCTTATTCTAATCCAATTAGGTTTTTTAACCAATCTTGTGCATGCAATAAGTGATTTTGTGTCATTGGTTGAACATTTAGGTCATTTTCGTCCTCGCTAGGCATATTCTAATCCAATTAGGGTTTTAACCAATCTTGTGCATTTCATATGTGATTTTGTGTCATTTTGGGTCATTGGTTGAACATTTAAGTCATTTTCGTCCTCCCTAGGCTTATTCTAATCCAATTAGGGTTTTTAACCAATCTTGTGCATCTAATAAGTGATTTTGTGTCATTGGTTGCACATTTAGGTCATTTTCGTCCTCCCTAAGCTTATTCTAATCCAAGTAGGGTTTTTTACCAATCTTGTGCATCCAATATGTGATTTGGTGTCATTTTGTGTCATTGGTTGAACATTTAGGTCATTTTCGTCCTCCCTAAGCTTATTTTAATCCAATTAGGTTTTTTAACCAATCTTGTGCATCCAATAAGTGATTTTGTGTCATTGGTTGAATATTTAGGTCATTTTCGTCCTCGCTAGGCTTATTCTAATCCAATTAGGGTTTTTAACCAATCTTGTGCATTTAATATGTGATTTTGTGTCATTTTGGGTCATTGGTTGAACATTTAAGTCATTTTCGTCCTCCCTAGGCTTATTCTAATCCAATTAGGGTTTTTAACCAATCTTGTGCATCCAATAAGTGATTTTGTGTCATTGGTTGAACATTTAGGTCATTTTCGTCCTCCCTAGGCCTATTCTAATCCAATTAGGTTTTTTAACCAATCTTGTGCATCCAATAAGTGATTTTGTGTCATTGGTTGAACAGTTAGGTCATTTTCGTCCTCGCTAGGCTTATTCTAATCCAATTAGGGTTTTTAACCAATCTTGTGCATTTAATATGTGATTTTGTGTCATTGGTTGAACATTTAAGTCATTTTCGTCCTCCCTAGGCTTATTCTAATCCAATTAGGGTTTTTAACCAATCTTGTGCATCCAATAAGTGATTTTGTGTCATTGGTTGCACATTTAGGTCATTTTTGTCCTCCCTAAGCTTATTCTAATCCAAGTAGGGTTTTTTACCAATCTTGTGCATCCAATATGTGATTTGGTGTCATTTTGTGTTATTGGTTGAACATTTAGGTCATTTTCGTCCTCTCTAAGCTTATTCTAATCCAATTAGGTTTTTTAACCAATCTTGTGCATCCAATAAGTGATTTTGTGTCATTGGTTGAACATTTAGGTCATTTTCGTCCTCGCTAGGCTTATTCTAATCCAATTAGGGTTTTTAACCAATCTTGTGCATTTAATATGTGATTTTGTGTCATTGGTTGAACATTTAAGTCATTTTCGTCCTCCCTAGGCTTATTCTAATCCAATTAGGGTTTTTAACCAATCTTGTGCATCCAATAAGTGATTTTGTGTCATTGGTTGCACATTTAGGTCATTTTCGTCCTCCCTAAGCTTATTCTAATCCAAGTAGGGTATTTTACCAATCTTGTGCATCCAATATGTGATTTGGTGTCATTTTGTGTCATTGGTTGAACATTTAGGTCATTTTCGTCCTCCCTCAACTTATTCTAATCCAATTAGGTTTTTTAACCAATCTTGTGCATCCAATAAGTGATTTTGTGTCATTGGTTGAACATTTAGGTCATTTTCGTCCTCGCTAGGCTTATTCTAATCCAATTAGGGTTTTTAACCAATCTTGTGCATTTAATATGTGATTTTGTGTCATTTTGGGTCATTGGTTGAACATTTAAGTCATTTTCGTCCTCCCTAGGCTTATTCTAATCCAATTAGGGTTTTTAACCAATCTTGTGCATCCAATATGTGATTTTGTGTTCTTGGTTGCTTATTTAGGTCATTTTCGTCCTCGCTAGGCTTATTATAATCCAATTTGGGTTTTAAACCAATCTTGTGCATCCAATAAGTAATTTTGTGTCATTGGTTTAACATTTAGGTCATTTTCGTCCTCTCTAAGCTTATTCTAATCCAATTAGGTTTTTTAACCAATCTTGTGCATCCAATAAGTGATTTTGTGTCATTGGTTGAACATTTAGGTCATTTTCGTCCTCGCTAGGCTTATTCTAATCCAATTAGGGTTTTTAACCAATCTTGTGCATTTAATATGTGATTTTGTGTCATTTTGGGTCATTGGTTGAACATTTAAGTCGTTTTCGTCCTCCCTATGCTTATTCTAATCCAATTAGGTTTTTTAACCAATCTTGTGCATCCAATAAGTGATTTTGTGTCATTGGTTGCACATTTAGGTCATTTTCGTCCTCCCTAGGCTTATTCTAATCCAAGTAGGGTCTTTTTACCAATCTTGTGCATCCAATATGTGATTTGGTGTCATTTTGTGTCATTGGTTGAACATTTAGGTCATTTTCGTCCTCCCTAAGATTATTCTAATCCAATTAGGGTTCTTAACCAATCTTGTGCATATAATAAGTGATTTTGTGTCATTGGTTGAACATTTAGGTCATTTTCGTCCTCGCTAGGCTTATTCTAATCCAATTAGGGTTTTTAACCAATCTTGTGCATTTAATATGTGATTTTGTGTCATTTTGTGTCATTGGTTGAACATTTAAGTCATTTTCGTCCTCCCTAGGCTTATTCTAATCCAATTAGGGTTTTTAACCAATCTTGTGCATCCAATATGTGATTTTGTGTCATTTTGTGTCATTGGTTGAACATTTAGGTCATTTTCGTCCTCCCTAGGCTTATTCTAATCCAATTAGGGTTTTTAACCAATCTTATGCATCCAATATGTGATTTTGTGTCATTCGTTGAACATTTAGGTCATTTTCGTCCACCCTATCCTTATTCTAATCCAATTAGGGTTTTTAACCAATCTTGTGCATCCAATATGTGATTTTGTGTCATTTTGTGTCATTGGTTGAACATTTAGGTCATTTTCGTCCTCCCTAGGCTTATTCTAATCCAATTAGGGTTTTTAACCAATCTTGTGCATCCAATATGTGATTTTGTGTCATTTTCTGTCATTTTGTGTCATATGTAATCCAATTAGGTCATTTTCGTCCTCCCTAGACTTATTCTAATCCAATTAGGGTTTTTAACCAATCTTGTGCATCCAATATGTGATTTTGTGTCATTTTGTGTCATTGGTTGAACATTTAGGTCATTTTCGTCCTCCCTAGGCTTATTCTAATCCAATTAGGGTTTTTAACCAATCTTGTGCATCCAATATGGCATTTTGTGTCATTGGTTGAACATTTAGGTCATTTTGGTCCTCCCTAGGCTTATTCTAATCCAATTAGGGTTTTTAACCAATCTTGTGCATCCAATATGTGATTTTGTGTCATTGGTTGAACATTTAGGTCATTTTCGTCCTCCCTAGGCTTATTCTAATCCAATTAGGGTTTTTAAAAAATCTTGTGCATCAAATATGTGATTTTGTGTCATTGGTTGAACGTTTAGGTCATTTTGGTCCTCCTTAGGCTTATTCTAATCCAATTAGGGTTTTTAACCAATCTTGTGCATCCAATATGTGATTTTGTGTCATTTTGTGTCATTGGTTGAACATTTAGGTCATTTTCGTCCTCCCTAGGCTTATTCTAATCCAATTAGGGTTTTTAACCAATCTTGTGCATCAAATATGTGATTTTGTGTCATTTTGTGTCATTGGTTGAACGTTTAGGTAATTTTGGTCCTCCCTAGGCTTATTCTAATCCAATTAGGGTTTTTAACCAATCTTGTGCATCCAATATGTGATTTTGTGTCATTTTGTGTCATTGGTTGAACATTTAGGTCATTTTCGTCCTCCCTAGGCTTATTCTAATCCAATTAGGGTTTTTAACCAATCTTGTGCATCCAATATGTGATTTTGTGTCATTTTGTGTCATTGGTTGAACATTTGGGTCATTTTCGTCCTCCCTCGGCTTATTCTAATCCAATTAGGGTTTTTAACCAATCTTGTGCATCCAATATGTGATTTTGTGTCATTTTGTGTCATTGGTTGAACATTTAGGTCATTTTCGTCCTCCCTAGGCTTATTCTAATCCAATTAGGGTTTTTAACCAATCTTGTGCGTCCAATATGTGATTTTGCGTCATTTTGTATCATTGGTTGAACATTTAGGTCATTTTCGTCCTCCCTAGGCTTATTCTAATCCAATTAGGGTTTTTAACCAATCTTGTGCATCCAATATGTGATTTTGTGTCATTTTGTGTCATTGGTTGAACATTTAGGTCATTTTCGTCCTCCCTAGGCTTATTCTAATCCAATTAGGGTTTTTAACCAATCTTGTGCATCCAATATGTGATTTGGTGTCATTGGTTGAAAATTTAGGTCATTTTCGTCCTCCCTAGGCTTATTCTAATCCAATTAGCGTTTTTAACCAATCTTGTGCGTCCAATATGTGATTTTGTGTCATTGGTTGAACATTTAGGTCATTTTCGTCCTCCACAGGCTTATTCTAATCCAATTAGGGTTTTTAACCAATCTTGTGCATCCAATATGTGATTATGTGTTGTTTTGTGTCATTGGTTGAACATTTAGGTCATTTTCGTCCTCCCTAGGCTTATTCTAATCCAATTAGGGTTTTTAACCAATCTTGTGCATCCAATATGTGATTTTGTGTCATTTTGTGTCATTGGTTGAACATTTAGGTCATTTTCGTCCTCCCTAGGCTTATTCTAATCCAATTAGGGTTTTTAACCACTCCTGTGCATACAATATGTGATTTTGTGTCATTGGTTGAACATTTAGGTCATTTTCGTCCTCCCTAGGCTTATTCTAATCCAATTAGGGTTTTAACCAATCATGTGCATCCAATATGTCATTTTGCGTCATTCGTTGAACATTTATGTCATTTTCGTCCTCCTTAGGCTTATTCTAATCCAATTAGGGTTTTTAACCAATCTTGTGCATCCAATATGTGATTTTGTGTCATTTTGTGTCATTGGTTGAACATTTAGGTCATTTTCGTCCTCCCTAGGCTTATTCTAATCCAATTAGGGTTTTTAACCAATCTTGTGCATTTAATATGTGATTTTGTGTCATTTTGGGTCATTGGTTGAACATTTAAGTCATTTTCGTCCTCCCTAGGCTTATTCTAATCCAATTAGTGTTTTTAACCAATCTTGTGCATCCAATATGTGATTTTATGTTCTTGGTTGCACATTTAGGTCATTTTCGTCCTCGCTAGGCTTATTCTAATCCAATTAGGGTTTTTAACCAATCTTGTGCATCCAATAAGTGATTTTGTGTCATTGGTTGAACATTTAGCTCATTTTCGTCCTCCCTAGGCTTATTCTAATCCATTTAGGTTTTTTAACCAATCTTGTGCATCCAATAAGTGATTTTGTGTCATTGGTTGAACATTTAGGTCATTTTCGTCCTCGCTAGGCTTATTCTAATCCAATTAGGGTTTTTAACCATTCTTGTGCATTTAATATGTGATTTTGTGTCATTTTGGGTCATTGGTTAAACATTTAAGTTATTTTCGTCCACCCTAAGCTTATTCTAATCCAATTAGGGTTTTTAACCAATCTTGTGCATCCAATAAGTGATTTTGTGTCATTGGTTGCACATTTAGGTCATTTTCGTCGTCCCTAAGCTTATTCTAATCGAAGTAGGGTTTGTTACCAATCTTGTGCATCCAATATGTGATTTTGTGTCATTGGTTGAACATTTAGATCATTTTCGTCCTCCCTAGGCTTATTCTAATCCAAGTAGGGTCTTTTTACCAATCTTGTGCATCCAATATGTGATTTGGTGTCATTTTATGTCATTGGTTGAACATTTAGGTAATTTTCGTCCTCCCTAAGCTTATTCTAATCAAATTAGGGTTTTTAACCAATCTTCTGCATCCAATATGTGATTTTGTGTTCTTGGTTGCACGTTTAAGTCATTTTCGTCCTCGCTAGGCTTATTCTAATCCAATTAGGGTTTTTAACCAATCTTGTGCATTTAATATGTGATTTTGTGTCATTTTGGGTCATTGGTTGAACATTTAAGTCATTTTCGTCCTCCCTAGGCTTATTCTAATCCAATTAGGGTTTTTAACCAATCTTGTGCATCCAATAAGTGATTTTGTGTCATTGGTTGCACATTTAGGTCATTTTCGTCCTCCCTAAGCTTATTCTAATCCAAGTAGGGTTTTTTACCAATCTTGTGCATCCAATATGTGATTTGGTGTTATTTTGTGTCATTGGTTGAACATTTAAGTCATTTTCGTCCTCCCTAGGCTTATTCTAATCCAATTAGGGTTTTTAACCACTCTTGTGCATCCAATAAGTGATTTTGTGTCATTCGTTGCACATTTTGGTGATTTTCGTCCTCTCTAAGCTTATTCTAATCCAAGTAGGGTTTTTTACCAATCTTGTGCATCCAATATGTGATTTGGTGTCATTTTGTGTCGTTGGTTGAACATTTAGGTCATTTTCGTCCTCGCTAAGCTTATTTTAATCCAATTATGCTTCTTAACCAATCTTTTGCATATAATAAGTGATTTTTTTTCATTTGTTGAACATTTAGGTCATTTTCGTCCTCGCTAGGCTTATTCTAATCCAATTAGGGTTTTTAACCAATCTTGTGCATCCAATATGTGATTTGGTGTCATTTTGTGTTATTGGTTGAACATTTAGGTTATTTTCGTCCTCCGTAGGCTTATTCTAATCCAATTAGGGTTTTTAACCAATCTTGTGCATCCAATAAGTGATTTTGTGTCATTGGTTGAACATTTAGGTCATTTTCGTCCTCCCTAAGCTTATTCTAATCCAAGTAGGGTTTTTTTACCAATCTTGTGCATCCAATATGTGATTTGGTGTCATTTTGTGTCATTGGTTGAACATTTAGGTCAATTTCGTCCTCCCTAAGTTTATTCTAATCCAATTAGGTTTTTTAACCAATCTTGTTCATCCAATAAGTGATTTTGTGTCATTGGTTGCACATTTAGGTCATTTTCATCCTCCCTAGGCTTATTCTAATCCAAGTATGGTCTTTTTACCAATCTTGTGCATCCAATATGTGATTTGGTGTCATTTTGTGTCATTGGTAGAACATTTAGGTCATTTTCGTCCTCCCTAAGCTTATTCCAATCCAATTAGGGTTCTTAACCAATCTTGTGCATATAATAAGTGATTTTGTGTCATTGGTTGAACATTTAGTTCATTTTCGTCCTCGCTAGGCTTATTCTAATCCAATTAGGGTTTTTAACCAATCTTGTGCATCCAATATGTGATTTTATGTTCTTGGTTGCACATTTAGGTCATTTTCGTCCTCGCAAGGCTTAATCTAATCCAATTAGGGTTTTTAACCAATCTTGTGCATCCAATAAGTGATTTTGTGTCATTGGTTGAACATTTAGCTCATTTTCGTCCTCCCTAGGCTTATTCTAATCCAATTAGGTTTTTTAACCAATCTTGTGCATCCAATAAGTGATTTTGTGTCATTGGTTGAACATTTAGGTCATTTTCGTCCTCGCTAGGCTTATTCTAATCCAATTAGGGTTTTTAACCAATCTTGTGCATTTAATATGTGATTTTGTGTCATTTTGGGTCATTGGTTGAACATTTAAGTTATTTTCGTCCTTCCTTGGCTTATTCTAATCCAATTAGGGATTTTAACCAATCTTGTGCATCCAATAAGTGATTTTGTGTCATTGGTTGAACATTTAGGTCATTTTCGTCCTCGCTAGGCTTATTCTAATCCAATTAGGGTTTTTAACAAATCTTGTGCATCCAATAAGTGATTTTGTGTCATTGGTTGAACATTTAAGTCATTTTCGTCCTCGCTAGGCTTATTCTAATCCAATTAGGCTTTTTAAACAATCTTGTGCATCCAATAAGTGATTTTGTGTCATTGGTTGAACATTTAGGTCATTTTCGTCCTCCCTAGGCTTATTCTAATCCAATTAGGTTTTTTAACCAATCTTGTGCATCCAATAAGTGATTTTGTGTCATTGGTTGAACATTTAGGTCATTTTCGTCCTCCCTAGGCTTATTCTAATCCAATTAGGTTTTTTAACCAATGTTGTGCGTCCAATAAGTGATTTTGTGTCATTGGTTGAACATTTAGGTCATTTTCGTCCTCGCTAGGCTTATTCTAATCCAATTAGGGTTTTTAACCAATCTTGTGCATTTAATATGTGATTTTGTGTCATTTTGGGTCATAGGTTGAACATTTAAGTCATTTTCGTCCTCCCTAGGCTTATTCTAATCCAATTAGGGTTTTTAACCAATCTTGTGCATCCAATATGTGATTTTGTGTTCTTGGTTGCACATTTAGGTGATTTTCGTCCTCGCTAGGCTTATTATAATCCAATTAGGGTTTTTAACCAATCTTGTGCATCCAATAAGTGATTTTGTGTCATTGGTTGAACATTTAGGTCATTTTCGTCCTCGCTAGACTTATTCTAATCTAATTAGGGTTTTTAACCAATCTTGTGCATCCAATAAGTGATTTTGTGTCATTGGTTGAACATTTAGGTCATTTTCGTCCTCCCTAGGCTTATTCTAATCCAATTAGGTTTTTTAACCAATCTTGTGCATCCAATAAGTGATTTTGTGTCATTGGTTGCACATTTAGGTCATTTTCGTCCTCCCTAGGCTTATTCTAATCCAAGTATGGTCTTTTTACCAATCTTGTGCATCCAATATGTGATTTGGTGTCATTTTGTGTTATTGGTAGAACATTTAGGTCATTTTCGTCCTCCCTAAGCTTATTCCAATCCAATTAGGGTTCTTAACCAATCTTGTGCATATAATAAGTGATTTTGTGTCATTGGTTGAACATTTAGTTCATTTTCGTCCTCGCTAGGCTTATTCTAATCCAATTAGGGTTTTTAACCAATCTTGTGCATCCAATATGTGATTTTATGTTCTTGGTTGCACATTTAGGTCATTTTCGTCCTCGCAAGGCTTAATCTAATCCAATTAGGGTTTTTAACCAATCTTGTGCATCCAATAAGTGATTTTGTGTCATTGGTTGAACATTTAGCTCATTTTCGTCCTCCCTAGGCTTATTCTAATCCAATTAGGTTTTTTAACCAATCTTGTGCATCCAATAAGTGATTTTGTGTCATTGGTTGAACATTTAGGTCATTTTCGTCCTCGCTAGGCATATTCTAATCCCATTAGGGTTTTTAACCAATCTTGTGCATTTAATATGTGATTTTGTGTCATTTTGGGTCATTGGTTGAACATTTAAGTCATTTTCGTCCTCCCTAGGCTTATTCTAATCCAATTAGGGTTTTTAACCAATCTTGTGCATCCAATATGTGATTTTGTGTTCCTTGTTGCACATTTAGGTCATTTTCGTCCTCGCTAGGTTTATTATAATCCAATTAGGGTTTTTAACCAATCTTGTGCATCCAATAAGTGATTTTGTGTCATTGGTTGAACATTTAGGTCATTTTCGTCCTCCCTAGGCTTATTCTAATCCAATTAGGTTTTTTAACCAATCTTGTGCATCCAATAAGTGATTTTGTGTCATTGGTTGCACATTTAGGTCATTTTCGTCCTCCCTAGGCTTATTCTAATCCAAGTATGGTCTTTTTACCAATCTTGTGCATCCAATATGTGATTTGGTGTCATTTTGTGTCATTGGTAGAACATTTAGGTCATTTTCGTCCTCCCTAAGCTTATTCCAATCCAATTAGGGTTCTTAACCAATCTTGTGCATATAATAAGTGATTTTGTGTCATTGGTTGAACATTTAGTTCATTTTCGTCCTCGCTAGGCTTATTCTAATCCAATTAGGGTTTTTAACCAATCTTGTGCATCCAATATGTGATTTTATGTTCTTGGTTGCACATTTAGGTCATTTTTGTCCTCGCTAGGCTTAATCTAATCCAATTAGGGTTTTTAACCAATCTTGTGCATCCAATAAGTGATTTTGTGTCATTGGTTGAACATTTAGCTCATTTTCGTCCTCCCTAGGCTTATTCTAATCCAATTAGGTTTTTTAACCAATCTTGTGCATCCAATAAGTGATTTTGTGTCATTGGTTGAACATTTAGGTCATTTTCGTCCTCGCTAGGCTTATTCTAATCCAATTAGGGTTTTTAACCAATCTTGTGCATTTAATATGTGATTTTGTGTCATTTTGGGTCATTGGTTGAACATTTAAGTTATTTTCGTCCTTCCTTGGCTTATTCTAATCCAATTAGGGATTTTAACCAATCTTGTGCATCCAATAAGTGATTTTGTGTCATTGGTTGAACATTTAGGTCATTTTCGTCCTCGCTAGGCTTATTCTAATCCAATTAGGGTTTTTAACAAATCTTGTGCATCCAATAAGTGATTTTGTGTCATTGGTTGAACATTTAAGTCATTTTCGTCCTCGCTAGGCTTATTCTAATCCAATTAGGCTTTTTAAACAATCTTGTGCATCCAATAAGTGATTTTGTGTCATTGGTTGAACATTTAGGTCATTTTCGTCCTCCCTAGGCTTATTCTAATCCAATTAGGTTTTTTAACCAATCTTGTGCATCCAATAAGTGATTTTGTGTCATTGGTTGAACATTTAGGTCATTTTCGTCCTCGCTAGGCTTATTCTAATCCAATTAGGGTTTTTAACCAATCTTGTGCATTTAATATGTGATTTTGTGTCATTTTGGGTCATTGGTTGAACATTTAAGTCATTTTCGTCCTCCCTAGGCTTATTGTAATCCAATTAGGGTTTTTAACCAATCTTGTGCATCCAATAAGTGATTTTGTGTCATTGGTTGCATATTTAGGTCATTTTTGTCCTCCCTAAGCTTATTCTAATCCAAGTAGGGTTTTTTACCAATCTTGTGCATCCAATATGTGATTTGGTGTCATTTTGTGTCATTGGTTGAACATTTAGGTCATTTTCGTCCTCTCTAAGCTTATTCTAATCCAATTAGGTTTTTTAACCAATCTTGTGCATCCAATAAGTGATTTTGTGTCATTGGTTGAACATTTAGGTCATTTTCGTCCTCGCTAGGCTTATTCTAATCCAAATAGGGTTTTTAACCAATCTTGTGCATTTAATATGTGATTTTGTGTCATTTTGGGTCATTGGTTGAACATTTAAGTCATTTTCGTCCTCCCTAGGCTTATTCTAATCCAATTAGGGTTTTTAACCAATCTTGTGCATCCAATAAGTGATTTTGTGTCATTGTTTGCACATTTAGGTGATTTTTTTCCTCCCTAAGCTTATTCTAATCCAAGTAGGGTTTTTTACCAATCTTGTGCATCCAATATGTGATTTGGTGTCATTTTGTGTCATTGGTTGAACATTTAGGTCATTTTCGTCCTCCCTAAGCTTATTCTAATCCAATTAGGGTTCTTAACCAATCTTTTGCATATAATAAGTGATTTCGTGTCATTGGTTGAACATTTAGGTCATTTTCGTCCTCGCTAGGCTTATTCTAATCCAATTATGGTTTTTAACCAATCTTGTGCATTTAATATGTGATTTTGTGTCATTTTGGGTCATTGGTTGAACATTTAAGTCATTTTCGTCCTCCCTAGGCTTATTCTAATCCAATTAGGAATTTTAACCAATCTTGTGCATCCAATAAGTGATTTTGTGTCATTGGTTGCACATTTAGGTGATTTTCGTCCTCCCTAAGCTTATTCGAATCCAAGTAGGGTTTTTTACCAATCTTGTGCATCCAATATGTGATTTGGTGTCATTTTGTGTCATTGGTTGAACATTTAGGTCATATTCGTCCTCCCTAAGCTTAATCTAATCCAATTAGGGTTCTTAACCAATCTTTTGCATATAATAAGTGATTTTGTGTCATTGGTTGAACATTTAGGTCATTTTCGTCCTCCCGAGGCTTATTCTAATCCAATTAGGTTTTTTAATAAATCTTGTGCATCCAATAAATGATTTTGTGTCATTGGTTGAACATTTAGGTCATTTTTGTCCTCGCTAGGCTTATTCTAATCCAATTAGGGTTTTTAACCAATCTTGTGCATTTAATATGTGATTTTGTGTCATTTTGGGTCATTGGTTGAACATTTAAGTCATTTTCGTCCTCCCTAGGCTTATTCTAATCCAATTAGGGTTTTTGACAAATCTTGTGCATCCAATATGCGATTTTGTGTCATTGGTTGAACATTTAGGTCATTTTCGTCCTCCCTAAGCTTATTCTAATCCAATTAGGTTTTTTAACCAATCTTGTGCATCCAATAAGTGATTTTGTGTCATTGGTTGAACATTTAGGTCATTTTCGTCCTCCCTAGGCTTATTCTAATCCAATTAGGTTTTTTAACCAATCTTGTGCATCCAATAAGTGATTTTGTGTCATTGGTTGCACATTTAGGTCATTTTCGTCCTCCCTAGGCTTATTCTAATCCAAGTATGGTCTTTTTACCAATCTTGTGCATCCAATATGTGATTTGGTGTCATTTTGTGTTATTGGTAGAACATTTAGGTCATTTTCGTCCTCCCTAAGCTTATTCCAATCCAATTAGGGTTCTTAACCAATCTTGTGCATATAATAAGTGATTTTGTGTCATTGGTTGAACATTTAGTTCATTTTCGTCCTCGCTAGGCTTATTCTAATCCAATTAGGGTTTTTAACCAATCTTGTGCATCCAATATGTGATTTTATGTTCTTGGTTGCACATTTAGGTCATTTTCGTCCTCGCAAGGCTTAATCTAATCCAATTAGGGTTTTTAACCAATCTTGTGCATCCAATAAGTGATTTTGTGTCATTGGTTGAACATTTAGCTCATTTTCGTCCTCCCTAGGCTTATTCTAATCCAATTAGGTTTTTTAACCAATCTTGTGCATCCAATAAGTGATTTTGTGTCATTGGTTGAACATTTAGGTCATTTTCGTCCTCGCTAGGCTTATTCTAATCCAATTAGGGTTTTTAACCAATCTTGTGCATTTAATATGTGATTTTGTGTCATTTTGGGTCATTGGTTGAACATTTAAGTTATTTTCGTCCTTCCTTGGCTTATTCTAATCCAATTAGGGATTTTAACCAATCTTGTGCATCCAATAAGTGATTTTGTGTCATTGGTTGAACATTTAGGTCATTTTCGTCCTCGCTAGGCTTATTCTAATCCAATTAGGGTTTTTAACAAATCTTGTGCATCCAATAAGTGATTTTGTGTCATTGGTTGAACATTTAGGTCATTTTCGTCCTCGCTAGGCTTATTCTAATCCAATTAGGCTTTTTAAACAATCTTGTGCATCCAATAAGTGATTTTGTGTCATTGGTTGAACATTTAGGTCATTTTCGTCCTCCCTAGGCTTATTCTAATCCAATTAGGTTTTTTAACCAATCTTGTGCATCCAATAAGTGATTTTGTGTCATTGGTTGAACATTTAGGTCATTTTCGTCCTCGCTAGGCTTATTCTAATCCAATTAGGGTTTTTAATCAATCTTGTGCATTTAATATGTGATTTTGTGTCATTTTAGTTCATTGGTTGAACATTTAAGTCATTTTTGTCCTCCCTAGGCTTATTCTAATCCAATTAGGGTTTTTAACCAATCTTGTGCATCCAATAAGTGATTTTGTGGCATGGGTTGCACATTTAGGTGATTTTTGTCCTCCCTAAGCTTATTCTAAACCAAGTAGGGTTTTTTACCAATCTTGTGCATCCAATATGTGATTTGGTGTCATTTTGTGTCATTGGTTGAACATTTAGGTCATTTTCGTCCTCCCTAAGCTTATTCTAATGCAATTAGGGTTCTTAACCAATCTTTTGCATATAATAAGTGATTTTGTGTCATTGGTTGAACATTTAGGTCATTTTCGTCCTCGCTTGGCTTATTCTAATCCAATTAGGGTTTTTAACCAATCTTGTGCATTTAATATGTGATTTTGTGTCATTTTGGGTCATTGGTTGAACATTTAAGTCATTTTCGTCCTCCCTAGGCTTATTCTAATCCAATTAGGATTTTTAACCAATCTTGTGCATCCAATAAGTGATTTTGTGTCATTGGTTGCACATTTAGGTGATTTTCATCCTACCTAAGCTTATTCTAATCCAAGTAGGGTTTTTTACAAATCTTGGGCATCCAATATGTGATTTGGTGTCATTTTGTGTCATTGGTTGAACATTTAGGTCATTTTCGTCCTCCCTAAGCTTAATCTAATCCAATTAGGGTTCTTAACCAATCTTTTGCATATAATAAGTGATTTTGTGTCATTGGTTGAACATTTAGGTCATTTTCGTCCTCGCTAGGCATATTCTAATCCAATTAGGGTTTTTAACCAATCTTGTGCATTTAATATGTGATTTTGTGTCATTTTGGGTCATTGGTTGAACATTTAAGTCATTTTCGTCCTCCCTAGGCTTATTCTAATCCAATTAGGGTTTTTAACCAATCTTGTGCATCCAATATGTGATTTTGTGTCATGGGTTGAACATTTAGGTCATTTTCGTCCTCGCTAGGATTATTCTAATCCAATTAGGGTTTTTAACCAATCTTGTGCATTTAATATGTGATTTTGTGTCATTTTGGGTCATTGGTTGAACATTTAAGTCATTTTCGTCCTCCCTAGGCTTATTCTAATCCAATTAGGGTTTTTAACCAATCTTGTGCATCCAATAAGTGATTTTGTGTCATTGTTTGCACATTTAGGTGATTTTTTTCCTCCCTAAGCTTATTCTAATCCAAGTAGGGTTTTTTACCAATCTTGTGCATCCAATATGTGATTTGGTGTCATTTTGTGTCATTGGTTGAACATTTAGGTCATTTTCGTCCTCCCTAAGCTTATTCTAATCCAATTAGGGTTCTTAACCAATCTTTTGCATATAATAAGTGATTTCGTGTCATTGGTTGAACATTTAGGTCATTTTCGTCCTCGCTAGGCTTATTCTAATCCAATTATGGTTTTTAACCAATCTTGTGCATTTAATATGTGATTTTGTGTCATTTTGGGTCATTGGTTGAACATTTAAGTCATTTTCGTCCTCCCTAGGCTTATTCTAATCCAATTAGGGTTTTTAACCAATCTTGTGCATCCAATATGTGATTTTGTGTTCTTGGTTGCACATTTAGGTCATTTTCGTCCTCGCTAGGCTTATTATAATCCAATTAGGGTTTTTAACCAATCTTGTGCATCCAATAAGTGATTTTGTGTCATTGGTTTAACATTTAGGTCATTTTCGTCCTCTCTAAGCTTATTCTAATCCAATTAGGTTTTTTAACCAATCTTGTGCATCCAATAAGTGATTTTGTGTCATTGGTTGAACATTTAGGTCATTTTCGTCCTCGCTAGGCTTATTCTAATCCAATTAGGGTTTTTAACCAATCTTGTGCATTTAATATGTGATTTTGTGCCATTTTGGGTCATTGGTTGAACATTTAAGTCATTTTTGTCCTCCCTTGGCTTATTCTAATCCAATTAGGGTTTTTAACCAATCTTGTGCATCCAATATGTGATATTGTGTCATTGGTTGAACATTTAGGTCATTTTCGTCCTCCCTAAGCTTATTCTAATCCAATTAGGTTTTTTAACCAATCTTGTGCATCCAATAAGTGATTTTGTGTCATTGGTTGAACATTTAGGTCATTTTCGTCCTCGCTAGGCTTATTCTAATCCAATTAGGGTTTTTAATCAATCTTGTGCATTTAATATGTGATTTTGTGTCATTTTGGTTCATTGGTTGAACATTTAAGTCATTTTTGTCCTCCCTAGGCTTATTCTAATCCAATTAGGGTTTTTAACCAATCTTGTGCATCCAATAAGTGATTTTGTGTCATGGGTTGCACATTTAGGTGATTTTTGTCCTCCCTAAGCTTATTCTAATCCAAGTAGGGTTTTTTACCAATCTTGTGCATCCAATATGTGATTTGGTGTCATTTTGGGTCATTGGTTGAACATTTAAGTCGTTTTCGTCCTCCCTAAGCTTATTCTAATCCAATTAGGTTTTTTAACCAATCTTGTGCATCCAATAAGTGATTTTGTGTCATTGGTTGAACATTTAGGTCATTTTCGTCCTCACTAGGCATATTCTAATCCCATTAGGGTTTTTAACCAATCTTGTGCATTTAATATGTGATTTTGTGTCATTTTGGGTCATTGGTTGAACATTTAAATCATTTTCGTCCTCCCTAGGCTTATTCCAATCCAATTAGGGTTCTTAACCAATCTTGTGCATATAATAAGTGATTTTGTGTCATTGGTTGAACATTTAGTTCATTTTCGTCCTCGCTAGGCTTATTCTAATCCAATTAGGGTTTTTAACCAATCTTGTGCATCCAATATGTGATTTTATGTTCTTGGTTGCACATTTAGGTCATTTT
>JBBPBQ010000009.1:657933-702210 GCA_037974755.1 Cicer yamashitae | reverse complement strand
AGGCTTATTCTAATCCAATTAGGGTTTTTAACCAATCTTGTGCATCCAATAAGTGATTTTGTGTCATTGGTTGAACATTTAGGTCATTTTCGTCCTCGCTAGGCTTATTCTAATCCAATTAGGGTTTTTAACCAATCTTGTGCATTTAATATGTGATTTTGTGTCATTTTGGGTCATTGGTTGAACATTTAAGTCATTTTCGTCCTCCCTAGGCTTATTCTAATCCAATTAGGGTTTTTAACCAATCTTGTGCATCCAATAAGTGATTTTGTGTCATTGTTTGCACATTTAGGTGATTTTTTTCCTCCCTAAGCTTATTCTAATCCAAGTAGGGTTTTTTACCAATCTTGTGCATCCAATATGTGATTTGGTGTCATTTTGTGTCATTGGTTGAACATTTAGGTCATTTTCGTCCTCCCTAAGCTTATTCTAATCCAATTAGGGTTCTTAACCAATCTTTTGCATATAATAAGTGATTTCGTGTCATTGGTTGAACATTTAGGTCATTTTCGTCCTCTCTAGGCTTATTCTAATCCAATTATGGTTTTTAACCAATCTTGTGCATTTAATATGTGATTTTGTGTCATTTTGGGTCATCGGTTGAACATTTAAGTCATTTTCGTCCTCCCTAGGCTTATTCTAATCCAATTACGGTTTTTAACCAATCTTGTGCATCCAATAAATGATTTTGTGTCACTAGTTGAACATTTAGGTCATTTTTGTCCTCGCTAGGCTTATTCTAATCCAATTAGGGTTTTTAACCAATCTTGTGCATTTAATATGTGATTTTGTGTCATTTTGGGTCATTGGTTGAACATTTAAGTCATTTTCGTCCTCCCTAGGCTTATTCTAATCCAATTAGGAATTTTAACCAATCTTGTGCATCCAATAAGTGATTTTGTGTCATTGGTTGCACATTTAGGTGATTTTCGTCCTCCCTAAGCTTATTCGAATCCAAGTAGGGTTTTTTACCAATCTTGTGCATCCAATATGTGATTTGGTGTCATTTTGTGTCATTGGTTGAACATTTAGGTCATATTCGTCCTCCCTAAGCTTAATCTAATCCAATTAGGGTTCTTAACCAATCTTTTGCATATAATAAGTGATTTTGTGTCATTGGTTGAACATTTAGGTCATTTTCGTCCTCCCGAGGCTTATTCTAATCCAATTAGGTTTTTTAATAAATCTTGTGCATCCAATAAATGATTTTGTGTCATTGGTTGAACATTTAGGTCATTTTTGTCCTCGCTAGGCTTATTCTAATCCAATTAGGGTTTTTAACCAATCGTGTGCATTTAATATGTGATTTTGTGACATTTTGGGTCATTGGTTGAACATTTAAGTCATTTTCGTCCTCCCTAGGCTTATTCTAATCCAATTAGGGTTTTTAACCAATCTTGTGCATCCAATAAGTGATTTTGTGTCATTGGTTGCACATTTAGGTCATTTTCGTCCTCCCTAGGCTTATTCTAATCCAAGTAGGGTCTTTTTACCAATCTTGTGCATCCAATATGTGATTTGGTGTCATTTTGTGTCATTGGTTGAACATTTAGGTCATTTTCGTCCTCCCTAAGCTTATTCTAATCCAATTAGGGTTCTTAACCAATCTTGTGCATATAATAAGTGATTTTGTGTCATTGGTTCAATATTTAGGTCATTTTCGTCCTCCCGAGGCTTATTCTAATCCAATTAGGTTTTTTTAACCAATCTTGTGCATCCAATAAATGATTTTGTGTCATTGGTTGAACATATAGGTCATTTTTGTCCTCGCTAGGCTTATTCTAATCCAATTAGGGTTTTTAACCATTCTTGTGCATTTAATATGTGATTTTGTGTCATTTTGGGTCATTGGTTGAACATTTAAGTCATTTTCGTCCTCCCTAGGCTTATTCTAATCCAATTAGGGTTTTTAACCAATCTTGTGCATCCAATAAGTGATTTTGTGTCATTGTTTGCACATTTAGGTGATTTTTTTCCTCCCTAAGCTTATTCTAATCCAAGTAGGGTTTTTTACCAATCTTGTGCATCCAATATGTGATTTGGTGTCATTTTGTGTCATTGGTTGAACATTTAGGTCATTTTCGTCCTCCCTAAGCTTATTCTAATCCAATTAGGGTTCTTAACCAATCTTTTGCATATAATAAGTGATTTTGTGTCATTGGTTAAACATTTAGGTCATTTTCGTCCTCCCGAGGCTTATTCTAATCCAATTAGGTTTTTTAATAAATCTTGTGCATCCAATAAATGATTTTGTGTCATTGGTTGAACATTTAGGTCATTTTTGTCCTCGCTAGGCTTATTCTAATCCAATTAGGGTTTTTAACCAATCTTGTGCATTTAATATGTGATTTTGTGTCATTTTGGGTCATTCGTTGAACATTTAAGTCATTTTCGTCCTCCCTAGGCTTATTCTAATCCAATTAGGGTTTTTAACCAATCTTGTGCTTCCAATATGTGATTTTGTGTTCTTGGTTGCACATTTAGGTCATTTTCGTCCTCACTAGGCTTATTATAATCCAATTAGGGTTTTTAACCAATCTTGTGCATCCAATAAGTGATTTTGTGTCATTGGTTGAACATTTAGGTCATTTTCGTCCTCGCTAGGCTTATTCTAATCCAATTAGGGTTTTTAACCAATCTTGTGCATCCAATAAGTGATTTTGTGTCATTGGTTGAACATTTAGGTCATTTTCGTCCACGCTAGGCTTATTCTAATCCAATTAGGGTTTTTAACCAATCTTGTGCATTTAATATGTGATTTTGTGTCATTTTGGGTCATTGGTTGAACATTTAAGTCATTTTCGTCCTCCCTAGGCTTATTCTAATCCAATTAGGGTTTTTAACCAATCTTGTGCATCCAATAAGTGATTTTGTGTCATTGGTTGCACATTTAGGTGATTTTCGTCCTCCCTAAGCTTATTCTAATCGAAGTAGGGTTTTTTACCAATCATGTGCATCCAATATGTGATTTGGTGTCATTTTGTGTCATTGGTTGAACATTTAGGTCATTTTCGTCCTCCCTCAGCTTATTCTAATCCAATTCGGGTTCTTAACCAATCTTTTGTATATAATAAGTGATTTTGTGTCATTGGTTGAACATTTAGGTCATTTTCGTCCTCGCTAGGCTTATTCTAATCCAATTAGGGTTTTTAACCAATCTTGTGCATTTAATATGTGATTTTGTGTCATTTTGGGTCATTGGTTGAACATTTAAGTCATTTTCGTCCTCCCTAGGCTTATTCTAATCCAATTAGGGTTTTTAACCAATCTTGTGCATCAAATATGTGATTTTGTGTTCTTGGTTGCACATTTAGGTCATTTTCGTCCTCGCTAGGCTTATTATAATCCAATTAGGGTTTTTAACCAATCTTGTGCATCCAATAAGTGATTTTGTGTCATTGGTTGAACATTTAGGTCATTTTCGTCCTCCCTAGGCATATTCTAATCCAATTAGGTTTTTTAACCAATCTTGTGCATCCAATAAGTGATTTTGTGTCATTGGTTGAACATTTAGGTCATTTTCGTCCTCGCTAGGCTTATTCTAATCCAATTAGGGTTTTTAACCAATCTTGTGCATTTAATATGTGATTTTGTGTCATTTTGGGTCATTAGTTGAACATTTAAGTCATTTTCGTCCTCCCTAGGCTTATTCTAATCCAATTAGGGTTTTTAACCAATCTTGTGCATCCAATAAGTGATTTTGTGTCATTGTTTGCACATTTAGGTGATTTTTTTCCTCCCTAAGCTTATTCTAATCCAAGTAGGGTTTTTTACCAATCTTGTGCATCCAATATGTGATTTGGTGTCATTTTGTGTCATTGGTTGAACATTTAGGTCATTTTCGTCCTCCCTAAGCTTATTCTAATCCAATTAGGGTTCTTAACCAATCTTTTGCATATAATAAGTGATTTTGTGTCATTGGTTGAACATTTAGGTCATTTTCGTCCTCGCTAGGCTTATTCAAATCCAATTAGGGATTTTAACCAATCTTGTGCATCCAATAAGTGATTTTGTGTCATTGGTTGCACATTTAGGTCATTTTCGTCCTCCCTAGGCTTATTTTAATCCAATTAGGTTTTTTAACCAATCTTGTGCATTCAATAAGTGATTTTGTGTTATTGGTTCAACATTTAGGTTATTTTCGTCCTCGCTAGGCATATTCTAATCCAATTAGGGTTTTTAACTAATCTTGTGCATTTAATATGTGATTTTGTGTCATTTTGGGTCATTGGTTGAACATTTAAGTCATTTTCGTCCTCCCTAGGCTTATTCTAATCCAATTAGGGTTTTTAAACAATCTTGTGCATCCAATAAGTGATTTTGTGTCATTGGTTGAACATTTAGGTCATTTTCGTCCACGCTAGGCTTATTCTAATCCAATTAGGGTTTTTAACCAATCTTGTGCATTTAATATGTGATTTTGTGTCATTTTGGGTCATTGGTTGAACATTTAAGTCATTTTCGTCCTCCCTAGGCTTATTCTAATCCAATTAGGGTTTTTAACCAATCTTGTGCATCCAATAAGTGATTTTGTGTCATTGTTTGCACATTTAGGTGATTTTTTTCCTCCCTAAGCTTATTCTAATCCAAGTAGGGTTTTTTACCAATCTTGTGCATCCAATATGTGATTTGGTGTCATTTTGTGTCATTGGTTGAACATTTAGGTCATTTTCGTCCTCCCTAAGCTTATTCTAATCCAATTAGGGTTCTTAACCAATCTTTTGCATATAATAAGTGATTTCGTGTCATTGGTTGAACATTTAGGTCATTTTCGTCCTCGCTAGGCTTATTCTAATCCAATTATGGTTTTTAACCAATCTTGTGCATTTAATATGTGATTTTGTGTCATTTTGGGTCATTGGTTGAACATTTAAGTCATTTTCGTCCTCCCTAGGCTTATTCTAATCCAATTAGGAATTTTAACCAATCTTGTGCATCCAATAAGTGATTTTGTGTCATTGGTTGCACATTTAGGTGATTTTCGTCCTCCCTAAGCTTATTCGAATCCAAGTAGGGTTTTTTACCAATCTTGTGCATCCAATATGTGATTTGGTGTCATTTTGTGTCATTGGTTGAACATTTAGGTCATATTCGTCCTCCCTAAGCTTAATCTAATCCAATTAGGGTTCTTAACCAATCTTTTGCATATAATAAGTGATTTTGTGTCATTGGTTGAACATTTAGGTCATTTTCGTCCTCCCGAGGCTTATTCTAATCCAATTAGGTTTTTTAATAAATCTTGTGCATCCAATAAATGATTTTGTGTCATTGGTTGAACATTTAGGTCATTTTTGTCCTCGCTAGGCTTATTCTAATCCAATTAGGGTTTTTAACCAATCTTGTGCATTTAATATGTGATTTTGTGTCATTTTGGGTCATTCGTTGAACATTTAAGTCATTTTCGTCCTCTCTAGGCTTATTCTAATCCAATTAGGGTTTTTAACCAATCTTGTGCTTCCAATATGTGATTTTGTGTTCTTGGTTGCACATTTAGGTCATTTTCGTCCTCACTAGGCTTATTATAATCCAATTAGGGTTTTTAACCAATCTTGTGCATCCAATAAGTGATTTTGTGTCATTGGTTGAACATTTAGGTCATTTTCGTCCTCGCTAGGCTTATTCTAATCCAATTAGGGTTTTTAACCAATCTTGTGCATCCAATAAGTGATTTTGTGTCATTGGTTGAACATTTAGGTCATTTTCGTCCTCGCTAGGCTTATTCTAATCCAATTAGGGTTTTTAACCAATGTTGTGCATTTAATATGTGATTTTGTGTCATTTTGGGTCATTGGTTGAACATTTAAGTCATTTTCGTCCTCCCTAGGCTTATTCTAATCCAATTAGGGTTTTTAACCAATCTTGTGCATCCAATAAGTGATTTTGTGTCATTGTTTGCACATTTAGGTGATTTTTTTCCTCCCTAAGCTTATTCGAATCCAAGTAGGGTTTTTTACCAATCTTGTGCATCCAATATGTGATTTGGTGTCATTTTGTGTCATTGGTTGAACATTTAGGTCATTTTCGTCCTCCCTAAGCTTATTCTAATCCAATTAGGGTTCTTAACCAATCTTTTGCATATAATAAGTGATTTTGTGTCATTGGTTGAACATTTAGGTCATTTTCGTCCTCGCTAGGCTTATTCTAATCCAATTAGGGATTTTAACCAATCTTGTGCATTCAATAAGTGATTTTGTGTCATTGGTTGAACATTTAGGTTATTTTCGTCCTCGCTAGGCATATTCTAATCCAATTAGGGTTTTTAACTAATCTTGTGCATTTAATATGTGATTTTGTGTCATTTTGGGTCATTGGTTGAACATTTAAGTCATTTTCGTCCTCCCTAGGCTTATTCTAATCCAATTAGGGTTTTTAACCAATCTTGTGCATCCAATATGTGATTTTGTGTTCTTGGTTGCACATTTAGGTCATTTTCGTCCTCCCTAGGCTTATTCTAATCCAATTAGGGTTTTTAACCAATCTTGTGCATCCAATAAGTGATTTTGTGTCATTGGTTGAACATTTAGGTCATTTTCGTCCTCGCTAGGCTTATTCTAATCCAATTAGGGTTTTTAACCAATCTTGTGCATTTAATATGTGATTTTGTGTCATTTTGGGTCATTGGTTGAACATTTAAGTCATTTTCGTCCTCCCTTGGCTTATTCTAATCCAATTAGGGTTTTTAACCAATCTTGTGCATCCAATATGTGATTTTGTGTTCTTGGTTGCACATTTAGGTCATTTTCGTCCTCGCTAGGCTTATTCTAATCCAATTAGGGTTTTTAACCAATCTTGTGCATCCAATATGTGATTTTGTGTCATTGGTTGAACATTTAGGTCATTTTCGTCCTCCCTAGCCTTATTCTAATCAAATTAGGGTTTTTTACCAATCTTGTGCATCCAATCTGTGATTTTGTGTCATTGGTGGCACATTTAGGTCATTTTCGTCCTCGCTAAGCTTATTCTAATCCAAGTAGGGTTTTTAACCAATCTTGTGCATCCAATATGTGATTTTGTGTCATTGGTTGCAAATTTAGGTCATTTTCGTCCTCCCTAGGCTTATCCTAATCCAAGTAGGGTCTTTTTACCAATCTTGTGCATCCAATATGTGATTTGGTGTCATTTTGTGTCATTGGTTGAACATTTAGGTCATTTTCGTCCTCCCTAAGCTTATTCTAATCCAATTAGGGTTCTTAACCAATCTTGTGCATATAATAAGTGATTTTGTGTCATTGGTTCAATATTTAGGTCATTTTCGTCCTCCCGAGGCTTATTCTAATCCAATTAGGTTTTTTTAACCAATCTTGTGCATCCAATAAATGATTTTGTGTCATTGGTTGAACATATAGGTCATTTTTGTCCTCGCTAGGCTTATTCTAATCCAATTAGGGTTTTTAACCATTCTTGTGCATTTAATAAGTGATTTTGTGTCATTTTGGGTCATTGGTTGAACATTTAAGTCATTTTCGTCCTCCCTAGGCTTATTCTTATCCAATTAGGGTTTTTAACCAATCTTGTGCATCCAATAAGTGATTTTGTGTCATTGGTTGCACATTTAGGTCATTTTCGTCCTCCCTAGGCTTATTCTAATCCAAGTAGGGTCTTTTTACCAATCTTGTGCATCCAATATGTGATTTGGTGTCATTTTGTGTCATTGGTTGAACATTTAGGTCATTTTCGTCCTCCCTAAGCTTATTCTAATCCAATTAGGGTTCTTAACCAATCTTGTGCATATAATAAGTGATTTTGTGTCATTGGTTGAATATTTAGGTCATTTTCGTCCTCCCGAGGCTTATTCTAATCCAATTAGGTTTTTTAACCAATCTTGTGCATCCAATAAATGATTTTGTGTCATTGGTTGAACATTTAGGTCATTTTTGTCCTCGCTAGGCTTATTATAATCCAATTAGGGTTTTTAACCAATCTTGTGCATTTAATATGTGATTTTGTGTCATTTTGGGTCATTGGTTGAACATTTAAGTCATTTTCGTCCTCCCTTGGCTTATTCTAATCCAATTAGGGTTTTTAACCAATCTTGTGCATCCAATAAGTGATTTTGTGTCATTGGTTGCACATTTAGGTGATTTTCGTCCTCCCTAAGCTTATTCTAATCCAAGTAGGGTTTTTTACCAATCTTGTGCATCCAATATGTGATTTGGTGTCATTTTGTGTCATTGGTTGAACATTTAGGTCATTTTCGTCCTCCCGAAGCTTAATCTAATCCAATTAGGGTTCTTAACCAATCTTTTGCATATAATAAGTGATTTTGTGTCATTGGTTGAACATTTAGGTCATTTTCGTACTCGCTTGGCTTATTCTAATCCAATTAGGGTTTTTAACCAATCTTGTGCATTTAATATGTGATTTTGTGTCATTTTGGGTCATTGGTTGAACATTTAAGTCATTTTCGTCCTCCCTTGGCTTATTCTAATCCAATTAGGGTTTTTAACCAATCTTGTGCATCCAATAAGTGATTTTGTGTCATTGGTTGCACATTTAGGTGATTTTCGTCCTCCCTAAGCTTATTCTAATCCAAGTAGGGTTTTTTACCAATCTTGTGCATCCAATATGTGATTTGGTGTCATTTTGTGTCATTGGTTGAACATTTAGGTCGTTTTCGTCTTCCCGAATCTTAATCTAATCCAATTAGGGTTCTTAACCAATCTTTTGCATACAATAAGTGATTTTGTGTCATTGGTTGAACATTTAGGTCATTTTCGTCCTCGCTAGGCTTATTATAATCCAATTAGGGTTTTTAACCAATCTTGTGCATCCAATAAGTGATTTTGTGTCATTGGTTGAACATTTAGGTCATTTTCGTCCTCGCTAGGCTTATTCTAATCCAATTAGGGATTTTAACCAATCTTGTGCATCCAATAAGTGATTTTGTGTCATTGGTTGCACATTTAGGTCATTTTCGTCCTCCCTAGGCTTATTCTAATCCAATTAGGTTTTTTAACCAATCTTGTGCATTCAATAAGTGATTTTGTGTCATTGGATGAACATTTAGGTTATTTTCGTCCTCGCTAGGCATATTCTAATCCAATTAGGGTTTTTAACTAATCTTGTGCATTTAATATGTGATTTTGTGTCATTTTGGGTCATTGGTTGAACATTTCAATCATTTTCGTCCTCCCTAGGCTTATTCTAATCCAATTAGGGTTTTTAACCAATCTTGTGCATCCAATAAGTGATTTTGTGTCATTGGTTGAACATTTAGGTCATTTTCGTCCACGCTAGGCTTATTCTAATCCAATTAGGATTTTTAACCAATCTTGTGCATTTAATATGTGATTTTGTGTCATTTTGGGTCATTGGTTGAACATTTAAGTCATTTTCGTCCTCCCTAGGCTTATTCTAATCCAATTAGGGTTTTTAACCAATCTTGTGCATTTAATATGTGATTTTGTGTCATTTTGGGTCATTGGTTGAACATTTAAGTCATTTTCGTCCTCCCTAGTCTTATTCTAATCCAATTAGGGTTTTTAACCAATCTTGTGCATCCAATAAGTGATTTTGTGTCATTGGTTGCACATTTAGGTCATTTTCGTCCTCCCTAGGCTTATTCTAATCCAATTAGGTTTTTTAACCAATCTTGTGCATCAAATAAGTGATTTTGTGTCATTGGTTGAACATTTAGGTCATTTTCGTCCTCGCTAGGCATATTCTAATGCAATTAGGGTTTTTAACCAATCTTGTGCATTTAATATGTGATTTTGTGTCATTTTGGGTCATTGGTTGAACATTTAAGTCATTTTCGTCCTCCCTAGTCTTATTCTAATCCAATTAGGGTTTTTAACCAATCTTGTGCATCCAATAAGTGATTTTGTGTCATTGGTTGCAAATTTAGGTCATTTTCGTCCTCCCTAGGCTTATTCTAATCCAAGTAGGGTCTTTTTACCAATCTTTTGCATCCAATATGTGATTTGGTGTCATTTTGTGTCATTGGTTGAACATTTAGGTCATTTTCGTCCTCCCTAGCCTTATTCTAATCAAATTAGGGTTTTTAAACAATCTTGTGCATCCAATCTGTGATTTTGTGTCATTGGTGGCACATTTAGGTCATTTTCGTCCTCGCTAAGCTTATTCTAATCCAAGTAGGGTTTTTAACCAATCTTGTGCATCCAATATGTGATTTTGTGTCATTGGTTGCAAATTTAGGTCATTTTCGTCCTCCCTAGGCTTATCCTAATCCAAGTAGGGTCTTTTTACCAATCTTGTGCATCCAATATGTGATTTGGTGTCATTTTGTGTCATTGGTTGAACATTTAGGTCATTTTCGTCCTCCCTAAGCTTATTCTAATCCAATTAGGGTTCTTAACCAATCTTGTGCATATAATAAGTGATTTTGTGTCATTGGTTCAATATTTAGGTCATTTTCGTCCTCCCGAGGCTTATTCTAATCCAATTAGGTTTTTTTAACCAATCTTGTGCATCCAATAAATGATTTTGTGTCATTGGTTGAACATATAGGTCATTTTTGTCCTCGCTAGGCTTATTCTAATCCAATTAGGGTTTTTAACCATTCTTGTGCATTTAATATGTGATTTTGTGTCATTTTGGGTCATTGGTTGAAGATTTAAGTCATTTTCGTCCTTCCTAGGCTGATTCTAATCCAATTAAGATTTTTAACCAATCTTGTGCATCCAAAAAGTGATTTTGGGTCATTGGTTGAACATTTAAGTCATTTTCGTCCTCCCTAGTCTTATTCTAATCCAATTAGGGTTTTTAACCAATCTTGTGCATCCAATAAGTGATTTTGTGTCATTGGTTGCACATTTAGGTCATTTTCGTCCTCCCTAGGCTTATTCTAATCCAAGTAGGGTCTTTTTACCAATCTTGTGCATCCAATATGTGATTTGGTGTCATTTTGTGTCATTGGTTGAACATTTAGGTCATTTTCGTCCTCCCTAAGCTTATTCTAATCCAATTAGGGTTCTTAACCAATCTTGTGCATATAATAAGTGATTTTATGTCATTGGTTGAATATTTAGGTCATTTTCGTCCTCCCGAGGCTTATTCTAATCCAATTAGGTTTTTTAACCAATCTTGTGCATCCAATAAATGATTTTGTGTCATTGGTTGAACATTTAGGTCATTTTTGTCCTCGCTAGGCTTATTATAATCCAATTAGGGTTTTTAACCAATCTTGTGCATTTAATATGTGATTTTGTGTCATTTTGGGTCATTGGTTGAACATTTAAGTCATTTTCGTCCTCGCTAGGCATATTCTAATCCAATTAGGGTTTTTAAACAATCTTGTGCATCCAATATGTGATTTTGTGTTCTTGGTTGCACATTTAGGTCATTTTCATCCTCGCTAGGCTTATTATAATCCAATTAGGGTTTTTAACCAATATTGTGCATCCAATAAGTGATTTTGTGTCATTGGTTGAACATTTAGGTCATTTTCGTCCTCGCTAGGCTTATTCTAATCCAATTAGGGTTTTTAACCAATCTTGTGCATCCAATAAGTGATTTTGTGTCATTGGTTGAACATTTAGGTTATTTTCGTCCTCCCTAGGCTTATTCTAATCCAATTAGGGTTTTTAACCAATCTTGTGCATTTAATATGTGATTTTGTGTCATTTTGGGTCATTGGTTGAACATTTAAGTCATTTTCGTCCTCCCTTGGCTTATTCTAATCCAATTAGGGTTTTTAACCAATCTTGTGCATCCAATAAGTGATTTTGTGTCATTGGTTGCACATTTAGGTGATTTTCGTCCTCCCTAAGCTTATTCTAATCCAAGTAGGGTTTTTTACCAATCTTGTGCATCCAATATGTGATTTGGTGTCATTTTGTGTCATTGGTTGAACATTTAGGTCATTTTCGTCCTCCCGAAGCTTAATCTAATCCAATTAGGGTTCTTAACCAATCTTTTGCATATAATAAGTGATTTTGTGTCATTGGTTGAACATTTAGGTCATTTTCGTACTCGCTTGGCTTATTCTAATCCAATTAGGGTTTTTAACCAATCTTGTGCATTTAATATGTGATTTTGTGTCATTTTGGGTCATTGGTTGAACATTTAAGTCATTTTCGTCCTCCCTAGGCTTATTCTAATCCAATTAGGATTTTTAACCAATCTTGTGCATCCAATAAGTGATTTTGTGTCATTGGTTGCACATTTAGGTGATTTTCGTCCTACCTAAGCTTATTCTAATCCAAGTAGGGTTTTTTACAAATCTTGGGCATCCAATATGTGATTTGGTGTCATTTTGTGTCATTGGTTGAACATTTAGGTCATTTTCGTCCTCCCGAAGCTTAATCTAATCCAATTAGGGTTCTTAACCAATCTTTTGCATATAATAAGTGATTTTGTGTCATTGGTTGAACATTTAGGTCATTTTCGTCCTCGCTTGGCTTATTCTAATCCAATTAGGGTTTTTAACCAATCTTGTGCATTTAATATGTGATTTTGTGTCATTTTGGGTCATTGGTTGAACATTTAAGTCATTTTCGTCCTCCCTAGGCTTATTCTAATCCAATTAGGATTTTTAACCAATCTTGTGCATCCAATAAGTGATTTTGTGTCATTGGTTGCACATTTAGGTGATTTTCATCCTACCTAAGCTTATTCTAATCCAAGTAGGGTTTTTTACAAATCTTGGGCATCCAATATGTGATTTGGTGTCATTTTGTGTCATTGGTTGAACATTTAGGTCATTTTCGTCCTCCCTAAGCTTAATCTAATCCAATTAGGGTTCTTAACCAATCTTTTGCATATAATAAGTGATTTTGTGTCATTGGTTGAACATTTAGGTCATTTTCGTCCTCGCTTGGCTTATTCTAATCCAATTAGGGTTTTTAACCAATCTTGTGCATTTAATATGTGATTTTGTGTCATTTTGGGTCATTGGTTGAACATTTAAGTCATTTTCGTCCTCCCTAGGCTTATTCTAATCCAATTAGGATTTTTAACCAATCTTGTGCATCCAATAAGTGATTTTGTGTCATTGGTTGAACATTTAGGTCATTTTCGTCCACGCTAGGCTTATTCTAATCCAATTAGGGTTTTTAACCAATCTTGTGCATTTAATATGTGATTTTGTGTCATTTTGGGTCATTGGTTGAACATTTAAGTCATTTTCGTCCTCCCTAGGCTTATTCTAATCCAATTAGGGTTTTTAACCAATCTTGTGCATTTAATATGTGATTTTGTGTCATTTTGGGTCATTGGTTGAACATTTAAGTCATTTTCGTCCTCCCTAGGCTTATTCTAATCCAATTAGGTTTTTTAACCAATCTTGTGCATCCAATAAGTGATTTTGTGTCATTGGTTGAACATTTAGGTCATTTTCGTCCTCGCTAGGCTTATTCTAATCCAATTAGGGTTTTTAACCAATCTTGTGCATTTAATATGTGATTTTGTGTCATTTTGGGTCATTGGTTGAACATTTAAGTCATTTTCGTCCTCCCTAGGCTTATTGTAATCCAATTAGGGTTTTTAACCAATCTTGTGCATCCAATAAGTGATTTTGTGTCATTGGTTGCATATTTAGGTCATTTTTGTCCTCCCTAAGCTTATTCTAATCCAAGTAGGGTTTTTTACCAATCTTGTGCATCCAATATGTGATTTGGTGTCATTTTGTGTCATTGTTTGAACATTTAGGTCATTTTCGTCCTCTCTAAGCTTATTCTAATCCAATTAGGTTTTTTAACCAATCTTGTGCATCCAATAAGTGATTTTGTGTCATTGGTTGAACATTTAGGTCATTTTCGTCCTCGCTAGGCTTATTCTAATCCAATTAGGGTTTTTAACCAATCTTGTGCATTTAATATGTGATTTTGTGTCATTTTGGGTCATTGGTTGAATATTTAAGTCCTTTTCGTCCTCCCTAGGCTTATTCTAATCCAATTTGGGTTTTTAACCAATCTTGTGCATCCAATAACTGATTTTGTGTTATTGGTTGCACATTTAGGTCATTTTCGTCCTCCCTAAGCTTATTCTAATCCATGTAGGGTTTTTTACCAATCTTGTGCATCCAATATGTGATTTGGTGTCATTTTGTGTCATTGGTTGAATATTTTGGTCATTTTCGTCCTCCCTAAGCTTATTCTAATCCAATTAGGTTTTTTAACCAATCTTGTGCATCCAATAAGTGATTTTGTGTCATTGGTTGAACATTTAGGTCATTTTCGTCCTCGCTAGGCTTATTCTAATCCAATTAGGGTTTTTAACCAATCTTGTGCATTTAATATGTGACACTATGTCATTTTGGGTCATTGGTTGAACATTTAAGTCATTTTCGTCCTCCCTAGGCTTATTCTAATCCAATTAGGGTTTTTAACCAATCTTGTGCATCCAATAAGTGATTTTGTGTCATTGGTTGCACATTTAGGTCATTTTCGTCCTCCCTAAGCTTATTCTAATCCAATTAGGTTTTTTAACCAATCTTGTGCATCCAATAAGTGACTTTTTGTCATTGGTTGAACATTTAGGTCATTTTCGTCCTCGCTAGGCTTATTCTAATCCAATTAGGGTTTTTAACCAATCTTGTGCATTTAATATGTGATTTTGTGTCATTTTGGGTCATTGGTTGAACATTTAAGTCATTTTCGTCCTCCCTTGGCTTATTCTAATCCAATTAGGGTTTTTAACCAATCTTGTGCATCCAATATGTGATTTTGTGTTCTTGGTTGCACATTTAGGTCATTTTCGTCCTCGCTAGGCTTATTCTAATCCAATTAGGGTTTTTAACCAATCTTGTGCATCCAATAAGTGATTTTGTGTCATTGGTTGCACATTTAGGTCATTTTCGTCCTCCCTAGGCTTATTCTAATCCAATTAGGTTTTTTAACCAATCTTGTGCATTCAATAAGTGATTTTGTGTCATTGGATGAACATTTAGGTTATTTTCGTCCTCGCTAGGCATATTCTAATCCAATTAGGGTTTTTAACTAATCTTGTGCATTTAATATGTGATTTTGTGTCATTTTGGGTCATTGGTTGAACATTTAAGTCATTTTCGTCCTCCCTAGGCTTATTCTAATCCAATTAGGGTTTTTAACCAATCTTGTGCATCCAATAAGTGATTTTGTGTCATTGGTTGCACATTTAGGTCATTTTCGTCCTCCCTAGGCTTATTCTAATCCAAGTAGGGTCTTTTTACCAATCTTGTGCATCCAATATGTGATTTGGTGTCATTTTGTGTCATTGGTTGAACATTTAGGTCATTTTCGTCCTCCCTAAGCTTATTCTAATCCAATTAGGGTTCTTAACCAATCTTGTGCATATAATAAGTGATTTTGTGTCATTGGTTCAATATTTAGGTCATTTTCGTCCTCCCGAGGCTTATTCTAATCCAATTAGGTTTTTTTAACCAATCTTGTGCATCCAATAAATGATTTTGTGTCATTGGTTGAACATATAGGTCATTTTTGTCCTCGCTAGGCTTATTCTAATCCAATTAGGGTTTTTAACCATTCTTGTGCATTTAATATGTGATTTTGTGTCATTTTGGGTCATTGGTTGAACATTTAAGTCATTTTCGTCCTCCCTAGGCTTATTCTAATCCAATTAGGGTTTTTAACCAATCTTGTGCATCCAATAAGTGATTTTGTGTCATTGGTTGCACATTTAGGTCATTTTCATCCTCCCTAGGCTTATTCTAATCCAAGTAGGGTCTTTTTACCAATCTTGTGCATCCAATATGTGATTTGGTGTCATTTTGTGTCATTGGTTGAACATTTAGGTCATTTTCGTCCTCCCTAAGCTTATTCTAATCCAATTAGGGTTCTTAACCAATCTTGTGCATATAATAAGTGATTTTGTGTCATTGGTTGAATATTTAGGTCATTTTCGTCCTCCCGAGGCTTATTCTAATCCAATTAGGTTTTTTAACCAATCTTGTGCATCCAATAAATGATTTTGTGTCATTGGTTGAACATTTAGGTCATTTTTGTCCTCGCTAGGCTTATTATAATCCAATTAGGGTTTTTAACCAATCTTGTGCATTTAATATGTGATTTTGTGTCATATTGGGTCATTGGTTGAACATTTAAGTCATTTTCGTCCTCGGTAGGCATATTCTAATCCAATTAGGGTTTTTAACCAATCTTGTGCATCCAATATGTGATTTTGTGTTCTTGGTTGCACATTTAGGTCATTTTCATCCTCGCTAGGCTTATTATAATCCAATTAGGGTTTTTAACCAATATTGTGCATCCAATAAGTGATTTTGTGTCATTGGTTGAACATTTAGGTCATTTTCGTCCTCGCTAGGCTTATTCTAATCCAATTAGGGTTTTTAACCAATCTTGTGCATCCAATAAGTGATTTTGTGTCATTGGTTGAACATTTAGGTTATTTTCGTCCTCCCTAGGCTTATTCTAATCCAATTAGGGTTTTTAACCAATCTTGTGCATTTAATATGTGATTTTGTGTCATTTTGGGTCATTGGTTGAACATTTAAGTCATTTTCGTCCTCCCTTGGCTTATTCTAATCCAATTAGGGTTTTTAACCAATCTTGTGCCTCCAATAAGTGATTTTGTGTCATTGGTTGCACATTTAGGTGATTTTCGTCCTCCCTAAGCTTATTCTAATCCAAGTAGGGTTTTTTACCAATCTTGTGCATCCAATATGTGATTTGGTGTCATTTTGTGTCATTGGTTGAACATTTAGGTCATTTTCGTCCTCCCGAAGCTTAATCTAATCCAATTAGGGTTCTTAACCAATCTTTTGCATATAATAAGTGATTTTGTGTCATTGGTTGAACATTTAGGTCATTTTCGTCCTCGCTTGGCTTATTCTAATCCAATTAGGGTTTTTAACCAATCTTGTGCATTTAATATGTGATTTTGTGTCATTTTGGATCATTGGTTGAACATTTAAGTCATTTTCGTCCTCCCTAGGCTTATTCTAATCCAATTAGGATTTTTAACCAATCTTGTGCATCCAATAAGTGATTTTGTGTCATTGGTTGCACATTTAGGTGATTTTCGTCCTACCTAAGCTTATTCTAATCCAAGTAGGGTTTTTTACAAATCTTGGGCATCCAATATGTGATTTGGTGTCATTTTGTGTCATTGGTTGAACATTTAGGTCATTTTCGTCCTCCCTAAGCTTAATCTAATCCAATTAGGGTTCTTAACCAATCTTTTGCATATAATAAGTGATTTTGTGTCATTGGTTGAACATTTAGGTCATTTTCGTCCTCGCTAGGCTTATTCTAATCCAATTAGGGTTTTTAACCAATCTTGTGCATCCAATAAGTGATTTTGTGTCATTGGTTGAACATTTAGGTCATTTTTGTCCTCGCTAGGCTTATTCTAATCCAATTAGGGTTTTTAACCAATCTTGTGCATCCAATAAGTGATTTTGTGTCATTGGTTGCACAATTAGGTCATTTTCGTCCTTCCTAGGCTTATTCTAATCAAATTAGGTTTTTTAACCAATCTTGTGCATCCAATAAGTGATTTTGTGTCATTGGTTGAACATTTAGGTCATTTTCGTCCTCGCTAGGCATATTCTAATCCAATTAGGGTTTTTAACCAATCTTGTGCATTTAATATGTGATTTTGTGTCATTTTGGGTCATTGGTTGAACATTTAAGTCATTTTCGTCCTCCCTAGGCTTATTCTAATCCAATTAGGATTTTTAACCAATCTTGTGCATCCAATAAGTGATTTTGTGTCATTGGTTGCACATTTAGGTGATTTTCGTCCTACCTAAGCTTATTCTAATCCAAGTAGGGTTTTTTACAAATCTTGGGCATCCAATATGTGATTTGGTGTCATTTTGTGTCATTGGTTGAACATTTAGGTCATTTTCGTCCTCCCGAAGCTTAATCTAATCCAATTAGGGTTCTTAACCAATCTTTTGCATATAATAAGTGATTTTGTGTCATTGGTTGAACATTTAGGTCATTTTCGTCCTCGCTTGGCTTATTCTAATCCAATTAGGGTTTTTAACCAATCTTGTGCATTTAATATGTGATTTTGTGTCATTTTGGGTCATTGGTTGAACATTTAAGTCATTTTCGTCCTCCCTAGGCTTATTCTAATCCAATTAGGATTTTTAACCAATCTTGTGCATCCAATAAGTGATTTTGTGTCATTGGTTGCACATTTAGGTGATTTTCATCCTACCTAAGCTTATTCTAATCCAAGTAGGGTTTTTTACAAATCTTGGGCATCCAATATGTGATTTGGTGTCATTTTGTGTCATTGGTTGAACATTTAGGTCATTTTCGTCCTCCCTAAGCTTAATCTAATCCAATTAGGGTTCTTAACCAATCTTTTGCATATAATAAGTGATTTTGTGTCATTGGTTGAACATTTAGGTCATTTTCGTCCTCGCTAGGCATATTCTAATCCAATTAGGGTTTTTAACCAATCTTGTGCATTTAATATGTGATTTTGTGTCATTTTGGGTCATTGGTTGAACATTTAAGTCATTTTCGTCCTCCCTAGTCTTATTCTAATCCAATTAGGGTTTTTAACCAATCTTGTGCATCCAATAAGTGATTTTGTGTCATTGGTTGCAAATTTAGGTCAATTTCGTCCTCCCTAGGCTTATTCTAATCCAAGTAGGGTCTTTTTACCAATCTTGTGCATCCAATATGTGATTTGGTGTCATTTTGTGTCATTGGTTGAACATTTAGGTCATTTTCGTCCTCCCTAAGCTTATTCTAATCCAATTAGGGTTCTTAACCAATCTTGTGCATATAATAAGTGATTTTGTGTCATTGGTTCAATATTTAGGTCATTTTCGTCCTCCCGAGGCTTATTCTAATCCAATTAGGTTTTTTTAACCAATCTTGTGCATCCAATAAATGATTTTGTGTCATTGGTTGAACATATAGGTCATTTTTGTCCTCGCTAGGCTTATTCTAATCCAATTAGGGTTTTTAACCATTCTTGTGCATTTAATATGTGATTTTGTGTCATTTTGGGTCATTGGTTGAACATTTAAGTCATTTTCGTCCTCCCTAGGCTTATTCTAATCCAATTAGGGTTTTTAACCAATCTTGTGCATCCAATAAGTGATTTTGTGTCATTGGTTGCACATTTAGGTCATTTTCATCCTCCCTAGGCTTATTCTAATCCAAGTAGGGTCTTTTTACCAATCTTGTGCATCCAATATGTGATTTGGTGTCATTTTGTGTCATTGGTTGAACATTTAGGTCATTTTCGTCCTCCCTAAGCTTATTCTAATCCAATTAGGGTTCTTAACCAATCTTGTGCATATAATAAGTGATTTTGTGTCATTGGTTGAATATTTAAGTCATTTTCGTCCTCCCGAGGCTTATTCTAATCCAATTAGGTTTTTTAACCAATCTTGTGCATCCAATAAATGATTTTGTGTCATTGGTTGAACATTTAGGTCATTTTTGTCCTCGCTAGGCTTATTATAATCCAATTAGGGTTTTTAACCAATCTTGTGCATTTAATATGTGATTTTGTGTCATTTTGGGTCATTGGTTGAACATTTAAGTCATTTTCGTCCTCCCTTGGCTTATTCTAATCCAATTAGGGTTTTTAACCAATCTTGTGCATCCAATAAGTGATTTTGTGTCATTGGTTGCACATTTAGGTGATTTTCGTCCTCCCTAAGCTTATTCTAATCCAAGTAGGGTTTTTTACCAATCTTGTGCATCCAATATGTGATTTGGTGTCATTTTGTGTCATTGGTTGAACATTTAGGTCATTTTCGTCCTCCCTCAGCTTATTCTAATCCAATGAGGGTTCTTAACCAATCTTTTGCATATAATAAGTGATTTTGTGTCATTGGTTGAAGATTTAGGTCATTTTCTTCCTCCCTAGGCTTATTCTAATCCAATTAGGTTTTTTAACCAATCTTGTGCATCCAATATGTGATTTTGTGTCATGGGTTGAACATTTAGGTCATTTTCGTCCTCGCTAGGATTATTCTAATCCAATTAGGGTTTTTAACCAATCTTGTGCATTTAATATGTGATTTTGTGTCATTTTGGGTCATTGGTTGAACATTTAAGTCATTTTCGTCCTCCCTAGGCTTATTCTAATCCAATTAGGGTTTTTAACCAATCTTGTGCATCCAATATGTGATTTTGTGTTCCTTGTTGCACATTTAGGTCATTTTCGTCCTCGCTAGGTTTATTATAATCCAATTAGGGTTTTTAACCAATCTTGTGCATCCAATAAGTGATTTTGTGTCATTGGTTGAACATTTAGGTCATTTTCGTCCTCCCTAGGCTAATTCTAATCCAAGTAGGGTTTTTTTACCAATCTTGTGCATCCAATATGTGATTTGGTGTCATTTTGTGTCATTGGTTGAACATTTAGGTCATTTTCGTCCTCCCTCAGCTTATTGTAATCCAATTCTGGTTCTTAACCAATCTTCTGCATATAATAAGTGATTTTGTGTCATTGGTTGAACATTTAGGTCATTTTCGTCCTCGCTAGGCTTATTCTAATCCAATTAGGGTTTTTAACCAATCTTGTGCATTTAATATGTGATTTTGTGTCATTTTGGGTCATTGGTTGAACATTTAAGTCATTTTCGTCCTCCCTAGGCTTATTCTAATCCAATTAGGGTTTTTAACGAATCTTGTGCATCCAATAAGTGATTTTGTGTCATTGGTTGCACATTTAGGTGATTTTCGTCCTCCCTAAGCTTATTCTAATCCAAGTAGGGTTTTTTACCAATCTTGTGCATCCAATATGTGATTTGGTGTCATTTTGTGTCATTGGTTGAACATTTAGGTCATTTTCGTCCTCCCTAAGCTTATTCTAATCCAATTAGGTTTTTTAACCAATCTTGTGCATCCAATAAGTGACTTTTTGTCATTGGTTGAACATTTAGGTCATTTTCGTCCTCGCTAGGCTTATTCTAATCCAAGTAGGGTTTTTTACCAATCTTGTGCATCCAATATGTGATTTGGTGTCATTTTGTGTCATTGGTTGAACATTTAGGTCATTTTCGTCCTCCCTCAGCTTATTCTAATCCAATTAGGGTTCTTAACCAATCTTTTGCATATAATAAGTGATTTTGTGTCATTGGTTGAACATTTAGGTCAATTTCGTCCTCGCTAGGCTTATTCTAATCCAATTAGGGTTTTTAACCAATCTTGTGCATTTAATATATGATTTTGTGTCATTTTGGGTCATTGGTTGAACATTTAAGTCATTTTCGTCCTCCCTAGGCTTATTCTAATCCAATTAGGGTTTTTAACCAATCTTGTGCATCCAATAAGTGATTTTGTGTCATTGGTTGCACATTTAGGTCATTTTCGTCCTCCCTAGGCTTATTCTAATCCAAGTAGGGTCTTTTTACCAATCTTGTGCATCCAATATGTGATTTGGTGTCATTTTGTGTCATTGGTTGAACATTTAGGTCATTTTCGTCCTCCCTAAGCTTATTCTAATCCAATTAGGGTTCTTAACCAATCTTGTGCATATAATAAGTGATTTTGTGTCATTGGTTGAATATTTAGGTCATTTTCGTCCTCCCGAGGCTTATTCTAATCCAATTAGGTTTTTTAACCAATCTTGTGCATCCAATAAATGATTTTGTGTCATTGGTTGAACATTTACGTCATTTTTGTCCTCGCTAGGCTTATTATAATCCAATTAGGGTTTTTAACCAATCTTGTGCATTTAATATGTGATTTTGTGTCATATTGGGTCATTGGTTGAACATTTAAGTCATTTTCGTCCTCGCTAGGCATATTCTAATCCAATTAGGGTTTTTAACCAATCTTGTGCATCCAATATGTGATTTTGTGTTCTTGGTTGCACATTTAGGTCATTTTCATCCTCGCTAGGCTTATTATAATCCAATTAGGGTTTTTAACCAATATTGTGCATCCAATAAGTGATTTTGTGTCATTGGTTGAACATTTAGGTCATTTTCGTCCTCGCTAGGCTTATTCTAATCCAATTAGGGTTTTTAACCAATCTTGTGCATCCAATAAGTGATTTTGTGTCATTGGTTGAACATTTAGGTTATTTTCGTCCTCCCTAGGCTTATTCTAATCCAATTAGGGTTTTTAACCAATCTTGTGCATTTAATATGTGATTTTGTGTCATTTTGGGTCATTGGTTGAACATTTAAGTCATTTTCGTCCTCCCTTGGCTTATTCTAATCCAATTAGGGTTTTTAACCAATCTTGTGCCTCCAATAAGTGATTTTGTGTCATTGGTTGCACATTTAGGTGATTTTCGTCCTCCCTAAGCTTATTCTAATCCAAGTAGGGTTTTTTACCAATCTTGTGCATCCAATATGTGATTTGGTGTCATTTTGTGTCATTGGTTGAACATTTAGGTCATTTTCGTCCTCCCGAAGCTTAATCTAATCCAATTAGGGTTCTTAACCAATCTTTTGCATATAATAAGTGATTTTGTGTCATTGGTTGAACATTTAGGTCATTTTCGTCCTCGCTTGGCTTATTCTAATCCAATTAGGGTTTTTAACCAATCTTGTGCATTTAATATGTGATTTTGTGTCATTTTGGATCATTGGTTGAACATTTAAGTCATTTTCGTCCTCCCTAGGCTTATTCTAATCCAATTAGGATTTTTAACCAATCTTGTGCATCCAATAAGTGATTTTGTGTCATTGGTTGCACATTTAGGTGATTTTCGTCCTACCTAAGCTTATTCTAATCCAAGTAGGGTTTTTTACAAATCTTGGGCATCCAATATGTGATTTGGTGTCATTTTGTGTCATTGGTTGAACATTTAGGTCATTTTCGTCCTCCCTAAGCTTAATCTAATCCAATTAGGGTTCTTAACCAATCTTTTGCATATAATAAGTGATTTTGTGTCATTGGTTGAACATTTAGGTCATTTTCGTCCTCGCTAGGCTTATTCTAATCCAATTAGGGTTTTTAACCAATCTTGTGCATCCAATAAGTGATTTTGTGTCATTGGTTGAACATTTAGGTCATTTTTGTCCTCGCTAGGCTTATTCTAATCCAATTAGGGTTTTTAACCAATCTTGTGCATCCAATAAGTGATTTTGTGTCATTGGTTGCACAATTAGGTCATTTTCGTCCTTCCTAGGCTTATTCTAATCCAATTAGGTTTTTTAACCAATCTTGTGCATCCAATAAGTGATTTTGTGTCATTGGTTGAACATTTAGGTCATTTTCGTCCTCGCTAGGCATATTCTAATCCAATTAGGGTTTTTAACCAATCTTGTGCATTTAATATGTGATTTTGTGTCATTTTGGGTCATTGGTTGAGCATTTAAGTCATTTTCGTCCTCCCTAGGCTGATTCTAATCCAATTAGGGTTTTTAACCAATCTTGTGCATCCAATAAGTGATTTTGTGTCATTGGTTGAACATTTAGGTCATTTTCGTCCTCGCTAGGCTTATTCTATTCCAATTAGGGTTTTTAACCAATCTTGTGCATTTAATATGTGATTTTGTGTCATTTTGGGTCATCGGTTGAACATTTAAGTCATTTTCGTCCTCCCTAGGCTTATTCTAATCCAATTAGGGTTTTTAACCAATCTTGTGCATCCAATATGTGATTTTGTGTCATTGGTTGAACATTTAGGTCATTTTCGTCCTCCCTAAGCTTATTCTAATCCAATTAGGTTTTTTAACCAATCTTGTGCATCCAATAAGTGATGTTGTGTCATTGGTTGAAAATTTATGTCATTTTCGTCCTCGCTAGGCTTATTCTAATCCAATTAGGGTTTTTAACCAATCTTGTGCATTTAATATGTGATTTTATGTCATTTTGGGTCATTGGTTGAACATTTAAGTCATTTTCGTCCTCCCTAGGCTTATTCTAATCCAATTAGGGTTTTTAACAAATCTTGTGCATCCAATATGTGATTTTGTGTCATTGGTTGAACATTTAGGTCATTTTCGTCCTCCCTAAGCTTATTCTAATCCAATTAGGTTGTTTAACCAATCTTGTGCATCCAATAAGTGATTGTGTCATTGGTTGAACATTTAGGTCATTTTCGTCCTCGCTAGGCTTATTCTAATCCAATTAGGGTTTTTAACCAATCTTGTGCATTTAATATGTGATTTTGTGTCATTTTGGGTCATTGGTTGAACATTTAAGTCATTTTCGTCCTCCCTAGGCTTATTCTAATCCAATTAGGGTTTTTAACCAATCTTGTGCATCCAATAAGTGATTTTGTGTCATTGGTTGAACATTTAGGTCATTTTCGTCCTCCCTAAGCTTATTCTAATCCAATTAGGGTTCTTAACCAATCTTTTGCATATAATAAGTGATTTTGTGTCATTGGTTGAACATTTAGGTCATTTTCGTCCTCGCTAGGCTTATTCTAATCCAATTAGGGTTTTTAACCAATCTTGTGCATCCAATAAGTGATTTTGTGTCATTGGTTGAACATTTAGGTCATTTTCGTCCTCGCTAGGCTTATTCTAATCCAATTAGGTTTTTTAACCAATCTTGTGCATCCAATATGTGATTTTGTGTCATTGGTTGAACATTTAGGTCATTTTCGTCCTCGCTAGGCTTATTCTAATCCAAGTAGGATCTTTTTACCAATCTTGTGCATCCAATATGTGATTTGGTGTCATTTTGTGTCATTGGTTGAACATTTAGGTCATTTTCGTCCTCCCTAAGATTATTCTAATCCAATTAGGGTTCTTAACCAATCTTGTGCATATAATAAGTGATTTTGTGTCATTGGTTGAACATTTAGGTCATTTTCGTCCTCGCTAGGCTTATTCTAATCCAATTAGGGTTTTTAACCAATCTTGTGCATTTAATATGTGATTTTGTGTCATTTTGGGTCATTGGTTGAACATTTAAGTCGTTTTCGTCCACCCTATGCTTATTCTAATCCAATTAGGTTTTTTAACCAATCTTGTGCATCCAATAAGTGATTTTGTGTCATTGGTTGAACATTTAGGTCATTTTCGTCCTCGCTAGGCATATTCTAATCCAATTAGGGTTTTTAACCAATCTTCTGCATTTCATATGTGATTTTGTGTCATTTTGGGTCATTGGTTGAACATTTAAGTCATTTTCGTCCTCCCTAGGGTTATTCTAATCCAATTAGGGTTTTTAACCAATCTTGTGCATCTAATAAGTGATTTTGTGTCATTGGTTGCACATTTAGGTCATTTTCGTCCTCCCTAAGCTTATTCTAATCCAAGTAGGGTTTTTTACCAATCTTGTGCATCCAATATGTGATTTGGTGTCATTTTGTGTCATTGGTTGAACATTTAAGTCATTTTCGTCCTCCCTAAGCTTATTCTAATCCAATTAGGTTTTTTAACCAATCTTGTGCATCCAATAAGTGATTTTGTGTCATTGGTTGAACATTTAGGTCATTTTCGTTCTCCCTAAGCTTATTCTAATCCAATTAGGTTTTTTAACCAAATCTTGTGCATCCAATAAGTGATTTTGTGTCATTGGTTGCACATTTAGGTCATTTTCGTCCTCCCTAGGCTTATTCTAATCCAAGTAGGGTCTTTTTACCAATCTTGTGCATCCAATATGTGATTTGGTGTCATTTTGTGTCATTGGTTGAACATTTAGGTCATTTTCGTCCTCCCTAAGATTATTCTAATCCAATTAGGGTTCTTAACCAATCTTGTGCATATAATAAGTGATTTTGTGTCATTGGTTGAACATTTAGGTCATTTTCGTCCTCGCTAGGCTTATTCTAATCCAATTAGGGTTTTTAACCAATCTTGTGCATTTAATATGTGATTTTGTGTCATTTTGGGTCATTGGTTGAACATTTAGGTCATTTTCGTCCTCCCTAGGCTTATTCTAATCCAATTAGGGTTTTTAACCAATCTTGTGCATCCAATAAGTGATTTTGTGTCATTGGTTGCACATTTAGGTGATTTTCGTCCTCCCTAAGCTTATTCTAATCCAAGTAGGGTTTTTTACCAATCTTGTGCATCCAATATGTGATTTGGTGTCATTTTGTGTCATTGGTTGAACATTTAGGTCATTTTCGTCCTCCCGAAGCTTAATCTAATCCAATTAGGGTTCTTAACCAATCTTTTGCATATAATAAGTGATTTTGTGTCATTGGTTGAACATTTAGGTCATTTTCGTACTCGCTTGGCTTATTCTAATCCAATTAGGGTTTTTAACCAATCTTGTGCATTTAATATGTGATTTTGTGTCATTTTGGGTCATTGGTTGAACATTTAAGTCATTTTCGTCCTCCCTAGGCTTATTCTAATCCAATTAGGATTTTTAACCAATCTTGTGCATCCAATAAGTGATTTTGTGTCATTGGTTGCACATTTAGGTGATTTTCGTCCTACCTAAGCTTATTCTAATCCAAGTAGGGTTTTTTACAAATCTTGGGCATCCAATATGTGATTTGGTGTCATTTTGTGTCATTGGTTGAACATTTAGGTCATTTTCGTCCTCCCGAAGCTTAATCTAATCCAATTAGGGTTCTTAACCAATCTTTTGCATATAATAAGTGATTTTGTGTCATTGGTTGAACATTTAGGTCATTTTCGTCCTCGCTTGGCTTATTCTAATCCAATTAGGGTTTTTAACCAATCTTGTGCATTTAATATGTGATTTTGTGTCATTTTGGGTCATTGGTTGAACATTTAAGTCATTTTCGTCCTCCCTAGGCTTATTCTAATCCAATTAGGATTTTTAACCAATCTTGTGCATCCAATAAGTGATTTTGTGTCATTGGTTGCACATTTAGGTGATTTTCATCCTACCTAAGCTTATTCTAATCCAAGTAGGGTTTTTTACAAATCTTGGGCATCCAATATGTGATTTGGTGTCATTTTGTGTCATTGGTTGAACATTTAGGTCATTTTCGTCCTCCCTAAGCTTAATCTAATCCAATTAGGGTTCTTAACCAATCTTTTGCATATAATAAGTGATTTTGTGTCATTGGTTGAACATTTAGGTCATTTTCGTCCTCGCTAGGCATATTCTAATCCAATTAGGGTTTTTAACCAATCTTGTGCATTTAATATGTGATTTTGTGTCATTTTGGGTCATTGGTTGAACATTTAAGTCATTTTCGTCCTCCCTAGTCTTATTCTAATCCAATTAGGGTTTTTAACCAATCTTGTGCATCCAATAAGTGATTTTGTGTCATTGGTTGCAAATTTAGGTCATTTTCGTCCTCCCTAGGCTTATTCTAATCCAAGTAGGGTCTTTTTACCAATCTTTTGCATCCAATATGTGATTTGGTGTCATTTTGTGTCATTGGTTGAACATTTAGGTCATTTTCGTCCTCCCTAGCCTTATTCTAATCAAATTAGGGTTTTTAAACAATCTTGTGCATCCAATCTGTGATTTTGTGTCATTGGTGGCACATTTAGGTCATTTTCGTCCTCGCTAAGCTTATTCTAATCCAAGTAGGGTTTTTAACCAATCTTGTGCATCCAATATGTGATTTTGTGTCATTGGTTGCAAATTTAGGTCATTTTCGTCCTCCCTAGGCTTATCCTAATCCAAGTAGGGTCTTTTTACCAATCTTGTGCATCCAATATGTGATTTGGTGTCATTTTGTGTCATTGGTTGAACATTTAGGTCATTTTCGTCCTCCCTAAGCTTATTCTAATCCAATTAGGGTTCTTAACCAATCTTGTGCATATAATAAGTGATTTTGTGTCATTGGTTCAATATTTAGGTCATTTTCGTCCTCCCGAGGCTTATTCTAATCCAATTAGGTTTTTTTAACCAATCTTGTGCATCCAATAAATGATTTTGTGTCATTGGTTGAACATATAGGTCATTTTTGTCCTCGCTAGGCTTATTCTAATCCAATTAGGGTTTTTAACCATTCTTGTGCATTTAATAAGTGATTTTGTGTCATTTTGGGTCATTCGTTGAACATTTAAGTCATTTTCGTCCTCCCTAGGCTTATTCTAATCCAATTAGGGTTTTTAACCAATCTTGTGCATCCAATAAGTGATTTTGTGTCATTGGTTGCACATTTAGGTCATTTTCGTCCTCCCTAGGCTTATTCTAATCCAAGTAGGGTCTTTTTACCAATCTTGTGCATCCAATATGTGATTTGGTGTCATTTTGTGTCATTGGTTGAACATTTAGGTCATTTTCGTCCTCCCTAAGCTTATTCTAATCCAATTAGGGTTCTTAACCAATCTTGTGCATATAATAAGTGATTTTGTGTCATTGGTTCAATATTTAGGTCATTTTCGTCCTCCCGAGGCTTATTCTAATCCAATTAGGTTTTTTTAACCAATCTTGTGCATCCAATAAATGATTTTGTGTCATTGGTTGAACATATAGGTCATTTTTGTCCTCGCTAGGCTTATTCTAATCCAATTAGGGTTTTTAACCATTCTTGTGCATTTAATATGTGATTTTGTGTCATTTTGGGTCATTGGTTGAACATTTAAGTCATTTTCGTCCTCCCTAGGCTTATTCTAATCCAATTAGGGTTTTTAACCAATCTTGTGCATCCAATAAGTGATTTTGTGTCATTGGTTGCACATTTAGGTCATTTTTGTCCTCCCTAAGCTTATTCTAATCCAAGTAGGGTTTTTTACCAATCTTGTGCATCCAATATGTGATTTGGTGTCATTTTGTGTTATTGGTTGAACATTTAGGTCATTTTCGTCCTCTCTAAGCTTATTCTAATCCAATTAGGTTTTTTAACCAATCTTGTGCATCCAATAAGTGATTTTGTGTCATTGGTTGAACATTTAGGTCATTTTCGTCCTCGCTAGGCTTATTCTATTCCAATTAGGGTTTTTAACCAATCTTGTGCATTTAATATGTGATTTTGTGTCATTTTGGGTCATTGGTTGAACATTTAAGTCATTTTCGTCCTCCCTAGGCTTATTCTAATCCAATTAGGGGTTTTAACCAATCTTGTGCATTTAATATGTGATTTTGTGTCATTTTGGGTCATTGGTTGCACATTTAGGTCATTTTCGTCCTCCCTAAGCTTAATCTAATCCAATTAGGGTTCTTAACCAATCTTTTGCATATAATAAGTGATTTTGTGTCATTGGTTGAACATTTAGGTCATTTTCGTCCTCGCTAGGCTTATTCTAATCCAATTAGGGTTTTTAACCAATCTTGTGCATCCAATAAGTGATTTTGTGTCATTGGTTGCACATTTAGGTCATTTTCGTCCTCCCTAAGCTTATTCTAATCCAATTAGGTTTTTTAACCAATCTTGTGCATCCAATAAGTGACTTTTTGTCATTGGTTGAACATTTAGGTCATTTTCGTCCTCGCTAGGCTTATTCTAATCCAAGTAGGGTTTTTTACCAATCTTGTGCATCCAATATGTGATTTGGTGTCATTTTGTGTCATTGGTTGAACATTTAGGTCATTTTCGTCCTCCCTCAGCTTATTCTAATCCAATTCTAGTTCTTAACCAATCTTTTGCATATAATAAGTGATTTTGTGTCATTGGTTGAACATTTAGGTCATTTTCGTCCTCGCTAGGCTTATTCTAATCCAATTAGGGTTTTTAACCAATCTTTTGCATTTAATATGTGATTTTGTGTCATTTTGGGTCATTGGTTGAACATTTAAGTCATTTTTGTCCTCCCTTGGCTTATTCTAATCCAATAAGGGTTTTTAACCAATCTTGTGCATCCAATATGTGATTTTGTGTTCTTGGTTGCACATTTAGGTCATTTTCGTCCTCGCTAGGCATATTCTAATCCAATTAGGGTTTTTAACCAATCTTGTGCATTTAATATGTGATTTTGTGTCATTTTGGGTCATTGGTTGAACATTTAAGTCATTTTCGTCCTCCCTAGGCTTATTCTAATCCAATTAGGATTTTTAACCAATCTTGTGCATCCAATAAGTGATTTTGTGTCATTGGTTGCACATTTAGGTGATTTTCGTCCTACCTAAGCTTATTCTAATCCAAGTAGGGTTTTTTACAAATCTTGGGCATCCAATATGTGATTTGGTGTCATTTTGTGTCATTGGTTGAACATTTAGGTCATTTTCGTCCTCCCGAAGCTTAATCTAATCCAATTAGGGTTCTTAACCAATCTTTTGCATATAATAAGTGATTTTGTGTCATTGGTTGAACATTTAGGTCATTTTCGTCCTCGCTTGGCTTATTCTAATCCAATTAGGGTTTTTAACCAATCTTGTGCATTTAATATGTGATTTTGTGTCATTTTGGGTCATTGGTTGAACATTTAAGTCATTTTCGTCCTCCCTAGGCTTATTCTAATCCAATTAGGATTTTTAACCAATCTTGTGCATCCAATAAGTGATTTTGTGTCATTGGTTGCACATTTAGGTGATTTTCATCCTACCTAAGCTTATTCTAATCCAAGTAGGGTTTTTTACAAATCTTGGGCATCCAATATGTGATTTGGTGTCATTTTGTGTCATTGGTTGAACATTTAGGTCATTTTCGTCCTCCCTAAGCTTAATCTAATCCAATTAGGGTTCTTAACCAATCTTTTGCATATAATAAGTGATTTTGTGTCATTGGTTGAACATTTAGGTCATTTTCGTCCTCGCTAGGCATATTCTAATCCAATTAGGGTTTTTAACCAATCTTGTGCATTTAATATGTGATTTTGTGTCATTTTGGGTCATTGGTTGAACATTTAAGTCATTTTCGTCCTCCCTAGTCTTATTCTAATCCAATTAGGGTTTTTAACCAATCTTGTGCATCCAATAAGTGATTTTGTGTCATTGGTTGCAAATTTAGGTCATTTTCGTCCTCCCTAGGCTTATTCTAATCCAAGTAGGGTCTTTTTACCAATCTTTTGCATCCAATATGTGATTTGGTGTCATTTTGTGTCATTGGTTGAACATTTAGGTCATTTTCGTCCTCCCTAGCCTTATTCTAATCAAATTAGGGTTTTTAAACAATCTTGTGCATCCAATCTGTGATTTTGTGTCATTGGTGGCACATTTAGGTCATTTTCGTCCTCGCTAAGCTTATTCTAATCCAAGTAGGGTTTTTAACCAATCTTGTGCATCCAATATGTGATTTTGTGTCATTGGTTGCAAATTTAGGTCATTTTCGTCCTCCCTAGGCTTATCCTAATCCAAGTAGGGTCTTTTTACCAATCTTGTGCATCCAATATGTGATTTGGTGTCATTTTGTGTCATTGGTTGAACATTTAGGTCATTTTCGTCCTCCCTAAGCTTATTCTAATCCAATTAGGGTTCTTAACCAATCTTGTGCATATAATAAGTGATTTTGTGTCATTGGTTCAATATTTAGGTCATTTTCGTCCTCCCGAGGCTTATTCTAATCCAATTAGGTTTTTTTAACCAATCTTGTGCATCCAATAAATGATTTTGTGTCATTGGTTGAACATATAGGTCATTTTTGTCCTCGCTAGGCTTATTCTAATCCAATTAGGGTTTTTAACCATTCTTGTGCATTTAATAAGTGATTTTGTGTCATTTTGGGTCATTCGTTGAACATTTAAGTCATTTTCGTCCTCCCTAGGCTTATTCTAATCCAATTAGGGTTTTTAACCAATCTTGTGCATCCAATAAGTGATTTTGTGTCATTGGTTGCACATTTAGGTCATTTTCGTCCTCCCTAGGCTTATTCTAATCCAAGTAGGGTCTTTTTACCAATCTTGTGCATCCAATATGTGATTTGGTGTCATTTTGTGTCATTGGTTGAACATTTAGGTCATTTTCGTCCTCCCTAAGCTTATTCTAATCCAATTAGGGTTCTTAACCAATCTTGTGCATATAATAAGTGATTTTGTGTCATTGGTTCAATATTTAGGTCATTTTCGTCCTCCCGAGGCTTATTCTAATCCAATTAGGTTTTTTTAACCAATCTTGTGCATCCAATAAATGATTTTGTGTCATTGGTTGAACATATAGGTCATTTTTGTCCTCGCTAGGCTTATTCTAATCCAATTAGGGTTTTTAACCATTCTTGTGCATTTAATATGTGATTTTGTGTCATTTTGGGTCATTGGTTGAACATTTAAGTCATTTTCGTCCTCCCTAGGCTTATTCTAATCCAATTAGGGTTTTTAACCAATCTTGTGCATCCAATAAGTGATTTTGTGTCATTGGTTGCAAATTTAGGTCATTTTCGTCCTCCCTAGGCTTATTCTAATCCAAGTAGGGTCTTTTTACCAATCTTGTGCATCCAATATGTGATTTGGTGTCATTTTGTGTCATTGGTTGAACATTTAGGTCATTTTCGTCCTCCCTAAGCTTATTCTAATCCAATTAGGGTTCTTAACCAATCTTGTGCATATAATAAGTGATTTTGTGTCATTGGTTCAATATTTAGGTCATTTTCGTCCTCCCGAGGCTTATTCTAATCCAATTAGGTTTTTTTAACCAATCTTGTGCATCCAATAAATGATTTTGTGTCATTGGTTGAACATATAGGTCATTTTTGTCCTCGCTAGGCTTATTCTAATCCAATTAGGGTTTTTAACCATTCTTGTGCATTTAATATGTGATTTTGTGTCATTTTGGGTCATTGGTTGAAGATTTAAGTCATTTTCGTCCTTCCTAGGCTGATTCTAATCCAATTAAGATTTTTAACCAATCTTGTGCATCCAAAAAGTGATTTTGGGTCATTGGTTGAACATTTAAGTCATTTTCGTCCTCCCTAGTCTTATTCTAATCCAATTAGGGTTTTTAACCAATCTTGTGCATCCAATAAGTGATTTTGTGTCATTGGTTGCACATTTAGGTCATTTTCGTCCTCCCTAGGCTTATTCTAATCCAAGTATGGTCTTTTTACCAATCTTGTGCATCCAATATGTGATTTGGTGTCATTTTGTGTCATTGGTAGAACATTTAGGTCATTTTCGTCCTCCCTAAGCTTATTCCAATCCAATTAGGGTTCTTAACCAATCTTGTGCATATAATAAGTGATTTTGTGTCATTGGTTGAACATTTAGTTCATTTTCGTCCTCGCTAGGCTTATTCTAATCCAATTAGGGTTTTTAACCAATCTTGTGCATCCAATATGTGATTTTATGTTCTTGGTTGCACATTTAGGTCATTTTCGTCCTCGCTAGGCTTAATCTAATCCAATTAGGGTTTTTAACCAATCTTGTGCATCCAATAAGTGATTTTGTGTCATTGGTTGAACATTTAGCTCATTTTCGTCCTCCCTAGGCTTATTCTAATCCAATTAGGTTTTTTAACCAATCTTGTGCATCCAATAAGTGATTTTGTGTCATTGGTTGAACATTTAGGTCATTTTCGTCCTCGCTAGGCTTATTCTAATCCAATTAGGGTTTTTAACCAATCTTGTGCATTTAATATGTGATTTTGTGTCATTTTGGGTCATTGGTTGAACATTTAAGTTATTTTCGTCCTTCCTTGGCTTATTCTAATCCAATTAGGGATTTTAACCAATCTTGTGCATCCAATAAGTGATTTTGTGTCATTGGTTGAACATTTAGGTCATTTTCGTCCTCGCTAGGCTTATTCTAATCCAATTAGGGTTTTTAACAAATCTTGTGCATCCAATAAGTGATTTTGTGTCATTGGTTGAACATTTAAGTCATTTTCGTCCTCGCTAGGCTTATTCTAATCCAATTAGGCTTTTTAAACAATCTTGTGCATCCAATAAGTGATTTTGTGTCATTGGTTGAACATTTAGGTCATTTTCGTCCTCCCTAGGCTTATTCTAATCCAATTAGGTTTTTTAACCAATCTTGTGCATCCAATAAGTGATTTTGTGTCATTGGTTGAACATTTAGGTCATTTTCGTCCTCGCTAGGCTTATTCTAATCCAATTAGGGTTTTTAACCAATCTTGTGCATTTAATATGTGATTTTGTGTCATTTTGGGTCATTGGTTGAACATTTAAGTCATTTTCGTCCTCCCTAGGCTTATTGTAATCCAATTAGGGTTTTTAACCAATCTTGTGCATCCAATAAGTGATTTTGTGTCATTGGTTGCATATTTAGGTCATTTTTGTCCTCCCTAAGCTTATTCTAATCCAAGTAGGGTTTTTTACCAATCTTGTGCATCCAATATGTGATTTGGTGTCATTTTGTGTCATTGGTTGAACATTTAGGTCATTTTCGTCCTCCCTCAGCTTATTCTAATCCAATTAGGGTTCTTAACCAATCTTTTGCATATAATAAGTGATTTTGTGTCATTGGTTGAACATTTAGGTCAATTTCGTCCTCGCTAGGCTTATTCTAATCCAATTAGGGTTTTTAACCAATCTTGTGCATTTAATATGTGATTTTGTGTCATTTTGGGTCATTGGTTGAACATTTAAGTCATTTTCGTCCTCCCTAGGCTTATTCTAATCCAATTAGGAATTTTAACCAATCTTGTGCATCCAATAAGTGATTTTGTGTCATTGGTTGCACATTTAGGTGATTTTCGTCCTCCCTAAGCTTATTCGAATCCAAGTAGGGTTTTTTACCAATCTTGTGCATCCAATATGTGATTTGGTGTCATTTTGTGTCATTGGTTGAACATTTAGGTCATATTCGTCCTCCCTAAGCTTAATCTAATCCAATTAGGGTTCTTAACCAATCTTTTGCATATAATAAGTGATTTTGTGTCATTGGTTGAACATTTAGGTCATTTTCGTCCTCCCGAGGCTTATTCTAATCCAATTAGGTTTTTTAATAAATCTTGTGCATCCAATAAATGATTTTGTGTCATTGGTTGAACATTTAGGTCATTTTTGTCCTCGCTAGGCTTATTCTAATCCAATTAGGGTTTTTAACCAATCTTGTGCATTTAATATGTGATTTTGTGTCATTTTGGGTCATTGGTTGAACATTTAAGTCATTTTCGTCCTCCCTAGGCTTATTCTAATCCAATTAGGAATTTTAACCAATCTTGTGCATCCAATAAGTGATTTTGTGTCATTGGTTGCACATTTAGGTGATTTTCGTCCTCCCTAAGCTTATTCGAATCCAAGTAGGGTTTTTTACCAATCTTGTGCATCCAATATGTGATTTGGTGTCATTTTGTGTCATTGGTTGAACATTTAGGTCATATTCGTCCTCCCTAAGCTTAATCTAATCCAATTAGGGTTCTTAACCAATCTTTTGCATATAATAAGTGATTTTGTGTCATTGGTTGAACATTTAGGTCATTTTCGTCCTCCCGAGGCTTATTCTAATCCAATTAGGTTTTTTAATAAATCTTGTGCATCCAATAAATGATTTTGTGTCATTGGTTGATCATTTAGGTCATTTTTGTCCTCGCTAGGCTTATTCTAATCCAATTAGGGTTTTTAACCAATCTTGTGCATTTAATATGTGATTTTGTGTCATTTTGGGTCATTGGTTGAACATTTAAGTCATTTTCGTCCTCCCTAGGCTTATTCTAATCCAATTAGGATTTTTAACCAATCTTGTGCATCCAATAAGTGATTTTGTGTCATTGGTTGAACATTTAGGTCATTTTCGTCCACGCTAGGCTTATTCTAATCCAATTAGGGTTTTTAACCAATCTTGTGCATTTAATATGTGATTTTGTGTCATTTTGGGTCATTGGTTGAACATTTAAGTCATTTTCGTCCTCCCTAGGCTTATTCTAATCCAATTAGGGTTTTTAACCAATCTTGTGCATTTAATTTGTGATTTTGTGTCATTTTGGGTCATTGGTTGAACGTTTAAGTCATTTTCGTCCTCCCTAGTCTTATTCTAATCCAATTAGGGTTTTTAAGCAATCTTGTGCATCCAATAAGTGATTTTGTGTCATTGGTTGCACATTTAGGTCATTTTCGTCCTCCCTAGGCTTATTCTAATCCAATTAGGTTTTTTAACCAATCTTGTGGATCAAATAAGTGATTTTGTGTCATTGGTTGAACATTTAGGTCATTTTCGTCCTCGCTAGGCATATTCTAATGCAATTAGGGTTTTTAACCAATCTTGTGCATTTAATATGTGATTTTGTGTCATTTTGGGTCATTGGTTGAACATTTAAGTCATTTTCGTCCTCCCTAGTCTTATTCTAATCCAATTAGGGTTTTTAACCAATCTTGTGCATCCAATAAGTGATTTTGTGTCATTGGTTGCAAATTTAGGTCATTTTCGTCCTCCCTAGGCTTATTCTAATCCAAGTAGGGTCTTTTTACCAATCTTTTGCATCCAATATGTGATTTGGTGTCATTTTGTGTCATTGGTTGAACATTTAGGTCATTTTCGTCCTCCCTAGCCTTATTCTAATCAAATTAGGGTTTTTAAACAATCTTGTGCATCCAATCTGTGATTTTGTGTCATTGGTGGCACATTTAGGTCATTTTCGTCCTCGCTAAGCTTATTCTAATCCAAGTAGGGTTTTTAACCAATCTTGTGCATCCAATATGTGATTTTGTGTCATTTTGGGTCATTGGTTGAACATTTGGGTCATTTTCGTCCTCCCTAAGCTTATTCTAATCCAATTAGGGTTCTTAACCAATCTTGTGCTTCCAATATGTCATTTTGTGTTCTTGGTTGCACATTTAGGTCATTTTCGTCCTCGCTAGGCTTATTCTAATCCAATTAGGGTTTTTAACCAATCTTGTGCATCCAATAAGTGATTTTGTGTCATTGGTTGAACATTTAGGTCATTTTCGTCCTCGCTAGGCTTATTCTAATCCAATTAGGGTTTTTAACAAATCTTGTGCATTTAATATGTGATTTTGTGTCATTGGTTGAACATTTAAGTCATTTTCGTCCTCCCTAGGCTTATTCTAATCCAATTAGGGTTTTTAACAAATCTTGTGCATCCTATAAGTGATTTTGTGTCATTGGTTGCACATTTAGGTCATTTTCGTCCTCCCTAAGCTTATTCTAATCCAAGTAAGGTTTTTTACCAATCTTGTGCATCCAATATGTGATTTGGTGTCATTTTGTGTCATTGGTTGAACATTTAAGTCATTTTCGTCCTCCCTAGGCTTATTCTAATCCAATTAGGGTTTTTAACCAATCTTGTGCATCCAATAAGTGATTTTGTGTCATTGGTTGCACATTTAGGTGATTTTTGTCCTCCCTAAGCTTATTCTAATCCAAGTAGGGTTTTTTACTAATCTTGTGCATCCAATATGTGATTTGGTGTCATTTTGTGTCATTGGTTGAACATTTAGGTCATTTTCGTCCTCCCTAAGCTTATTCTAATCCAATTAGGTTTTTTAACCAATCTTGTGCCTTGAATAAGTGATTTTGTGTCATTGGTTGCACATTTAGGTCATTTTCGTCCTCCCTAGGCTTATTCTAATCCAATTAGGGTTTTTAAACAATCTTGTGCATTTAATATGTAATTTTGTGTCATTTTGGGTCATTGGTTGAACATTTAAGTCGTTTTCGTCCTCCCTAGGCTTATTCTAATCCAATTTGGTTTTTTAACCAATCTTGTGCATCCAATAAGTGATTTTGTGTCATTGGTTGAAAATTTAGGTCATTTTCGTCCTCGCTAGGCATATTCTAATGTAATTAGGGTATTTAACCAATCTTGTGCATTTAATATGTGATTTTGTGTCATTTTGGGTGATTGGTTGAACATTTAAGTCATTTTCGTCCTCCCTAGGCTTATTCTAATCCAATTAGGGTTTTTAACCAATCTTGTGCATCCAATATGTGATTTTGTGTTCTTGGTTGCACATTTAGGTCATTTTCGTCCTCGCTAGGCTTATTCTAATCCAATTAGGGTTTTTAACCAATCTTGTGCATCCAATAAGTGATTTTGTGTCATTGGTTGAACATTAAGGTAATTTTCGTCCTCACTAGGCTTATTCTAATCCAATTAGGGTTTTTAACCAATCTTGTGCATCCAATAAGTGATTTTGTGTCATTGGTTGAACATTTAGGTCATTTTCGTCCTCCCTAGGCTTATTCTAATCCAATTAGGTTTTTTAACCAATCTTGTGCATCCAATAAGTGATTTTGTGTCATTGGTTGAACATTTAGGTCATTTTCGTCCTCGCTAGGCTTATTCTAATCCAATTAGGGTTTTTAATCAATCTTGTGCATTTAATATGTGATTTTGTGTCATTTTAGTTCATTGGTTGAACATTTAAGTCATTTTTGTCCTCCCTAGGCTTATTCTAATCCAATTAGGGTTTTTAACCAATCTTGTGCATCCAATAAGTGATTTTGTGGCATGGGTTGCACATTTAGGTGATTTTTGTCCTCCCTAAGCTTATTCTAAACCAAGTAGGGTTTTTTACCAATCTTGTGCATCCAATATGTGATTTGGTGTCATTTTGTGTCATTGGTTGAACATTTAGGTCATTTTCGTCCTCCCTAAGCTTATTCTAATGCAATTAGGGTTCTTAACCAATCTTTTGCATATAATAAGTGATTTTGTGTCATTGGTTGAACATTTAGGTCATTTTCGTCCTCGCTTGGCTTATTCTAATCCAATTAGGGTTTTTAACCAATCTTGTGCATTTAATATGTGATTTTGTGTCATTTTGGGTCATTGGTTGAACATTTAAGTCATTTTCGTCCTCCCTAAGCTTATTCTAATCCAATTAGGTTTTTTAACCAATCTTGTGCATCCAATAAGTGATTTTGTGTCATTGGTTGAACATTTAGGTCATTTTCGTCCTCGCTAGGCATATTCTAATCCCATTAGGGTTTTTAACCAATCTTGTGCATTTAATATGTGATTTTGTGTCATTTTGGGTCATTGGTTGAACATTTAAGTCATTTTCGTCCTCCCTAGGCTTATTCTAATCCAATTAGGGTTTTTAACCAATCTTGTGCATCCAATAAAGTGATTTTGTGTCATTGGTTGCACATTTAGGTCATTTTCGTCCTCCCTAAGCTTATTCTAATCCAAGTAGGGTTTTTTACCAATCTTGTGCATCCAATATGTGATTTGGTGTCATTTTGTGTCATTGGTTGAACATTTAGGTCATTTTCGTCCTCCCTAAGCTTATTCTAATCCAATTAGGGTTCTTAACCAATCTTTTGCATATAATAAGTGATTTCGTGTCATTGGTTGAACATTTAGGTCATTTTCGTCCTCGCTAGGCTTATTCTAATCCAATTATGGTTTTTAACCAATCTTGTGCATTTAATATGTGATTTTGTGTCATTTTGGGTCATTGGTTGAACATTTAAGTCATTTTCGTCCTCCCTAGGCTTATTCTAATCCAATTAGGAATTTTAACCAATCTTGTGCATCCAATAAGTGATTTTGTGTCATTGGTTGCACATTTAGGTGATTTTCGTCCTCCCTAAGCTTATTCGAATCCAAGTAGGGTTTTTTACCAATCTTGTGCATCCAATATGTGATTTGGTGTCATTTTGTGTCATTGGTTGAACATTTAGGTCATATTCGTCCTCCCTAAGCTTAATCTAATCCAATTAGGGTTCTTAACCAATCTTTTGCATATAATAAGTGATTTTGTGTCATTGGTTGAACATTTAGGTCATTTTCGTCCTCCCGAGGCTTATTCTAATCCAATTAGGTTTTTTAATAAATCTTGTGCATCCAATAAATGATTTTGTGTCATTGGTTGAACATTTAGGTCATTTTTGTCCTCGCTAGGCTTATTCTAATCCAATTAGGGTTTTTAACCAATCTTGTGCATTTAATATGTGATTTTGTGTCATTTTGGGTCATTGGTTGAACATTTAAGTCATTTTCGTCCTCCCTAGGCTTATTCTAATCCAATTAGGAATTTTAACCAATCTTGTGCATCCAATAAGTGATTTTGTGTCATTGGTTGCACATTTAGGTGATTTTCGTCCTCCCTAAGCTTATTCGAATCCAAGTAGGGTTTTTTACCAATCTTGTGCATCCAATATGTGATTTGGTGTCATTTTGTGTCATTGGTTGAACATTTAGGTCATATTCGTCCTCCCTAAGCTTAATCTAATCCAATTAGGGTTCTTAACCAATCTTTTGCATATAATAAGTGATTTTGTGTCATTGGTTGAACATTTAGGTCATTTTCGTCCTCCCGAGGCTTATTCTAATCCAATTAGGTTTTTTAATAAATCTTGTGCATCCAATAAATGATTTTGTGTCATTGGTTGATCATTTAGGTCATTTTTGTCCTCGCTAGGCTTATTCTAATCCAATTAGGGTTTTTAACCAATCTTGTGCATTTAATATGTGATTTTGTGTCATTTTGGGTCATTGGTTGAACATTTAAGTCATTTTCGTCCTCCCTAGGCTTATTCTAATCCAATTAGGATTTTTAACCAATCTTGTGCATCCAATAAGTGATTTTGTGTCATTGGTTGCACATTTAGGTGATTTTCGTCCTACCTAAGCTTATTCTAATCCAAGTAGGGTTTTTTACAAATCTTGGGCATCCAATATGTGATTTGGTGTCATTTTGTGTCATTGGTTGAACATTTAGGTCATTTTCGTCCTCCCTAAGCTTAATCTAATCCAATTAGGGTTCTTAACCAATCTTTTGCATATAATAAGTGATTTTGTGTCATTGGTTGAACATTTAGGTCATTTTCGTCCTCGCTAGGCTTATTCTAATCCAATTAGGGTTTTTAACCAATCTTGTGCATCCAATAAGTGATTTTGTGTCATTGGTTGAACATTTAGGTCATTTTCGTCCTCGCTAGGCATATTCTAATCCAATTAGGGTTTTTAACCAATCTTGTGCATTTAATATGTGATTTTGTGTCATTTTGGGTCATTGGTTGAGCATTTAAGTCATTTTCGTCCTCCCTAGGCTGATTCTAATCCAATTAGGGTTTTTAACCAATCTTGTGCATCCAATAAGTGATTTTGTGTCATTGGTTGAACATTTAGGTCATTTTCGTCCTCGCTAGGCTTATTCTATTCCAATTAGGGTTTTTAACCAATCTTGTGCATTTAATATGTGATTTTGTGTCATTTTGGGTCATTGGTTGAACATTTAAGTCATTTTCGTCCTCCCTAGGCTTATTCTAATCCAATTAGGGTTTTTAACCAATCTTGTGCATCCAATAAGTGATTTTGTGTCATTGTTTGCACATTTAGGTGATTTTTTTCCTCCCTAAGCTTATTCTAATCCAAGTAGGGTTTTTTACCAATCTTGTGCATCCAATATGTGATTTGGTGTCATTTTGTGTCATTGGTTGAACATTTAGGTCATTTTCGTCCTCCCTAAGCTTATTCTAATCCAATTAGGGTTCTTAACCAATCTTTTGCATATAATAAGTGATTTCGTGTCATTGGTTGAACATTTAGGTCATTTTCGTCCTCGCTAGGCTTATTCTAATCCAATTATGGTTTTTAACCAATCTTGTGCATTTAATATGTGATTTTGTGTCATTTTGGGTCATCGGTTGAACATTTAAGTCATTTTCGTCCTCCCTAGGCTTATTCTAATCCAATTACGATTTTTAACCAATCTTGTGCATCCAATAAATGATTTTGTGTCACTGGTTGAACATTTAGGTCATTTTTGTCCTCGCTAGGCTTATTCTAATCCAATTAGGGTTTTTAACCAATCTTGTGCATTTAATATGTGATTTTGTGTCATTTTGGGTCATTGGTTGAACATTTAAGTCATTTTCGTCCTCCCTAGGCTTATTCTAATCCAATTAGGAATTTTAACCAATCTTGTGCATCCAATAAGTGATTTTGTGTCATTGGTTGCACATTTAGGTGATTTTCGTCCTCCCTAAGCTTATTCGAATCCAAGTAGGGTTTTTTACCAATCTTGTGCATCCAATATGTGATTTGGTGTCATTTTGTGTCATTGGTTGAACATTTAGGTCATATTCGTCCTCCCTAAGCTTAATCTAATCCAATTAGGGTTCTTAACCAATCTTTTGCATATAATAAGTGATTTTGTGTCATTGGTTGAACATTTAGGTCATTTTCGTCCTCCCGAGGCTTATTCTAATCCAATTAGGTTTTTTAATAAATCTTGTGCATCCAATAAATGATTTTGTGTCATTGGTTAAACATTTAGGTCATTTTTGTCCTCGCTATGCTTATTCTAATCCAATTAGGGTTTTTAACCAATCTTGTGCATTTAATATGTGATTTTGTGTCATTGGTTGAACATTTAAGTCATTTTCGTCCTCCCTAGGCTTATTCTAATCCAATTAGGGTTTTTAACCAATCTTGTGCATCCAATATGTGATTTTGTGTTCTTGGTTGCACATTTAGGTCATTTTCGTCCTCACTAGGCTTATTATAATCCAATTAGTGTTTTTAACCAATCTTGTGCATCCAATAAGTGATTTTGTGTCATTGGTTGAACATTTAGGTCATTTTCGTCCTCGCTAGGCTTATTCTAATCCAATTAGGGTTTTTAACCAATCTTGTGCATCCAATAAGTGATTTTGTGTCATTGGTTGAACATTTAGGTCATTTTCGTCCTCGCTAGGCATATTCTAATCCAATTAGGGTTTTTAACCAATCTTGTGCATTTAATATGGGATTTTGTGTCATTTTGGGTCATTGGTTGAACATTTAAGTCATTTTCGTCCTCCCTAGGCTTATTCTAATCCAATTAGGTTTTTTAACCAATCTTGTGCATTCAATAAGTGATTTTGTGTCATTGGTTGAACATTTAGGTTATTTTCGTCCTCGCTAGGCATATTCTAATCCAATTAGGGTTTTTAACCAATCTTGTGCATTTAATATGTGATTTTGTGTCATTTTGGGTCATTGGTTGAACATTTAAGTCATTTTCGTCCTCCCTAGGCTTATTCTAATCCAATTAGGGTTTTTAACCAATCTTGTGCATCCAATAAGTGATTTTGTGTCATTGGTTGCACATTTAGGTGATTTTCGTCCTCCCTAAGCTTATTCTAATCGAAGTAGGGTTTTTTACCAATCATGTGCATCCAATATGTGATTTGGTGTCATTTTGTGTCATTGGTTGAACATTTAGGTCATTTTCGTCCTCCCTCAGCTTATTCTAATCCAATTCGGGTTCTTAACCAATCTTTTGTATATAATAAGTGATTTTGTGTCATTGGTTGAACATTTAGGTCATTTTCGTCCTCGCTAGGCTTATTCTAATCCAATTAGGGTTTTTAACCAATCTTGTGCATTTAATATGTGATTTTGTGTCATTTTGGGTCATTGGTTGAACATTTAAGTCATTTTCGTCCTCCCTAGGCTTATTCTAATCCAATTAGGGTTTTTAACCAATCTTGTGCATCCAATAAGTGATTTTGTGTCATTGTTTGCACATTTAGGTGATTTTTTTCCTCCCTAAGCTTATTCTAATCCAAGTAGGGTTTTTTACCAATCTTGTGCATCCAATATGTGATTTGGTGTCATTTTGTGTCATTGGTTGAACATTTAGGTCATTTTCGTCCTCCCTAAGCTTATTCTAATCCAATTAGGGTTCTTAACCAATCTTTTGCATATAATAAGTGATTTTGTGTCATTGGTTGAACATTTAGGTTATTTTCGTCCTCGCTAGGCTTATTCTAATCCAATTAGGGATTTTAACCAATCTTGTGCATTCAATAAGTGATTTTGTGTCATTGGTTGAACATTTAGGTTATTTTCGTCCTCGCTAGGCATATTCTAATCCAATTAGGGTTTTTAACTAATCTTGTGCATTTAATATGTGATTTTGTGTCATTTTGGGTCATTGGTTGAACATTTAAGTCATTTTCGTCCTCCCTAGGCTTATTCTAATCCAATTAGGGTTTTTAACCAATCTTGTGCATTTAATTTGTGATTTTGTGTCATTTTGGGTCATTGGTTGAACGTTTAAGTCATTTTCGTCCTCCCTAGTCTTATTCTAATCCAATTAGGGTTCTTAAGCAATCTTGTGCATCCAATAAGTGATTTTGTGTCATTGGTTGCACATTTAGGTCATTTTCGTCCTCCCTAGGCTTATTCTAATCCAATTAGGTTTTTTAACCAATCTTGTGCATCAAATAAGTGATTTTGTGTCATTGGTTGAACATTTAGGTCATTTTCGTCCTCGCTAGGCATATTCTAATGCAATTAGGGTTTTTAACCAATCTTGTGCATTTAATATGTGATTTTGTGTCATTTTGGGTCATTGGTTGAACATTTAAGTCATTTTCGTCCTCCCTAGGCTTATTCTAATCCAATAAGGTTTTTAACCAATCTTGTGCATTTAATTTGTGATTTTGTGTCATTTTGGGTCATTGGTTGAACGTTTAAGTCATTTTCGTCCTCCCTAGTCTTATTCTAATCCAATTAGGGTTTTTAAGCAATCTTGTGCATCCAATAAGTGATTTTGTGTCATTGGTTGCACATTTAGGTCATTTTCGTCCTCCCTAGGCTTATTCTAATCCAATTAGGTTTTTTAACCAATCTTGTGGATCAAATAAGTGATTTTGTGTCATTGGTTGAACATTTAGGTCATTTTCGTCCTCGCTAGGCATATTCTAATCCAATTAGGGTTTTTAACTAATCTTGTGCATTTAATATGTGATTTTGTGTCATTTTGGGTCATTGGTTGAACATTTAAGTCATTTTCGTCCTCCCTAGGCTTATTCTAATCCAATTAGGGTTTTTAACCAATCTTGTGCAT